>JBBCBC010000017.1:24104434-24667715 GCA_037126765.1 Stenogyne calaminthoides
TAATTGTTTACATACTTAGTAATTTTCAAAGTGAGAGTTTTTTAAACATTTTCTCATGCATCGCAAATTTAAACACAATTTAAATAAGCATAAAATAATGTATAACATCGTAAAACAAAAAATTAAATATATTGGGCACATTTATCCAATTGTCATGGTTAATTTCACACATGCCTTGATCTTGAGAAATCGCTTTCATACTTTCATCGCTTCGCCTCAAAAGCTCCCACTTGACCGTCTTAAAAAAATGCCTTGTCAAGCCAGCGTGCCGTCACCAGCTTCGCGTCGGAAAAGTTCGCCACACCCCTCGCCGAGGGCGTCAGGCGCGACGCGCTGTCAGCGCACGCTTTCGCCGACAGACACGCCCGCTGGCAAGAGTTATAGGTTTAAGAAGCGCTGCTAAGATTAAATAAGACGCCTATATGCAACGGAGCGACATGTCGCCGCCTGTCCGCCTCGTCATGCCTATCAGCGCGACATTACAGGATTGCCGCTTCCCACTCGGTCAAGAATTGCCGGTAAAGAAGCGGCTTTCGGTGATTGCCCGGCGCTCTCATTGCCGCTCAAGGTTTTTCTAAGTGCTACTTTTCAAGAATACGCCATTACCAGAAGGTTCGGGTCGAGTCTGCATTTACTAAATTTGACGCCTCGGCGTTTCAAGATCTCAAGATCGCTGGGTGTTTCCTTGCACGTTACATGACGAGATTTCTTTAAGGTTTACGCCCGCTCCGGACTCGTTTTTATTGCTTCCGCCTCCATTTCCGACCGTAAGCATAATTTATTTTACAAAAATAAATAAACCTAGATATGTATTTCACAAATTTATTACATTGATCAAATCAAACAATTTTAATCTACTCGTGATTTTTTTCACGAGGCAAAACGACCGAATCTAATCAAATTAAAAAACCACAATTTGATGAGCACAAATTAAACACATTAAATTCCATGCATTGATACCGCAAAAAGATCTAGCATTTACTATCCAATTTCAATTTGTTGAAAATGAATAAATACAATTTAAAGTTCGAGCCTTAGAAAACTCGATTCCGATTATTGGGGAATTAATTGCGGGATCTATTAAGGGATGAATATTTAAATATAATTTAATTCTAACAATTATTCTAGCATGAATTAATCCTATATTAATTCAAATAATAGTCAACAAAATCATATATATAAAGCGATTACATAAAACTCACGCATCTTGGATTACTACGAGTTTACATGAACTAACCTCTTGGAATAATGTTAAATGGTCTCGCCTATGAAAACACACCAAAAGACCTTCCCAAGTATTCCTAGTCCTTGCTCGTCAATCCAAATTGGAAAAACTCATAATAATTAACAAAAGGAAAAAATAAAATTTTTTTGCACCACCTTTGGATTTACTAATTTTTCAAAGACATGGAATTGTACACTCACAATTGACATTTTTCAAAAAATAACAATCTGGCGATGTTTAAAAATATTTGATCTTTTTATCGACGATATTTTTTAGAAAAACCAATTTTCGTGTGTTATGGGGATGAAACATTCATCCCCCTATTTATAATAGAGAGGGGACGAAAATTAGGCTTAAAAATAGGGGTTAGGAAAGATCTTTTTCTTGATCTCCAAGAAATCTTGAATCTATCACATATATTTCTTTCCATGTGTATTTTTCCACAAAATATCACACCCTTATTTAACCATTTTTTAGAAATTAATAGGAAGCTTTTTCAAGATTGGATCTTTCTTGAATTTAGAGATATTCTTGTATTCCTAAGAATACATATCTTTTTTCATAAAATCTTTTCAAGAAAATCAAGAAAATCCTTCATCTTATTATTACTCTATATATTTCAAAAATTCTGATTAAAAGAAACCAAGGGGAGATTGTTGGAGATTTAATTTAATAAAAGATATATGATTTTTGATTAGATCCCAAAAACCCTCTCGAGTATGACATGTTCAGAATGATCTTGGATAGTTGAGTCGATTCGGTTTTAGAGTATTCGGGATGTTATCACAAATGTATAGTCGCCAGACAGTAGTTCAGATAGGTTCTCGAAGACTCTACAAATCAAAGAGCGTTTCTAAAGAAATCGGGTTTTCAGATGAAACCGGTTATTCTTGAAGACTCGCAGAACCGAGATACCGAAGACCAAGATATCGAGAACTCCAAGACTCAAAGACAAAGATTCAAGCATCAACAAGAGACTGAAGACTACACCAGGCATCCTCAAGACTTAACGACTCAAGACGCAAGACCGAAGATCAAGACCTAAGATTGAAGATCAAGAATAAAGGCACGTGAATTACCGGAAGACTCCAGTATCTAAATGTCAAGATGGACCTCGGTCGTTCCGAGGTTAATCAATATATCTATCTCAAGGATGCATGATCGAGAAGATCGCACTCTTTAGAAATAGATGATCGCTAAGATATCTCAAAATGCATAAAAGTAAATTAAGTCAAGTGTTGTTATGTTATATCAAACTCCGCGAGTTTGAACCAAAAAGAGTCATGAAAGTGTCTACCTCTTTAACCGAGACAAAAGTCAAAAAGAGGTGAAGACGACATGCCATCTATACCGATAAGCGGTAAAGGATGATTTGAAAAGGATGTCGATGTACAAAAGTTCCGTGATCGCAAAAAGCCAAGACGGCTACATGAAGGCTATTGCCTAAAACGTGTTAGTGGAGTTTCAAACCCTAAATATAGTCGTTTCACAACACCATAGAGGGAACTCACGGTTGCCTCCAACCGGATGGTTTTCAAGATTGACCTTGGTGTATCTTTATAAATCTTGGTGACCCCACATTTATGGTTACGGAAATTTATAATGCTAACTCAAGAGCTCAAACTTATTCTTGCAAAGTTAAAGCACTTTCTTTCGAAAAACTTAGAATTTAAAGTGCTTTCTATGTTGAAGAGAGCTCACTATACTTCAAGCTGGGCTTTTTGATAAGATTTATCCAAAGCTTAATCGGATATCCTAACCAGCATTGTGCTTCATTGTGAGGATATCTCATCCTAGTTGGAAACTTAACGAGAAAACCCCCAAACCCCGAGAAGGTAGTTGAGTGTGTTTGTTGGTGAGAAGAGTTGTAAAGAGTTAGTAAATCTTCGGAGTAGTCGTAGAAAACTACAGGCGAGAAAGACAGGCCACAGGGTAGTAGTAGAAGCTTGTTTGTGTTTTGAAAAGTAAAACTACTGAGGTAGTCGAAAGCCTCTGGCGTCGTTGAGTAAGTAAACTACGTGGGGCAGTCGTAAAACTTCGAGGGCCGAGTTGAGTAAGTAAACTACGCCGAGGTAGTCGTAAAGCTCGTAAGTGATTAGTGAATTTCTCTCTCAGGACGGGAGAGAGTGGATGTAGGGCTTGAGTCTCCTCAACCACTATAATTGTTCGTTCTTTATTGCTTTCTTATTTGTGCCCTAATCACGCATTGACGATTTTGAAAGCATACTTTTCAATCGGAGCATTCCGGTTGGAATCAATCCACCTGAAGTTGCATGTAATTCGAATCACGTTCTAATCACTAATCTATAAAGGGAAGGTTTCGGCAAAGCTAAACGCAGTATAAACTAAAAGGGCCAACCATTCAAGACACATTTGAGTAAGCTAGAACAGATGCTTACCAAATCAACTCTCATCCGAGATTGAAAGTTAGTTAGTTGATCCGATCCACAACTCACAGATCTCGACACTCGGGACTCGATTGCAGGATTATCGAGGTAATCAAAGTACCAGGATCCTTGTCTCCAAGAGACTTTGACTCGTAGCCATCTGCATGCTTCTCGAACCTAATCTTCGATTATCTCGACCCAAGCCGACCTCGAAGAAAAAAAAGTTTTAAAAATCATGAACACGTGTATTCCCCATACACGTAAGACCGCTTTGCACCGAGACCAACAAGCAGTATCGTGAGGCGATTGGTTCAACTTGACCACTCACATGTTGACCAAAGTTTTATTTTCAAAAATACTTCAGGGTCATGTCGAACCGATCTTATTCTTAATTTTTTTTTTCTTTTCAAAAAGATCGGATAAAAATGTCTCTCCAAAAACTTCCCATGTTCTCAAATTGGAGAACTATGATCTATATGGAGATCGAGAATGCAAGGCTCATCCGTATTCCAAACATGGCGTATGTGGAGAGGGTCTCATGACCATTTCAATTTCTTTGTAGTGAATCGGAGAGCGAAGATGAGAGAATTGATCCTGAGAATTTCCTAAGTTTGATGACCAATTGACTCACGAGGAGAGAAAGTTAGTCAATCTAGACTACATTGCAAAAGACACACTATCAAAGTACAATTGATGATGGTGTGATGGGAATGATCTCTCACCGTAATACTACTAAAGAGATTTGGGATACACTACCGTTATGTGCCAAGGCAGATCATATAAAAGAAAACAAACCAAAGGTAATTGGAAAGTTTGATAGTTTTAGAAATGGATGATGGTGAATCAATAGACAAATTGGAAGTCGAGGTTCACTAGCATCATGAATGATCTAAATGCACTTGGAAAGAAATATCCACAAGAGAAGTTGCCATTGAAAATTCTTAGAGGTCTTTCTAAGAAATGGGATATTCATGCAAAGTGGTGATTGAAAACACCAAGAACATTAATTCAATGACATACCAACAAGTCTTACCTCCGAAAGGCTATGAATTTGTAATTGATAAGAAATCCAAAAAAGGTCGACAAAGAAGATGATTCTTCATCTAGTAAAAATGTGGCTTTTAAAAGCCAAAAGATAAAACACCAGAAACTAGAGAGTTCGGAGAACCCCCATGCGAACATCGAGGATGAGCTTGAGAAAAAGCTATAGCACGATGGCAAGGAGGTTTGGATGGGACTTAATAGTAGATTTGGAAAATAAAAGTTATTACAGAACCAGTGTACCAAAAAGAAACCCGAGGACAGATCAATCGAGAAGAAGGAAGGACACGAAGTCAAGGATCTTCATCCAAGAGGAAAGACTCCAAGACTAAAGAAGAAAATGATCGGGGATGATGATACCAACAAATGTTATAATTGCGCAACAAAGGTCACTTCCAATATGATTGTCCAGGGGATTTGAGTGCTAAGGAGAAGAGAAAGGCTAAAAAGAGACTAGGAGTTCTCAAGCAAAAAGGCCATGGTTGGAAGAAGAACATTACGAGGAGGGATCTAGCTTTTCAGATGAGATATTCTCGTGACGGTGAAAGTGATGACATCTGGATGGCCATTGAGGAGGTAAACTCTTCTTTCTCTGTTGTTGTTCTACATTAGCACAAGAGTTTTCAAGTTCCACCGAAAACAAATCATTTTGACCTCGATGGATTCTTTTGAGAATCATGAATGACTATCTTTGTTTGCAAGGATTGCTAAATAGAACTCAAGAGCGGAATAATGAATCGAAAAGTTGAAAAATCTAAAATGGAAAGACTCAGCAATATTGAAAATCACTTCTCAATTAATTGAGCTCTTGATGAACTGGATGTTCGAAAAGTACAACTCTCGAGAAAGAGAAGTTGATAAGACCCTAATCGAAAAGCTAGAGAAATCCAATTGAAGAGATTCATTAATCGTAACTAAGTTCAATGACCTCTGCGAGAAGCATGAAACTCTCACAGAACCAGGAGGATAGTGCAATGAAGAAGTTAACTCTATTGAATAAAGCATCTAATGTAATAGATGAAATTCGAGTTACAGAGATCTGTGGTTATAAAATCTGGATGGGATACATTCCGGGGAACCTCACAAGGTCATCAAATCTTTTAAATCAAGTAGCAAAGAAGATAATCTTTGTAAAAACCAAAGGGCACCTACAATTTCAAACGAAAAGTAATGCCCAAGGTTGTAGACAAGGGAAAAGGACCTATGGTCTCAAAAAGAAACCTAATGATCAAAGTTAGAAAGCCCAAACCTCGGTGAAGGTTAGAAAAATGAAAGGGTCAGGTTGGAAAGTTTCACAGTACTTCAAAAGCCTCAAAGTTAAGAATGCAAACCGAAAGGCTCCACATCAACCATCGGAGGAATTCTCGGATGAGAAAAACACTCGGCCAGAGACATTCTCACTGAAGAGACCAAGTCCTCGTAGAGGCCGAAGACCCATTTTGCAAGATCTGCAACCTTTGAACCCCACTTGCCTAAGGGTAAGGTTACAACCCGAAGTCAACAAAGATTTAGACCGGCCGTAATAAAAGAAACAACATCTGAAATGTAAGGCTGAACCAAAGAAGAATTCAAAAAGCCATGTTCATCTAAAAGCGAGCACACATACAAAAACCGCTAAGGCATCCAGAGTAGTAGACGTATGTTGATGTTTTATGGAAGACAAATTAGCCACTCTAAAGTGATTAGAGTTGTCAGCGGATTTGGATTCCGAAGGTACATCTAACCTTGTGGGACCCTACCAAATCTGGTAACTTAAGAATTGATCTGTTTTAGGAGGAAAACAAGGGCACTGAATCGACTAAAGATCACATGGTAATCGATGAGCGGAGATGAAAAAGCTCCTCGATATATGGTATCTTGATGTTGGATGTTCAAGACATATGACAGATACAAGAAGATACTCGGTGACTATGTTGAACAAAAAGAGGCCCACAGATCACTTTTGGAGATAACTCAAGGGATGACAGATGAAGGATATGGAACTTTGGAAATCGACCTAATTCATATCCATGGTGTTTTATATGTATCTAGATTGAAGCATAACTTGCTTTCAATTATCCAATTGGTGATAAGGGTTTCAATGTTGAGTTCTCTAAGAACTTATGTTTTGTGAAGATGATACATCACAAGAAAAGTATTAATGACCGTACAAGAAAAGGGAATGTGTATCTTGATGATTGGAGTTCAACTCCTAAAGATACATGTTTAGTTGCTAAAAAGTTCCACAGATACCGGTTGTTATGGCATAAAAGAATGAATCACCTAAATTTCAAAACCCCGGAACAAGAACTTTCAAGATTAGCTCTTGTGAGAGGGTTGCTTTAATGAAGTGTTCAAGAAGGAAACATATTTGTGATGTGCGCTTTAAAAGAAAAACAAATTAGAGCATCATTTAAAAGTAAAGTTGAGGTTTCTACCGAAAGAATACTTGATTCATCGATATGGATCTTTTTGGTCCTATAACACCAAAGAAGCACAAATGGCGGAAATACACATTGGTAGTAGTTGATGACTACTCAAGATATATGCCAGGTCATATTCTTACAAGAAGAAAGAGACTGAGATAAAGTCCGCCAGATTCTTGAAAAGGCTCGATTATTGAGAAAATCGAGTGGTCAAAATCGATCCCGACAAAGGAACCGAGTTTATAAATCATATCATATCCGATTATTGTGCAAGAGAATGGAATTTCACATGAAACATACCAAAAGGACCCTCAACAAAATGGTGTTCTTTGAAAGAAGAACAGGACTGACGAAAGAAGCAAGGATAATGATATACCGGGTTGATATTCCTAAAAGATTTTGGGTCGAAGCTATCAACACCGCATGCTACTCTCGTATCAGCATCCCATGTCTGACCAAGAGTCAAGGCAAACACCTTATGAGCTTTGGAATGAAGCGAAGCCTCTTTTTTCTTTTCGTGTTTGTTCGTCGAAGTGTTTCATACACAATAATGGTAAAGATCGATTGAAAACATTTGATAGTAAAAAGTCGATGAAGGAATATTCTTAGGATATTGCGGAAGTCATAAAGCTTTCGAGTTTACAACTATAGGACTCTTATTGTGGAGGAAACACCTCATGTTGTTTTTTTGATGAATCTATTTGTGTTCGGAAGAAGCGGGAACACGATGCAGATGAACCGACTAAGAGGATCACCGGTTAGCCAAAACGTAGAAAGATAAATCATCCACCGAACTCGAAAGAAGAAGTGGGTCACATCCCATGATTGGAGTGATTTCGGACTCCAGATAAAGAAGTTGAAGGATGGAAATCATGATGGTGAGACTCGGAAAACCAACCTTTCAAAGGTATTGACTAACGAATGAGACACCGTTCAAACTCGGTATGTGATGCCAATGAAGATGTGGGTCACAGTGAGGCAAATTCGTAATCTATCAACTAAAGGGGAACAAATGTCTCCGATAATGTTCGAATAGAATTTCCCCTCGAGGAAGATGATTCCTTTTTCCTTTTCTCGTTGTTCTCGAAGTTATCGATTTAATCTGAACCTAACATTTCAAATGTTGAGGATACTATTGAAGGGGAACATCAAGAAGGAAATGGTTAGATAGTCATCCTACAAGTCGATTATGGGTGATCTAACGAAAGTGTGTTAAAACAAGAAGGTTCCATGGTGAGTGCACTATTCGCCGCTTTCATCGGAGAAAGAACCCATCGAGATGGTGAAGCTCTACAAGATTCTCATCGGATTCTTGCTATGCAAGATGAGTGAATCAATTCTCAAGGAATGAAGTATGGGAGCTAGTAGATGACCGAAAGGCACAATGTCATTGGAACCAAGTGGGTTTTCAAGAATAAAAGATGAAAAACAACAACATTGTAAGAAAAACAAGGCAAAGGCTAGTTAGACAAGGTTATTCCCCAAGAAGAAGGCTTCGATTATGATGAAACCTTTGCACGGCCAAGAAGACCAGAAGCCATCGATTGTTTCTTGCATATGCTGCCCACATGAAGTTCCGCGATTTATCGGAGATGGATGTGAAAAGTGCATTTTTAGCGGTGTGCTTAAGAAGAGGTTTATGTGGAACAACCTCCCCGGTTTCCAACCAAGAATGACCAAGTTTGAGGCTCGGAAAAGCTTTTGTATGGTCTTAGCAAGCACCGGAGCATGGTATGATACTCTTTCTCAGGTTCTTACGACCATGGTTTTGTCAAAGAATTTGTTGATAGAACTCTATTCAGGATAGAGGATGGGGAAGATATCTTACTAGTTCAGATATATGTTGATGACATCATTTTGGATCTCAAACCATCACTGTGTGAAAAGTTTTCAACACCGATGAAAAGGCAAGTTTGAGATGTCAATGACGGGAGAGATGAATTTCTTTTCAGGTCTTCAAGTGAAACAATCGAAGGAAGGAATATTCATCAACGAAAGCAAAAATACACCAGAGATTCGATTACCAAATATCGTAATGCTGGGTAATGCGGTTAGGATTCCATGAATACTAACTCATAAGATGGATCCTTATCAACAAAAATCAAGAAGCCATACCGATTATAGAGGAATATTGATCATTGCTTCTATCTCACGTACAAAAGAGGCTTGATATAACATTTGATGTCAGGGATGGCAAAGATACCAAGCTAATTCTAAGGCTAGTACATTTGAGGTCGCCAAAAAAGATCTCAAGTATCTTAAAGGCCACAATGAATAGAGGATTATGGTATCCAAATGATGATAACCTTTGAATTAACCGTTACTCGAGATGTCGATTATGGAGTATTGCGAAGTGACAGAAGTCCACTCAAGAACTTGTCAATTTTTCGAAGTAAATAAATATCTTGGTTTCGGGAAAACAGGACCTCAAAGAGTAACCAAGATTGCCGGGGTGAAAACATGGTCTAGAAGTCATTGCTCGTGCTCGATTCTTTGGCTCGAGACAACAATTATGGATTATAAATTTGCAAAACAATGAAGTACCAATATTTTGTGACAATAATAGTGCCATTGTTATTTCACAAAAATCAGATTGCACAATTGAGATGCAAGCATGTGGATATCGACATCACTTCATCGTAGATCATGTTTAAAAAAAGGACATAAGGATGGAGAAAATTCATATCGATAAGAGAGAAATGATATCTTGACTAAACCTTTCATGGAATCAAGATTTTGAGGAACTTCGGTTGAATTAGGGATGTTAGAACCAGGTGTATAGAGTAAAAATGAAAAATTGAAGATTTTCAGACAAGATGAATTTTCTTCGTAATTCTCTTGAGAAACTTAGGATAAATGGAAATATCGAATCGAGTCTCGTGAAACTCGATTCTTCAAGGTCAAGATCAAGAGTACACCGAACCTATTCAAGATTTCAAGATATTATCGACATTTTATCAAGGTCGATTACTCAAGAACTGACAGAGAGAAATTAATCAAGAAGTAATGACTCATGCGACTCATTTATTGCTTAAGTGAAGTCAAGAATCATTAGCAATAAATACAAAACACTTTGGAATGTTTTTTGGGCGGGATTTTTTAAATTCAGAAAAGAAGGTCAAGATCGTTTAACGCTGCCTCGCTACATTAATGACCAATGAGGATATTTTGGTGACTTACTTTTCGAGGAGATCGCTTGCCAGATAATTCGTATTAATCTGAGATTAATCTCAACCATTGTTTTTTCACCTAACCAACGCGATTCCCCATGCGAAGGTTTATTTATACCCCAATAAGCCATTCAAGCCAAAACTTTATCAAACCCTTCATTCTCAAATCCTCTGAAAAATCCCTTTGCCGAAAATTCCCAAACCCTAAATCTTCATTTCTTCAATCAATCGCTAAAATGGCCTCAACCTTGTTCGAGAGATTAGGCGAAACCAACAAGCCTTGAATACGAGTTCGTTGTCCACTTGAAAGCACAAGCAACTCAAAGCCGAAAGGAGGCTCTGCGATATGATTCATCTAAACTTCACCCATCTAGTCGAAGCCGAACTGCACGACCGAGTTTGTGAAAGAGGTAATCTAATTCATCTATAACTTGAAGATAGATGAAGAGGACTGATGTATTTAAGATAATCAGATCACATTTAGAGCAATCGTTCAAATACATCGATTTTGAGAGGATCTGTGATATAGTTCAAAAATCTGAATGATGTTTTTGAGCTCAGGATAGAGGAGAGGATCCTCATGTATATGTCGGAAGAGAGCAGAGTACTTAGATAGGATTCTTTGAGACTCATATTAAATTTGAGTGACATTGCATAAAGGTGACTTTGAAACCACAATATCGTATGTTGATGGATATTGGCGAGCAAATGCATCATGTCTTCTTGGGAGTTTTGAGCAGATCAAGCCACGAAGCTGGGATTGATGGCGGCAATCGAGGCCTCACCCACCACCCGACTTCAATTGGCTGAAATTTTTGATTGCAAGACGGAGGTAAGCGCAAAAGTTTTGAAGAAGGTTAATCAGGCGATCTCAATAAAAGGCAAGATCCATTCACGCCACCAAAATTGCTTATATTTTGGAGATGCAGAGGAGGAGGATATCTTCGCCAATTCGACCTTATTCCTAAGTCCAAAATTTTTTAGATTCATTGTCGCAGAAAGAAGTGCCAACAGGGAAGAGAGAAAAAATACAGAATCACCCCACAAGTAACGAGAAAGAGACTCAACAAACCGTGGAAGGTTTTGTTGAGGCAAAATGGAGCAAGGCAAAAAACAATGAAGGTAAGAACCTTGCCCAAAGCGCCAGAAGATTGGTGGTTCTCACCGATGAAGACGGGCAGTGATTCCAGAGATTCAACCAGAGGGGCCAAAACCGCCAGAGTTCTCGCCATCGCAAAGCTTCAAAGTTATCTCAAAGGCACAAGAACAGATCGAGGAGTAGGTCTTCTCGAGAAAGCTTGAGACATCTCTAAGTTCGGATAAATTTCTCAGAAATTTTTAAAGGAACTCAGTGCCTCGAGAGATTTATCGAAAAAGTGTGTTTGCCGAAAGCAGACGAGCCAACTCAGAGTCATCTGAGGATACGCCACCAAAGTTCTCGTAACCCACTCGTATGCAACCGAGGACTCGATCAGACAATCAGAGGTCAGCCGAGACTCAGAGCGTAATATTCTGATGAGCTCGAAAGGATCTACTTTCTAATCCATCAAAGCAGGCTTCAACCCAACCGCAGAGCCCGAGATGGCAAAGGGCGGCGCAGGTCAAGAAGCGCGGAAGTGATAAGCAAGGGGAACGGTTCATTCTTGGACCGCCACCCCTTCGAGTCACTTCATACCTCGATCCGCAAGATGTTTTCTTCAGATTAAGGGATAACCGTGTCATCCTCAATCGACTTTCCCGAGATAGTTGAGTATTGCCGTGATTCAGAGTGCAAGACCGCGGAATGATGGTGATACTTTTCGACCGATTTCAGTGGTTCGGCGACAAAGCTCGATGAAAACTCCATTTTGATGAGCCGGGTTCAGGGAAGAATGATGTAAAAGCTACCGGTTGGAGCCTCGAAAGGCCGGAGACAAATCTCAAGATGGAGATGGGACCAACAGTGGGAGATACGAGGATCAATCTAAACATGGAGAAGGAAACTTCAAGATCAACCTCAGATCAAGCTAAAGACTTTTCAGTAATTTCTGCACTATTCACAATTATGCCAAGTGGATGAAAAGTTCTATCTTTAATTTCAATTGTTCGATAAAACACCGAGGCTCTTCCGGCTTGATCGAGCCTGGATGAAGCCAAGTCAGATGATCAAACAAACACAAGAGACATGCTAAGGTTCCTGAGATTGATCTCTCCCCTTTGATGGATAAACTTGAGAAGGTTGAGCCAATGATGATCAAGATTGTTTCAGATGGAAGAAACATTGGTCAATCAAGCTCAAAAGATGGAAAGTCTTAGTCACTGTAGCCGGTGCTAATCCAAAACACTCGACCATGATGACCTCCTACGGAAGATAAGTTAACGGTGTTTGGGAGGAGTCGGCACGAGCTCAAGGCTTAAATGAATCAAGCACTAGAGTCAATCGATTGATAGAGAGGTGAAATTGGCAGAGAGGAATGATGTGATGATAAAATCTGGCCGTTGGAGGAATGAGCTCAACGCCATGACCAAGATGATGAGATGTTCAAAGAAGACTTTGCCGGGCCATTTCACTTATCCCTCATTAAAGACCAGGCTAAGAACCATCTAGCGAGTACCGAAGATGAACAAGATCGATAGCAGGGAGAAGTTCATTACCGTGAGCAAAGAGCACATCACATGGACACAAAGCATCCTGACTTCTTTCCAAATTACAAAAGCCAAGAAGCGGGGAAAAGGAAGGTGAAGACCCCGAAAGTTCAATGGCACGCACTTTGGAGAAGAAGGCTCAGAAGATGCCGCCGAATGTATAACCCAAAGCCTTTAAGAGAAGTCGGCTATCGAGAAGTTGAAGTTCGCCAGTAGAGAAGCCTATCTACACTGAAGTTTCCCAGCAAACCATGCTTTGATGTTGCAAGAGAGAAAACCAGTGCAAAGAGCAAAGGTCGGAACAAGCCAGTCATTGGCCGAATTCGTTTGCGAAGAGGAAAGCTCTTGGGTGTTCAACCGAAGCAAGCGCAAAGGTTTTCTTAAGCCAATCCAGAGAAAGTTGATTCGGATGATGAAGAAACGAAGAATCTGAAGTCTCAAACTTTAGAAGAAAGTCTTCAACACGAGATGCCCGAAGATTCCAAATATAAATGCTTAAGAAAGTCGGCCGTCTGGCCTCAGGAGAGCGTGCGTGATTAGAAAGAAGATAGACTAAGAGCGGTTTAAGGAGTGAATTCGTGAAGTTTGCGAAAGCAAGAGGAAAGTGACATCAAAAGCACTAAACGGGCCCTACGTTGATATGTGGAAGAAGTCAAGAGAACCTTCCGGGTTCAATTATGATGTACTTCAGGAAATGGAGAGGGAAAGCTCGATCGTAATGAAGCATTCATTGAATATCTCCTAACCTTCATCCAAAGTATCTATTATCGATTAACTTTGCGGATGAAGGAGAGGTACGGATAGTAACCCCTGGTCCATATTCCTATCCTCCTCCAAGACTTGATAATGGCTTGGTGAATGAGATGCCATTACTCAAGAAATTGCTCATTATCTTGGGTCAGTTAGGTTTAACAGAAAGTCGGATACAGAGGTGCCGTGATGAAGTTGAGAATGAAGCAAATCAAGAGCGGAAGACCTAAGAGCCAAATCAAGACGGAGACTCAAGACTCGTAAGATTCAGAATCTTTAAATTTTTGTCTTTTGATTTTGTTGATAAACTCATTTGTAATCAGAATGGTATACTCATCATCATGAAGATTTATCATTATGCTCAAAAGATAATATCTCATTATCTTATTTACATGTCTTTTATTTTTGATATGTCTTTGAATGAATGTTTCAATTGATTGTATGTTGATAAGGGAGAAATTTGTTCCAATACGGGGAAATTGTTTAATATTTAGTAATGAACTACTTAAAGAGAGATTATTCGGAAGAAATTATCAAAGAATTTAAATTGTTAGGAGTTTCTCCGATGAAAATTGTTGGGAGACCAATCTTGTAATAAGATAAACCCAAACCTCAATATAGGTTATATGTTTAAAATAAGACAGGTTTTAAGTATCATCAAAGTGGGGGAAATTGTCAGAGATGAATTAATAAAAGAGTATATGATTTTGATTAGATCCCAAAACCCCGAGTATGACATATGTTCGTAATGATCTGGATAGTTGAGTCGATTCCGCTTTTAGAGTATTCAGATGTTCTCTAAAATGTATAAGGTCACAGAGATATAGTTCAGAGATGGCCTCAAGACTCAAGAACTCAAAGATGCTTTCAAGAAACCAAGTTTCAAAGTATGAAATCAAGGTTCTCAAGACTCGCAGAAATCTGAGATATCAAGACCTGTGAGGATAACGAGGAAATCAAGACTCAAAGACAAAGATTCAAAGGTATCAATCAAGAGACTCGTACATCAAGACTCGTAAGACCCTCAAGACTCAAGACGCAAGATCAAGATCAAGATCAAGATTAAGAATAAGGCGCATGCATCATCAAGACTCAAGAAGGTACTAAATGCTTAGTATGAACTCCCACGTTCGAGGCATCAATATATCTACCAAGGATGCACACGAGAAGATCGCCATTCCTTAGAAAATAGATATTTGCCAAGACATTCAAATGCGCATAAAAAGGAACTAAGTCAGTGAGTGTTGTTAAGGTTATATCAAACTCAGAGTTTGTAATCAAAGAGCCGCTGAAAGTGCCAAATTTTTAATGGAGAGACAAAAGTAAAAAAGAGGAAGACTTAGAATCATCATACCGACACTCCATAAAGGATGACGTCAAAGGATGTCGACAACAAAAGTTCCAGACCGCAAAAAGCCAAGACCGGCTACATGAAAGTGCTATTGCTTAAACGTGTTGGGTGAGTTTCAAACCCTAAATATACCAAGCTTTCACACACACTATAAGAGGGAACTCACGGTCAGTTCTCCAATGGATAGTTTTCAAGAGGACCTAGGTGTATGCCTATAAATACTTGGTGACCCTCTACATTGTAAGGTTACGGAAATTTATCACACTCAAGAGCTCAAACTTATTCTTGCAAAAGTTAAAGCACTCAAAAAACTTAGAATTTCCCAAGTGCTTCTATATTGAAGAGAGCTCACTATACTAAGCCTAGCTTGATAAGATTTATCAAAGCTTAGTCGAGATATCCTAACCCTTTGCATTGTGCTTCATTGTAAAGGATGTCTCATCCTAGTTGAAACCAACCGAGAAACCCCAAACCCTCGAGAAGGTAGTTGGAGTGTGTTGTTGGTGAGAAGAGTTGTAAAGAGTTAGTAAACCACGGAGTAGTCGGAAAACCTCTAGAGGAGAAGTTAGTGTAAGGTATAGGTAGTCCGAAGCTTGTTTGGTTTGTGTTAAAGTAAACTCATGGAGGTAGTCGAAAAGCTCAAGGCCCGGGTTGAGTAAGTAAACCACGTGAGTAGTCGGAAACCTTAAGGGCGAAGTTGAGTAAGTAAACGAGGTAGTCGAAAAGCCTTATGATTAGTGAATTTCTCCCGAGATCGGAGAGAGTGGATGTAGGAGCTTGAGTCCTACGAACCACTATAATTAAGCCGGTATTCTTTATTGCTTTCCTTATCTGTATTGCCTAACCTGTTGCATTGACGATTTTGAAAGCATACTTTTTCACTATATTCGTTGGAATCAATCCTTTGAAGTTGCATGTAATTGAATCCGCCTCAATCACTGAATTCGTAAGCGGGAAGGTTTTAATAAAGCTTAAAACGAGTATAAATAAAGGCCACCCATTCATGCCATTTGAGTAAAGAAGAACGTAGATAATCAAATTGAACTCCTAAATCTCAAGATTGATAAGTTAGTTATCGTCCAGAAACAACTCGGGATCCTCTATTTTCGAGTCGGTTAGGATTATGGGATTATCCGAGGCATTCGAAATCGCCAGATCAGATGGACTTTATTCGTGAGCGATCGTACTTCTCGTAACCTAATCTGCCGAGATTATCTCACCTAAGCGACCTCGATAAGAAAAAGTTTTAAAACACCTGAACACGTATTCCCCCCATACACGTGCCAAAGACTTCGTTTACGGGACCAATGTAGATTTCTTGAATTTATGGGATAATCTTGTATTCCAAGAATACTTATCTCCTTTCCATAAAAATATTTTCAAGAAAATTCTTCTCCTTCTTTTTTTCTTTAATAATTTTTGAAATTTAAGGAAAATAAAACAAAAATTTTATTTTATTTTTTAAACACCTTTTTGGTTATTGGACTTTATGTTGGTTACTTGAGGGACCTTTAGAGAAATTAAGATTGGACCTTCCAATGAATCTTGAATTATCAATATTGAGCCACAATATTATTCAAGCCCATAAATATTAATTAATCCCACTACATAATTAATATTGCACTATATCATCTTAACCCATATTATCATTAATATGGCTCCGATTATTATTTCCATGTTTAAGATTATCTAGCTCATTAATTAATTCAAGCCACCGGAAAGAGCTTTCCATTAATTAATATCTTTTATCCTTGGTAAAGGAACAGTTCAACATTATTATCCATACCGAAAACTAGTTCCACTTGCAAGATTTGGTATGATAAAACTTATGAACCTCCGCGGGGCACCGTCTAACAAGTGTACTTTTACGATTCTCCGTAGATAAATCTTAGCAATCGATGTGACCAATAATATTGCCCAAGATATAAAGTATTGAATCTCGTTGATTCTCTGCCGTAATAAGTCAAAGCAATAGTTACTAACCACACGCCGATCCTATTTAAGGGACTAAGATTAGAAATAATCTAACCATCGAGGTCTAATTCTTCCTAGTTCGGCCTCAAGAATTTTGTCCTCCCAGAGGTCCTCTTCAAAGGCACTAGACATGCACTAGTGTAATCTCTTGGTCAAGAAAAACCAATGGAAAGCCTTACACTTCAACCTTTCAAGATGGATTGTTCATTTCCATCCTAGGTCGTGAATGGTGTACTTTTGGTTTCAAGTGAATCATTAATTTAATCTTATGATCCGGTATCACTAAATTAACTACAATGTAACACGTACTATTTATTGAACAAGTTATGCAAAATATATGTAACATTCGATGATATTTAAAGCATCGGTGATAAACAATTTATTTCAAGAATAAGTTCGAATTCATTACGATTATCTGAAAGTAAAAGCATACTTTCCAAAGATAATCCCAACACCGTAGTATTCTTTCTTGATTCATCTCTTACCTTGATGATTTCAGGGTTGTTTAGGTTAGGCCTACGATGGCATCTTGGGTTATTTCCTAAGAAATGGTGCCTCATTTACGAAGTTGGCCGTTCTAAACCTAGGAGTCGGATACATGTATGGACGGAGCTACTATTCGAAGAGTTTCATCTTGATCCAAGATTGATCCAACGGTGTACTTAGGATAGAATGTCGATGAAAGTACTCAATAAAGGCTTCATTCTTATCCAGCCGCTCCCCTCCATTTCTCTCTCGAGAATCTCATAATAGAACCGAAGGTTCTTTGATCTTCCCATGCATCATTGAACTGTGTATAGGCATCCATCTTTGGTCAATGTCGACGCCACTTCGAGTCTTTTGTGTACCTTTTCTTTTTGCTTATAAATTTTTTTTGAATCCACCTCTTCTTTTCTTCGTTCTTCTTCTTTCTTTCTTCTTTCGATCGGAGGAGCACCGAGATCTTGCAAAGAAGTTCTTTTTCTCCTTTTTCAATCTGGCAGGCCTTTAGAGTCTTCGTATCAAAGTCTGGTTGAGCTTGATTTCCTTTTTCGGGTCCTTCATCCGATTCTTCAAAATCCATAATAAACCTAGTAGGTAGGTTTAGCTACCTTTGCTCTTTTCTTCTTTTCGGTTTCAACAAAGGTAACTACTTTTTCTCTTCCGGGTCTCAAGGCTTGTTCTTCTTACGCTTTGCTTGTTCCAACCATCCTTCTATCATTCAATTTCTCGTAAATTACTTCTGAACAGTTTGCTTTCGGATGTTTGAGAGAAGATAGGTTTCAAATTTTCTTTGAACTTTAGTTTCTCGGTGGCTTCAATTTCTCTTAAGGCATCAACAATTTTCTTTTTCTTCTTTTTTGATCCTTTCTCTCCAAGGTTTGTGCCAACAACTCACTTAATTTGCCACCAGGCCTTTCCCTTTTTTGGCACCATACCTTGGGGAGTAGTTGAGTCGATAAAGATCCATATAGTATTGCTCTTTTACTCATATGCACTTCTCGCTTGTTGATTATGCTTCATCTTCTAGCCTTATCATGTAATTCTTGGCCATTTGAGAACTCTTAGAAAAAAAGCAAAACTGCTTTTGAGAAGACATCATGCATCATCTCTGTCATCTTGGTCATGAGCAGAGAGCCCATTTCCTCAACAAACTGTTTTGATCATCGGATCATTCTTTCTCAATCGGCTTTGGCTTCAAGATAGGAAGTTCTTTCTTGATACATCGCCATGTTGGCATTAAGCTCGTATGTACTCCATCAATCTTTCCATCTAATGTAGCTAATTTACTTGATAGAGTTGTTTAGTTGATCTCGATGATGAACTCAGTTCTCCATTTTACGATTTTGGCTGACGAACTAACTCCATCCGAAGTCATCTTGTACGTGAGAATTGTTTGCGGCATGCTTGATGAAGAGCTTAGATTCTCAAGATTTTGAGATTGACCACAAAGATCTCTTCCATCCTTGGCTCTATCTTCTTTAACTCATCCAGATTGGTGTGAAATCAACCAATCGAGTTTGTACAACATTTTCCAATTGAGCCTCAAATGCATATCATAAACATCGATTTAAAGCTAGGTATTTCAATAACTTTGGCATAATGTATAACTTGATTAAAAGAAAGGTACCAAGAATGCTAACTTGATTCGAGGTTGTTCGATATCGATTGGTCAAAGATCGATGATCTGTTCCTATCCGACTCTCGGTTTCTTCTCTTTCAAGATCTATCCGAGGTTCCTCTCCTTCTCAGATTTCTTTCGCGATCATCTCCTTTATCCTTATCTTTATTTTGATCATAGGGAGTGGAAGCATCAACTCCTTGGTAGCTTTCTTTTGATTAGCTTTTTTTCACTAATTCATCAAAATCGCCAGACTTTCATTCTCGGCTTGGTTTTTACGAAACACGAAAATTTGGCATGTATTGTCTCAGCATTCCACCCTTCTTCTCTCCTGTGGCAAAAGCAATGTCAAAGATCTCCTGGGAGTGTTTGATTCGAATATACCGTTTCAGCCCAAGAACATATCACTGAAGGTCGATAGGCATTCATTTCGAGGTATCTCTTCTAAGATGAATTATTTCCCCCTGCTTCGCTTATTCAAGTCTCTTGGCTTCTCATGCCTTCAATCTTGGGCCAGCGATGAGATTCGTAGGTGTATGAGTTCTGTGTTCATGGATCTAAATGGTTCATTGAAGCACATCCAAATTGACAATTCGAGGTTCGCATATTCTCGAGTCCTCGAAGCAGTCTTTCTTCGATGGGGATCCGAGGTCCCTTGAAAATTTCTTCGAGAGATTTTATCTCAGTTCGAGAGAGGTTTCGAGTCACGCCGGGAAAAACACATTTCTTGCAGAGTTTCTTGCGCACATTTGTCACTACGAGCAAGAACTTTGAAGTGGAGATTTCAACCCCCTTCGGCCTTCGGGTTTGAGTTTTTCCACCGCCAGCCTCTTCAAAGAATAGATTGAAGCCTTCGCGCTTACGAGGAGCGGTCTTTCTTCTTCGGTTTCTCTCCTTTCTCTCTTTAATTTGCATCGGGGCTTTCCCCCTAGCTTGTCGCTTCTTCATTTTCTTCTTGCCAGTCTCCTCTCCTCCGAGACTTCGAGTTTTTCTCTTTCTTTCCTCTCAAAGTCTTCTTTGTTGGTTTGAACATGATTTTGACTTTGGAAAGGAAGTGGAATAAACAAGATGCCCTCCTCTTCTCGTGACGTTTCAAAGATAAATGCAATCTTGGTTACATGTAGAATCTTCCTTTGATAACTGAGAGCCATTCACCTTACGAATTTGTTTGGCTTGATCACTCACCACCTTGAACAAATAGTGCAACCAATTGAATGCCGTGGAAGGTGAACCTTCAATCGCCGCTTATTAGCCTTTTAACTTAGCGTGCTTATATCATTGAAACTACCAGATCTCTCATGATGCATTTGCTTACAATATCCAACAATTTTCGATATTTAGGCTTCAAATGCCTCTTATTCGAGAGTAGCTTCAAACTTCTTTGGATGCTCGATAATTTTATCCAATATTCTTGTTCCCTACTCATCATGTATACCGTAGGTCTTCACCTCTATCACTTAACTCATATACGGCATTTTAGATTCTTAGGAATAATATATAATTCCTAAAAAAACCACATATTTGAACCATGCTCCAAATAAATGTCTGTAAATCCGGAGATTCTATGCAATTCTCATCATCTAAGCTGCATATTAGAGATAAACTCAATTTCCTCTTTTCGCGATATTCGCCTCTGGTTGATTCGCGACCAGCATGTTTTTGCTAAACGAATCATATGCAACGCCTCTCTGAGTTGCATTGATCTAGCTTTCAGAGAAACGACACATATTCCAAGGTACCAGGTTTATTGGAAATGGCGCGAGTTTGTCGTATCTGGAAAGTGTCATTTTTGGAGAATTTCTCTCGGTGAAGGGTTTTGAGATAGGTGAAAATTTACGGGCAATCGAGGGTTTGAGCGAGTGTTTGTGAAGATGAAGGCTTTTTGGAATAGGGCTTTGAAAGAAATTTTTCCAATGGATATGGGATTTTTGATTTATGGAAAATTAAGTAGATGAAAAAATCGATCGACGAGATTAAAAACCGACTAAACGGGTATATGAAAGGACGATTTACAAATACTAAGCCGCTAATTTATCCCCTATTGGTGATTAATGAGCAAGTGCATTTATTTCTTTATTCCTACGCACCATTGACTTTCCTCGTGGATTTGAAGGTCCCGCCTAATTATTTCTTGGTGTTTTGTCATTTATTGTCAATGATTTTGAGATTGAGACAGACAATAAATGTGTTGCATGAGTCAATACTTCTTTAGACTAAATTTTCTCCATCGGTCTTCAGAGTTTTGACCTTGATAAAGTGTCGATAATAATCGAAGTAATCGATCTTGAGATAACCGAAGTTTCCCCAAGACTCGGTCTTTCAAGATTCAATTTTATCCTAAGTTTTTCAAAGAAAAACACGAGAAAACTTCATAAATATCAAAAAACTTTCTATTTTTCAGATTTGCTTTATTCACTGGATCAACATACCTAATTCAATCGATAGTTCACGAAATCTTGATTTCCGTAAAGGTTTAGTCAAGATATCGGCTCTTTGTTTATCAAGATGAATTTTTCCATTCGATGTCTTCTTCTCAACATGATCTCGATGAAGTGATATGATATCAACATGCTTACATCTGGTGAAATTGAGATTTTGTGTAACAGAAATTGCACTATTATTATCACAAAAATATATAATTTTCATTGGCTATAATCTTATAATCCTCAATTGTTGTGCGAGCAAAGAATGCTGCAAACTAACAACTTTAACGACCATGTATTCAAACGATGGTCTTTAGTTTGCTCGAGGTTTGTTTCTTTGAAAAACCATGATATCATTTTACTTCCAAGAAATTGACAAGTTTACGTGGTAGACTTCCCTGTCAATTCTACATCCTCCATAATCACCATCCGAATAATCAGTTAATTCAAGGTTATCATCACCGATACCATCCTCTATTCACAATTGCCTTTAAGATATTTTTAATCTTTTTGGCGGTACCTCCATGACTAGCCTTAGGATTAGCTTGGTATCTTGCATATCCCAACAACAAATGTTATATCGAGCCTACTTGATGTGAGATATAGCAAAGTGATCCAATGATCCCTCTATAATCAAAGTGTGATTTATCGATTTGCCTTCGTGATCGAGATCCATCAGAGTTTGTATTCATATGAATTCTAACTCATATTGTAATTTCAGACACCATACTTTGCAATCGGATCTACGGGTGTATTTTGCTTGATTGATGAAAATTCCTTCCTTTAGTTTGTTTCACCAAGTCCAAGAAAGAAATTCATCTCCCCATCATTGACATCTCAAATTTCCTTTCATCGTAGAAAACTTTTCACATTGGCCCGATGATTTGGAGATCCAAATATGATGTCATCTACATAAATCAACAAGTAAAGATGTCTTTCCCCATCTTCTATCCCGAGCAGTCCTATCAACAGTTCCTTTGATAAAACCATGGTCAAGAAGAAAACTGAGAAAAGGTATCATACCATGCTCGGGGTGCTTACTTAAGACCATAAAAGGCTTTTAATTGAGCCTCAGAACTTGGTCATTCTCCATTCGAAACCAGGAGGTTGTTCCACATAAACCTCTTCCTTAAGCACACCATTCGAATGCACTTTTTCACATCCATCGATAGACTGTGAATTTCATGTGGGCAAAAGATATGCAAGAAACAATCGATGGTTCTAGTCTTGCAACAGCAAAGGTTTCATCATAATCAAGCCTTTCTTTCTTAGGAATAACCTTGTGCAACTAGCCTTGCCTTGTTTTCTCACAATGTTGTTGTTTTCATCTCTCTTATTCTTGAACACCCACTTAGTTACAATCAAATCAGATTGTGCCTCTTGGGGTTCATCATCCAGCTCCCGGACTTCATTCCTCAGAACCGATTCAACTCTTCTTGCATAGTAGTAATCCAAAATGAATCTTGTAGAGCTTCTTCAATCTCGATGAGGTTCTTTTTTCGGATAGGAAAGCAAGAGAACAAAGCACTTTCTCCATGGAACCTTCTTGTTTTGACACCATCGATAGATCACCCAACAATCGACTTGTAAGATGACTATCCAACCATTTTCTCTGGATGTTCCCCTTCAAGTAGTATCTCAACATCAAAAATGTTAGGTTCGGGTAGTTCATTAAATTCTGTGAAAACAACAGAAAAGGAGAAAGAGAATCATCTTCCTCGGGAAATTCCATTCGTAACATTGTCGAGACATTTGTTCCCCATTGGTTGATAGATTGAGTTTGCCTCATTTGTGACCACATCTTCATCGGCATTACATACATGAGTCTCGAGGCGGTGTATGTTTAGATTGGTCACTTCGATTGTGTTGGCTTTCCTTCAGGTGGAGAATTTCCATCCCGAAGTCTCACCATCCTGAGTTTTCCATCCCGAACTTCTTTGTCTCGAAGTCGATTCACTCCATTCATAGAAAGTGACTCGACTTCTTCTTTTCGTGTCAGAGGATGTTTTATCATTCTTTTTCAAAGCTAAGTCTGGTGATTCTCTTGATCGGTTCTCCGAGTCATGTTCCATTTCTTGAACACAAGAAGATTCATCAAAAATAACATGAGTGTTTCTTCCACAATAGAGTCCCATGATTTTGTAAACTCGAAGGCTTTCTTGACTTTTAATATGTAAGAATATCCTTCATCATCTTTGCTATCAAAAGTTTTCAACCGATCTTTACCATTATTGTGTATGAAACACTTGCAACCAAACACACCTAAAAGAAAGAAACAAGAGGCTTCCTTTCATTCCTGGCTCATATGGAGTTTTTCCTTGGTTCTTGGTCAAGATGGATGCATTTCCGAGAAGATGCGTTGTTGATAGCTTCGCCCAAAATCTCTTAGGAATATCGCCTTCAAAGAATCATTGTCCTTAAATTTCTTTCTGAGTCCTATTTCTTCTTTCAAAGAACACCATTACATTGTGGGGTCCTTGGTACCGATGTTCGTTTAGCTATTCCATTTCTTGCCAATAATCGATATGATATGATTGATAAACCCGTTCTTTTATCCGATCCGATTTTGACCACACTTAGATTCTTTTCAAGATCTTGAGCCTTTTCGATTAGTTCGGGTAGTTTTTGTGCGAGTCTCTTTCTTCTTTGAGTAAGAATATGACCCATGTGTATCTAGAGGTCATCAACTACCACAAGTGTGTATTTTCTTCCATTAGTGCTCACAGGTGTTATTGGACCAAAGAGATCCATATGTAGCAGTTGTAGTATTCTATCGAGAGAAACATCTACTTTGCTTTTTGAAAGATGCTACGATTTGTTTTCCTTTTCTCGACAAGCATCACATACATGATCTTTCTTGAACACTTATTGGGTAACCCTTTGCAAGTGTTAATCTTGCAAGTTTGTTCAGGGTTTGAAGTTTAAGTGATTCATTCTTTGTGCCACAACCAATTGTTATCGATTGGAACTTTTTGCAACCAAACATGTATCTTTAGGAGTTGAACTCCAATCGAGAAGATACACATTTTCCTTTTCTAGTATCGGTCAAGAAAATTTTTACGTGAAGTATTGTCTTTTACATAACATAAGTTCTTTGAGAACTCAACACCTGAATCCTTTGTCGCGGAATTGGTGATAGAAAGCAAGTTATGCTTTAGACCGGACACATATGAAACACCATGGATATGAACAGAGTCAACTTCAAGAGTTCCATATCCTTGATTTGTCCTTTTGAATTGTCTCCAAATGTGATCTGAGGGCCTTTTTGCTCAACATAGTCAATGATTAGTTGCTTATATCTGTCATATGTCTTGAACATCCATTTGCCCGTGATACCATACAACAGAGCAATTCATTTTCACTCATCGATCTTATGTTGTTTTCTATTCAATTTAAGGTGCCCTTTTTCCTTCAAAAAAAAAAGCAGATCGGTTCTTAGGTACCCATTTGGTGTAGGGTCCTCACACAGTTATTGTACCTTTTGGAACCCAAATCGCTAACAACTCTAATTACTTTAGAGTGGCTGATTTGTCTCCCATAAACATCTACATACACATTCACCACCCTAGGAGCCTTGGCGATATCCACGTGCATGAGTGCCGGCCTTAGCATGAACATGAGCCTTATAGTTCTTCTTGGATTGGGCCTTTTGTTCAAGTGCCTTAGCTTTAGTGCTTGTTGGTCTCTATCTCTGGCGACTTGGGTTTAGGAAACCTTTTATCCTTAGACAAGTGGGGTTTAGGTTGCTGTCTTTGAAATTGGGGTCTTTCAAGAATCCGAGGACTTGGTCTTTTTAGTTGAGAATATCTCTGAAAGTGTTTCTCTTCCGAAAATTCCTCGATGGTTCGAGTGCATATCTCTTTAGGTTGGTATTCTTAGCTTGAGGCTTTGAAATCTTGGCTTCGAAATTCCCCTCTTTTGAGTGTTGAGTTTTTCTAGCCTTTTCACGAGGTTTGGGCTTTCTTCTGAACCGATTTTTTAAAAAACCATAGGTCCTTTACCCTTGTCTAAAACTCGGGCGGTTCTTGATGAAGATTAGATGCCCTTTGGTTTAACAAAGAGCGATCTTGGTGCTACTAGAAGCGTAAAGATTGAGAAGACCTTGTGAGATTCCCCACGGAATGTATCCCAATCCGGCTTTTATAGTTCTTGGTCTTTGATAACTCTGAATTTCATCTATCACTTTAGATGCGAATTCAATAGAGCTAACTTTCTCTCACAAGACTATCCTCACATTTCTTTAGAGTTTCATGCTTCTCAAAAGAGGTCATTGAACTCGATTCGATAAAATTTCAATCTCTTTAGTGGATTTCTCTAATTTTCCATTTGGGATCTTTATCACCTTCTCTTTTTCGAGAGTTGTACTTTTGGAACACCCGGTTCATCAAGAGTTCCCATCAATTGAGAAGTGATCTCATCATTTTAGAGTCTTTCCACTTCTGCATTCTCGTGATCGGTTCCTTGTTACGCTCTTGAGTTTTGATGAGTAGTTCTTGTAACCGCGAATAGTCCTTCATAAGATTCTCAAACGAATCCATCGAGGTCAAAGTTATTTTTCATAGTTGAACTTGAAAAACTCATGTGCTTTGTGTAGGAGCAACAACAGAGATAGAAGAATTTACTCCCTCACGGCCATAAAGACAGACATCATCACCATCGTCGTTCCGAGAAAAATTTCATCTGAGAAACTGGAACCTTCTTGATTGTTCTTCCTCTTCGCAATCATAGCTTTCTTCTTTGGAGATCTTCTCCGTCTCTCTTGTCTTGTCTCTCCTTTCTTTCTTTAAGTATTTCGGATGAGTCATATTGAAAGTGACCTTTCTTCTGACAGTTATAGCATCTGTTGGTATCATCATCCTGATCACTTTCCTCCTTGGTCTTGGAGTCCTTCTTCTTGGATGAGGATCCTTCAGCTTTCTGGTCCTTCATTTTCTCAAATTAGTATCTGTCCTCGAACCACCGTCTCTCTCAGACACTGTGATTCGTAATATTTCTTTTATATTTCCCATATCTCGCTATGAGTCTTCCAAACCTCCTTGCCATCAGTACTAGCTTATCCTCCTGCTCATCCTAATTTTTGGCAAGTGAGTTCTCAGACTCTCTAGACTTACAGGATTTCTCTTTGGCTTTGAAAGCCACATTCTTGCTAGATGAAGAATCATCTTTCTTTGTCGATTTCTTAGTTTCTTTGTCAATCACAAACTCATAAGCTTTCGGTTAGGAGAAAACTTGTTGATATGACATGGAATCAATATTTTTGGTGTTTTCAATCACCACAAAGATGTATATCCCATTTCTTAGATAATCCTCTAAGAATTTTCGACGGCTACTTCTATCGTGGGTATCTTTTCCCAAGAGCACTTTCGGATCATTCATGATGCTAGTGAATCGACCTCAAGTTTGTCAATGGATTCACTATCTTCCATTTCAAAGCTATCAAACTTTCCAATAGCAAAGAAAAGTCATTTTCCTTAATATAATCGTGCCTTGACACATAACAACAAGTGTGTCCCATATTTCTTTTTGCGGTTTCAAAGGAGAAATCATCCCCATAACACCATCATTAATAGTGCTATACAAAGTATCTTTAGTAATGTAGTCCGGATTGACTAACTTTTCTCTCATCGGGAGTAAGTTGATCATCGAACTTTGGAAATTCATCTCTGGGATCATTCCTCTCAAAGATCGGTGATTCCGGGGATTCAACATAAATTTGAATGGTCCTTGAAACCACTCTCCACATTCTTTCATGCTTTGAATACAGATGAGCTGCATTCTCAACCTCCATAGGTCATAGCTCTCAACAGAGAACATAGGAAGTTTCTTAGAAGGCATGATGGTGAGAGCCTTGTAAGATATCGCAAAAGAGATCTATTCATGAGACCCACCAAAGTCTTTCGGGAAAATAGTACGGGCTACCAAAGCAAATGGTCAAAATGACCCACCGCTCGATACCACTTGTTGGTTAAGGTGCTAACTAGTCTCGTGTATGGGGGGAATACACGTGTTCAAGTGATTTTAAAACTTTTTTTCATCGAGGTCGGATGTGTCGGGTTATTCTAATGATTTTTTGCCTCGAGAAGCACGGATTGCCCCGAACAAAAGTCTCTTCGAGACAATGATCCTGGGTTGCTTTGAAGCTTCCAGTTATTAACCCAAGCGCCTGAGTTTATCAGAGATCCGAGGCGCCAGATCGAGATCATTATCGCATTGAACCCTCGATGAGAGAGTTAGTTCATTTTGGTAACTATCGTTCTATTTACTCAAGTGTCTTGGAATGGTTGGCCCTAAGTTTATACTCGTTTTAGCTTTTGTCAAAAATCTTCCCTTCAATAAAACAGTGATTAAGGTTGTGATCAATTTGATGCAAGTTCAGTGGATTGGTTCCAACTGAATATCAGTGAACTATGCTTTCAGTGAAAAACATGCAACAGATAATAATGCAAAACATAAAGCAAAACAACACAGCAATTATAGTGGTTCGCCAGACTCAAGCTCCCACGCCCACTCTCTCGATCTTGAGAGAAATTCTTAACCACTTTCAGAAGATTTACGGCTAACTTCAACGTAGCTTACTCACTTTTCTACCTTGAGTTTTTCGTTTGACTCACTAACTCAAACACACACAAGTGTTGGGACTACCACAAGTAGCTTACTAACTTCTTCTCTAGAGTTTTCTGGCTAACTCACTGTAGCTTACTAACTCTTTACAACTCTAACTCACCAACAAAACACAAATAAACTACCTTAACAAAGGGTTTGGGTTTTGGGTTGGTTTCCAACTAGGGTGAGATATCCTTTACAATAAGAACTAATGCAAAGGCTAGGATATCTCTTCTAAGCTTTGGATATATCTATCACTCTAAGGCTTAGAATAGTGAGCTCTCCAATGTGAAACACTTGGGAAATTTTAGGTTTTTTCGTGTGCTTCAATTTGCAATAATCTGAATTAGCTCTTGAGTTGCTTTGAAATTTCCGTAACCTCTCAATGTAAAGGGTTCTTTGGTATTTATAGCAACCTTCACCAAGGTCACTCTTGAAAACTATCCGTTGGAGGAGATAGTATCAAGGGTTTTCTCTTGAATTTATTTGATGAGCATTTATATTTTAGGTTTGAACACTTTGCATGTTTTAGGAAATATGCGATCATGTAGCCAATCACCAATTTTACGATCGGAACTTAGTACTACTGACATGATTCAGGTCTGTCGCTTTGATGTCGAAGAAAAAACGGTGTTGTCTTCCTCTGATTGGTTTTTGTCTTCAGTGAATGTAGACAAACAAAACGGCTCTTTTTGGTCAATCTCTCGAATGAGACAACCTTAAACAACACTTAGACTTAGTTCCTTTTTTATCTGCATATGAATGTTTTGGGCAATATCTACTTTTACGAATATTTGTGTTTTCTCGATTTTTGTAGTCTTCAGATAGATTATATTCAGTGCCTCTCTGAACATTCGGGGTTATCTGATTATTCCGGTATCTTCTTTGAGTCTTGCAACCTTCTTGGGTCTTGATTATCTTACGAGTCTTGATGTCTTGATGACATATCTTGAGTCTTCAATGTCTTTAGTGACATACAAAGTCTTGATGACATCACAGGTCTTGATGTCTTAATGACTCTTCTGAGTCTTGATGGCATCTTTGGAGTCTTGAGTGTCTTGATTCTCTTGAGTCTTCAATGTCTTGATGACTTATCTTGAGCCTTGGTGTCTTGATTACTTTTGAGTCTTGATTGTCTTCGGTGACATCTTGAGTCTCCGAGTGTCTTGACAGCAACTTACTGGGAGAACGGTGTCTTTAGTAGCATCTGAGTCTTGATGTCTTGATGTATCTTTTGAGTCTTGATTGTCTTGACAACTTATCGAGTCTTCATTGTCTTGAAGAACTTCATCGAAGTCTTGATGTCTTGAGAACTTTCTTGAAGTCTTGATGTCTTCAAGTGATATCTTGAGTCTTGATTGTCTTGCCATTTTCATCGAGTCTTCATTGTCTTCAAAATCTAACCTGATCTATATATCTCACGACTATACATGGTGCAGATTACTTCTGAACAATCTATAACGAAACCCATTTCGATCTATCAAGATTATCTTGAATATGTCATACTCAAAGGTTTTGGGATCTAATTAAAACTTCTTTATTAAATTCATCTCCCAACAGTTTCGATGTTGGAACATTTTAAGACTTTTCATGATGTGCAAATGGTTTCAATGTTACGGTGTTGGTGTTTAACAACATTTTACATAGAAGCAAGATGGTTTACTTTGTCATTTCATTGAAGCGCTCGATCAAGATAATCTTTCTTATCCATTTCTTTTTGGACTCGTCGTTTGGCTTTTTCGGGTTTTAGGTGCAGCAAAAAACCCGGTTATGATGTTGTGCAGTAAGGACAATAGTAAGTTTTCGATTCCAATCAACAAAGTTTTCACCAGTAAGCAAATTGTCTTTAAGTATATTGAACATTGGATTAAAAGGTTGCGACATATTGAGACCTAAAATAAACATAGATCTTATGTCAATATCGATTAACACAAAAATAATCATATAATTTGATCACATGAATCATATTAAAATCTAAAAAAATAAATATGAACGATCATACATAACATCTCAAAAAAGTTTAAATAAGCCATGGGGTGGACATTTATTTAAACACATTCAAATAGGTTACAAACAAAGACAATTTCAAACCTTTAATTTAAAATTAGCAGTTTGGCTCTAGCTTGACCAATAGAAAATTGGACCCCGAGAGAGTAAGTTAATATTAATTTTATACCTAAGTAATAACCATGATTAAATACAGGATTATTATTTCGCGTTTTGATCAAGCCACGTGGGGAGGGTCATCACGCCACTAATAATAATCCACAATCATCCTTTAGGAATTCATTCATGAAAGCTATCTTTTGCCCGATTAAAGTGAGGGAAATTTCTCCAAAAGATTTAAAATAAATAAATCATGGACGTAAAAAATTAATTTAATTTTTATTATCAGGAATAAAATTGTCAAATAATTATTTAAACATTCTTAGTAATTTTCTAAAGTGAGATATTTCCAAACAATTTCTCATGCATCGTGATATTCAAACAAATTACATAAGCATGAAAATAAAGCATCCATCAAGACAAAAAAAAAATTAAACAAATTGGGCACATATATCTAACTATCATGGTTTAATTAGTCATGTCTTGATCTTGAAAAATCGTTCTCGTAGCCTTCATCGTTCGTCTCGAAAAGCTCCCACTCGACCGCAATAAATTCTTTAAAACGTCCTCCGTTAAGGTTCGGGACGCGTTCGGCACCAAGTAGCTCACAACCCGTAAGCGTGTGCCCGCGTCATCGCTGCCTTCGCGTCCGGACCGCCATCCTACGTGCCCATTGCCCGGTACGGCGTTACCAATCCGCGTTGCGGGCAAATCTATGCCATAACCGGAATTGCGAGCCCTTTCGCCCAATGCCAAGCCTCGGCCAGCGTGCGGCCATGCCTCGTTCGATGCCGGGTCAGCTGCCCGTCGGCCACCGCCCTTGCATGATCGCCCTAACACGACGATAAATGAGCATTTGCCCTAGCAGCGTGATTGCTTTAGCTCATATCGTCTGAACACTGGTAAATCCATCTTTAATTCTTCGTCTCCGTCTTGGTCTCGATCCATTTATAATTGATTTACAAAAAATAAATAACCCCAGATCTAGAACTGATTATTACATTGATCAAATCAAATAAATCCTAATCTACTCGTGGATTTTCTCACGAAAAAATGAATTAGAACGAATCAAATTAAAAACCACAATTATATGCATGCGCGATTAAACATTCATCAAATACCATGTGATTGGATACCTACAAAAAGGATCTAATGATTCTACTATCCAATTTCAAATTTAATGAAAACCGAATTAAATTACAATTAAAAATCGAGCGGCAAACCGAGGCTCTAATACCGATTGTTGGGAAATTATTTGTCCAGATCTATTAGGGATTAAATTTAAATACAAATTTAATTCTACAATTATTACTAAAGATGAATTAATCATATATTAATTTAAATAATAATCAACCAACAACATGCATATAATAAATTCACGTAAATCCTATGCATGCGGAATTCTAGGAGTTTCTGTGAACGTACCATTTTGACGAGAGACAACCATAGAGAAGATGAGTACCGATTCTAACGAACAAACCCAAAGAGTCTTCTCAAGTATTCCCGTCCCTGCTTGATAATCCATTGGAAGGATTCCTTAAACAATTAACAAAAGGAAAAAAAGAAAAATATGTTGCATCACCTTTGTGGATTTCTATTTTTCAACTTTCATGAACTGTGTTGGGGATGAAAAAATCATCCCTATTTATAAAAGGCACAAGGGACGAAAATTTGAGCATTATTGAGCTTATGAGAAATTTCCTTGTATCTTCTCAAGATAAAATCTTGAATATATCTCATATATTCTATTTTCCATAAATAACTCCCAACAAAATCCCAACTCCTTATTTTAATGATATTTTGAAAAATAACAAGGAAAGAACAAGATTTAGAATTCTTGAATTTATGGGATAATCTTGTATTCCAAGAATACTTATCTTTTTTTCATAAAAATCTTTTCAAGAAAATGAAGAAAATCTTTTTTTCTCTTCCTACATATTTTGAAAAATTAGGAGAAATTAGGCAACAATATTTTCTTTTTATTTTAATCACCTTTTCAGTTATTGAACTTTATATTGGGCTACTTGAGGGGCCCGAAGAATTAAGATTGGACCTTCCAATGAACTCTAAATTATCAATATTGAATCACATTGATTCTCTATCCATCATAAATCAAAGCAATAATTATTAATCACACACGATCCTATTTAAGGGACAGAGATTAAGAAATAACCAACCACTGAAGTCTAATTCTTCTACTTTCAGTACTGAAGAATTTATCCTCGCTTTAGGTCCTATTTAGCGCATCATTATTGTAACACCCCGTCCCAAATTTAATATGAAAATAAAGGGATAAATGATTTATGGGTTTTCAATTATATTAACGGCGCTCTATGTTTTCAAAAGCTTTGATTTCAGGAAGACGGACGAGCATTCTGAGTCTGGAGCATTTCTAGCACATAATAAAGAAATAAATGAAAGTATAAGGTTTGATTATTATTTATTAAATTATCGGAACTTAAAATAGAAGAAATCTAATAATTAAAATCACTTATTTTTTTTTTATTGGACTTAAATACAGAACCTAATAAAGCATAATATATTTTAATTAGATAACATTTTCTTATAATATAAATTTTGGTACAAAATATAAAACCTTAATTTATTCATTATAGTTCTTTGTTAATCATACTTGTATGCATAAATTGTTTGGTGAAGGAGAAATCCAATTGATTCATAAATTGCTCGTTCTCATTTTGATAAGAATAATATGTGAAGTTGAGAATAATATTTTAGAGTGGCTGTAACCCAACTCATTTAAAGCGCTCCAAAATTGGGCCGACGCCCAAATGGATAAAAATACCCAAAGGCCCATTAAGATAAAATAACAGGAGCTCCTCGGTAGAAAATCAACCAACAATAACGCCATTGCCTCTACTGTTCTACAAGTTGATTACATATTACATATACGGAATATATGGTACATGATACAAAAATGTTACTCTCATACACACACACCATATATATATATATATATATAACTGATGCACACAGTAGTCACACGCACCCACCTACACTATTAATACACACAGCACACACGCTGGCATCACATATAACCAGTAATGTTAACCAATTAACCCTAACCCATTAAATTTAAGCTTTATTTCTACAATTCAAAAATTAAATGGATGGGACCTTGGCGATTCATTTTAAATCCAATAGTTGAGGCCTAACCTTTTCTACTAGCGGGATTCTGAAATTTAAGCAGACCCTGGGCTCCCAAAAAAAAAAAAAAAAATCAAAAAATGTTCAAACATTAATATTACATAATGACAAAAATTGATCCAGACTATGCATCATCTTTAATAACTAATGTTCAAAAGTTCAAACATTAACATAATAACAAATGTTCAAAAAAAAAAAAACATAACATAATGACAAAAGTTCAAACATTAATAAATCATAATCGGAAAATGTCTCCGGACTCTTCACTCTTCGGTATTTGATCAATGGACAAAACAGGCATCATCTTCTAACTCATCATCATCATCATCTATAACAATTAACACATATATATATAAAATCATATATTAATATTGATGAAATTTTATGTAACTACATGAAAATAAATAATTTACCAACAACAAAGCCTTGCAACCAAGCTGAAAGTACATATAAGGGCTTCCACATGTTTCCCAAGAAGTCGAGCTCTATACTTGTTAAGAACACGAGCACCAATCTTTGAAAGCAGATTCGTGGTTCTTTGTGGTGATTGAGATCTTTAAGAATATCACAAGCCATAACGAGATAATGTTGGGAATTTGATTTTGTTGCTTTTCCAAAACTCAACACATTGATTTATTTGGATTGTATCTTGTTTCCATAATCGGATCATCCAAATCTTGATCCAATTCAGATTTTTCAACATTAACATCGCTTTGTTTGACTTTTGCCAATCTTCCATAACCTAAAATAATAATAATAGACAATTAACAAATGTATTTTGCAACTAAGGACATAATAATGAATTCATAAAGCAAAAAAATAAAGATTAAGACTTACATAGATATCTTCTACTTGCATTTTTTCCTTTTCCACCAAGTGTTGGTGTAGTCTAAATTGATGAATATGAAGAGCTTTGGTGACTACTTCCACTTGCATCATTCTTCAAGGACATCCATTTCACATAATCACCAAAAAGTTCTTGCATTTTACTTCTTACAAGATCAACCTTCACTTGACTTGTATTAGGATCAAGTTGAGTGTAATAATGCTTGATCATTCCTAATTTTCCTCGAGGATCAGCGACCCCATCCCCATTGCAAGCGATCTGTAACCACTCCAATACTTATCAAATTTTACTTGCATTTTCATAGCCATAGACTTAATGATGAGATCTTCACCAAAACATTTGTTTTCAAGAAACATTCTATCTTCCATACTTGCATAAAATACAAATTGGAAGTAGGATAAGATGAACCAGAAATCAGATTTGTAATCACAAAAATGGGCGCAAGAACTCACACATTTTCTCTCCCCTTGCCCCTCTTCATTCGTTTGGAACAAACTTGAACCCTTGATCGTTCAATTGAAGCAAACTAAAAGCTCGCTTATATCTAATTGAACTTTCAAGCATAGTGTAAGTAGAATTCCATCTTGTGCATACATCCATCCATGAAAAAACTTTATCATCAATACCACCAACTTGAGTCACACTTTCAAGAAAAATTTTCATTATTCCTCCGAACTCTTAACATATTTGATACTTTGCCTAATTTTTTTAAAGCCTCATCAGCCACTGTCAAGCCCTCTTTAACTATAAGATTTAACACATGGGCACAACATCTCACGTGAAAAAACTCACCATTGCAAAGAAGACTATTCTGTAAGGAAAGTCTTTCTTTCAAGTTGTCTTGCATATTATCATAGGCCGAAGCATTATCTAAAGTAAGAGAGAACACACTTTTTCTCAATTCCCCAATCTTTCAAGCAAGCAAACACCTTATTTGCCAATTCAAGCCCCAAGATGTGGAGGCTCCATTCTACAAAAATTGATTATCTTGCTATTTAACTTCCATTACGATCTACAAAAGTGTCTTTGTCAAAGTAATGAAACCCGCGACAAAGACAAGCAAATTCAACAATCGGATGTTAAACAAATTCTACCGGACACTTTCGATCATCACACGTTTCAGTTTTTCTTTTTCAACATTATACAAGTTCAAGACATCAGTAGTAGCTGTTAATCTACCAAAATTTTTGATATCAGGATTCAAGTACTTGTGCAACTCTCTAACATATTTGTATTCAACAAAGGAAAGCGGAAGATCATGTGCAATAATTATCATACTAAACAATTCACGCACATGATTTTGATCAATACTCCTAGATCTTAGCTTCCCTTCACCATCTAACATTAAACCAACATCTTTATATTTTGGACTATTCACACAAACTTTAATATGACGGTTAAGTGTAGAAGTCCCATGCCGGGGAATCACGCCAAACATATTCTTTAGGACAATGATGGCATTTCACCTTACCATTAGGGAGTTTAGCAAAATGTGACCATACCTCGGAGGTCGTTGTTCTAACCCTTTTTGATTTATTTTCTGTACCGTCACAAGCATTTATATTCTCAGCAGCAGGAGCTCTAGATTCTAAAATCTCCATATCATTGGCGATTGTCTTTGTCGATTAATTGCCCTTCGATTCCATCTTTGTTTCAGCTGCGAATATATATTTAAACATATTTAGAAACATACATTAATTATTCATATAAAACAGAACAACTATGATTTAAGTGAATATTGACTCAGAATCAGAGGTACAATTGGTCACGGTTAAAGGAGGCCTAAAAATCAACAGAGACCAAATAAGACAAAGTTAGCCCAGCTTGACCATATTTCAGACTTTAAGGTTGCAGATGATGAGGAAAAGAAAAGTCAGGCCAACTAGAGATTCTAGAAGACTCTACCTGAATTGATTACCGACATTTGTTCTCGACCCAAGTATAACAGGAGAATCAACAGAAGCTTAGAAGTAAACATTCACTTTCCAGAAAGATCTTCAAGCTCAAATAATTCATTTCTTATGTTGGTTGATGATTAAATAAACTCTCCTCAACATCAAAATATTTCTAAATAACTTGATTTACAATAAAAAATAAAAATCTCAATAGCATTAAGGAGTGACTTAAGAGATACATATAATCCTACAAGATCTCGTGACTCGTAATCAATTAAATTAAACAAGACTATGGAAAATGCTAAATTATCTCAATAGCATTAGGAAACAATACCTTTAAAGTGGCGATGGCGCTGCGGAGATGGAGAAACGCAGCGATGGCGCTGCGGAGATGGAGAAACGCAGCGATGGAGAGGCGGCGATGGAGAGGCGGCGATGGAGACGATGGGAAGGCGATGGAGAACCGAGACGATGGAGGCGATGGAGGACGATGGAGAATCGCGGCGATGGAGAATCATGGCGATGGAGAAATTTATGGGCGGATGGAGGCGGCGATGGAGAACCGCGACGATGGAGAACCGTGGACGATGGAGAGAGGCGGCGATGGAGAATCGCGGACGATGGAGAACCGCGACGATGAGAAGGGCGGGATGGAGGCGGCGATGGAGAACGCGGCGGAGATGGAGAATAAAAATCGAAGTGGAGGATGGGCTAAGGAGGGATAAGGGATTTCTAATTTCTAACCTAATTCAAGAACGACCAGAATGACTAAATGTAAGTTTTTATTAATATAAATATTATATTAATATAAACGGGCTAAAGCAAACTAAACGGGCTGGGGTCTCTTTCATGGTCGCTGGTTAACCCGTAACTACCCGTTTAGCCCGCTAGGTTAATGGAAGACCGGTCCGAAAAAAGCCCGATATGAAAGGCACTCCATTTGCTCTACCTTAACCCATATGATATTTTAAGCGGGCGGCCCGTTTTCTATTCGCGGGATTAACAATGCTACATATAACCCCACACGCACACGCACTATTAAGAGTTATGCTAAATACACACTTTTGACTTGTGAGGAGCGTTATTTGTACCCGTGTCGCGCCCGCGCTCGGCCACGACAGAGGCCATCGTGGTCGCGCGGTCCATGCGACACAAATGTTTTTTTTTTTTTTTTTTTTTTTTAGCGCCCTGGCCGAAAGAAATGCTTTGTCGCCTACTACGCTACGACAGATTTGAAATGGCTATCGATTCTAGTAACACAAACAAGTAATTAATTGTACGAAAAGACTGCGAGAATAACTCTTAAGTTCTTCCCTTAAATTTGGTATTTGTATAGATGATGAGAGAAATGAGAGCAAGATTGGGAGGATCCAAGTCCTCTACAATGAGGGGTGTGGTCCTCTATTTATAGAGGACCAACCCTAAAAGCTAAAATACTATTCTATTCATCTTGACCCTTTATCGTAGGGTTTTATTACAACAGATTGATCTAAACAATTAAAACATTATCTATTTTATATATATTTTACATCAAATGCTCTTGTCATGTCTCGTAAAAGTAGGCGTCGGTTCGACTTAGCAGATTATCTTCTCGTCTTTATTCTTGTCGGCTTTTGCAGTGGGAGCGACCTCGTGAGGTCGCCTCGCAGAGCGAATTCCGGGAGGTCCCCTTTCGATAGTATTTACTACTCTCTTTCCGACCTCGCCTATGGGTCGTCCTCGAGGGAGGTCGCTCGTTAAGGTGAGGTTGGTTCTCTGTCGGGTTGGGTCGATCCGGGCCTAGGTGGGCCCTGCTGACGTGTCGGATACGGACACATTTCCAGTTTGATTTGTGCTACAACAATAGCCCCCAAGGTCGGGCTTTGACTTTGTTGAGCTTCGATCTTGATCAATACGCCCGATCGTCTGCGGTTATCATGTTTGCCCAGAGCATGATCGGATGTCATATAAGGTCTTGATGGTTGAGAATGAGCCCGGGTTGAGATTTTCCCTCGCTCGTCGTCGATTTTGTGTGTGCTTTCGTCTTCTGGTGAGGCCTTTGTCTGTGAGTCTTTTACGTACTTTCGTACTCGGCGAGCCTCTATGCCAGTCTTTTCGGTCTTTCGTACTCGCGAGCCCTCTGTCTGAGTCTTTTACGTACTTTCGTACTCGAGGGCTAGCCTCTCATGCAGTCCTCTCTTGTCTTTCGTACTCAGGGTGAGCCTCTCATCGAGTCTTTTACGTCTTTCGTACTCGGGGGCGAGCCCTCTGTACTAGTCTTTTTGTGCTCGTACTCAGGGTGAACCTCTTTTGTCTGAGAGTTTTTTGTCTTTCGTACTCGAGGTTAACCTCTCATGTAAGTCTATTCTCAGTCTTTCGTACTCAAAGAGGTGAACCTCTTTGTGCGAGTATTTTTTTGTCTTGTACTCTCCATTTGAACCTCTGTACAAGTCTTTTTCATGGTTTCGTTGAGAATTTTATTAATTACTCATTGAGAGACGGGGCTCGTCGAGAGTTTTTTTGGTTGCTCGTCGAGAGACGGGGCTCGTCGAGAGTCTTTTTGGTTGCTCGTCGAGAGACGGGGCTCGTCGAGAGTTTTTTTGGTTACTCGTCGAGAGACGAGGCTCGTCGAAGTCTTTTATGTTGCTTGTAAATCGACCATTTTTGGCCGAGCTATTTTGCGATTTTTATTGGCTGCGACCTTATTTGTCTTAGGAATTTTTTTTTGTTTGGCCGACTTTGATATGGCATGCAATCGAGGTCATCTTATAGATGGCATGCGACCGAGGTAGTCTCATAGATGGTATGCGACCGAGGTCGTCTTTGATATGGCATGCGACCGAGGTCTTCTTTGATATGGCATGCAACCGAGGTCGTCTTATCGATGGTATGCGATCGAGGTCATCTTATAGATGGTATGCGACCGAGGTCGACTTAGATAGGGTATGCGACCGAGGTCGACTTAGATAGGGTATGAGACCGAGGTCGACTTAGATAGGGTATGAGACCGAGGTCGACTTAGATAGGGTATGTGACCGAGGTTGACTTAGATAGGGTATGCGACCGAGGTCGACTTAGATAGGGTACGCGACATGATTGTCTTTAATCATTCTTGGCTTTGTCGACTTAGATATTTTTCATTTGTGAATCTATTTCTGACCGAACTCGTGAGAGGTTGGGGACCAGTCCCCCAAGTTCGTAAATGTAAAAAGATGGCATGCGACGTAATAGCCCTCACACGTTCTTGGGTTAGCCGACTTAGACTGGGTATGCGACATACTAGCCTTCATATGTTCTTGGCTTAGCCGACATAGGCGGTATCGACATCTAGCCTTTCATGTGTTCTTGGCTTAGCCGACTTAATTGGGTATCGACATACTAGCCTTCACGTGTTCTTGGCCGTGACTTAGGTGGGTATCACGACATACTAGCCTTCGCGTGTTCTTGGCTTAGCCGACTTAGACTAGGTATGCGACAAACTAGCCTTCATGTGTTCTTGGCTTAGCCGACTTAGTCTGGGTATGCGACATACTAGCCTTCATCTGTTCTTGGCTTAAGCCTTATCTTTGGGTATCGACATACTAGCCTTCATGTGTTCTTGGTAGCCGACTTAGACTTTTCATTTGCGAATCTATTTCGACCCGAACTCGTGAGGGTCGAGGACCCGATCCCCAAGTTCGTAAATGTAAAAAAAGTGGGTCTTCGAGGGCTCGTTGGGGAGAGCGATGGGGACGATGCTCGGGATGAGCAGGTCGTAGAAAGGGCTCGTCGGGAGAGCTTGATGGGAACGTCTTTCAAGATGAAGCAGATCGTCGGAGAGAGCCTACGGAAATGTGCTCGAGATGAAAGCAGATCGTCGAGGGGCTCGTCGGAGAGAGCCCGATGGGGAACGTGCTCAAGATGAGCAGATCATTGAAGAGGGCTCGTCGGAAGAGCCCCGATGGAGACGTGCTTCGAGATGAGCAGATCATCGAAGAGGGCTCGTCTGAGAGAGCCTGATGGAGACGTGTTCGAGATGAGCAGATCGCCGAGGAGGGCTCGTAGGGGAGAGCCTAATGGAGACGTGCTCGAGATGAGCAGAGATCGTCACTGAGGGGCTCGTCGAAGAGAGCCTGGATGAAGACGTGCTCGAGATGAGCAGATCGTCGAGGAGGGCTCGTCGGGGAGAGCCTAATTGAGACGTGCTCGAGATGAGCAGATTGTCGAGGAGGGCTCGTCGGAGAGAGCCTGATAGAGACGTGCTCAAGATGAGCAGATCGTCGAGGAGGTCTCGCCGGAGAGAGCTCGATGGAGACGTGCTCAAGATGAGCAGATCGTCGAAGAGGGGCTCGCTTTGAGGAGCCCGATGGAGACGTGCTTTGGGATGAGCAGATCATCGAAGAGGGCTTGTCAAGAGAGCCTAACGGAGACGGCTCGACGATGAGCAGATCCATTCGAGGAGGGCTATCCTCATCGGAGAGAGCCTCGATGGAGACGTGTCGAGATGAGCAAATCGCTGGCGAGAGGGCTCGCGGGAGAGCCTAAGGGAGACGCGATGCTCAGATGAGCAAAACCGCCGTCGAGGGCTCCATCGGAGAGAGCCTGAAGTGGAGACGTGCTTTAGATGAGCAGATCGCCGAGGAGGGCTCTCGGAGAGAGCCTCGATGGAGACGGCTCGGATGAGCAGATCGTCGAAGAGGGCTTTGTCTGAGAGAGCCTAATGGAGATGTTTCGAGATGAGCAGATCGCCGAGGGGGGGCTTGGCGGAGAGAGAGCGTGATGGAGACGTGCTCGAGATGTGCAGATAGTCGTGGAGGGCTCATCTGGAGAGAGCCCGATGGAGACTTGTTCGGAGATGAGCAGAGATCATCACGGAGGGTCTGAGGGGAGAGCCTAATGGAGATGTGCTCGAGATGAGCAGATCGTCGAGGAGGGCTCGTCGGAGAGAGCCCATGGAGACGTGCTCGAGATGAGCAGATCGTCGAGGAGGGCTGGTAGGGGAGAGCCTAATGGAGACGTTGCTTGAGATGAGCACCCACGAGGAGGGCTAGTCTGAGAGAGCCCTCGATTGAACGCGGCTCAACATGAGCAGACGTCAAGAGAGGGCTCGTAGGGGAGAGTTTAATGGAGACATGCTCGAGATGAGCAGATCGCCCAGGTGAGCCGTCGGAGATTGCTCTAATGGAGACGCGGGCTTTTAGATGAGCAAGATCGCCTAAATGAGGGCTTGTCGGAGAGAGCTCGATGGAGACGTGTTTTCGAGATGAGCAGATCGTCGAGGAGGATGGAGACGTGCTCGAGATGAGCAGATCGTCGAGGAGGGCTGCCTGCGGAGAGCCTGATGGAGACGTGCTCGAGATGAGCAGATCGTCGAGGAGGGCTCGTCGGAGAGAGCCCCGATGGAGACGTGCTCGAGATGAGGAGATCGTCGAGGAGGGCTCGGCTTGAGAGAGCCTGATGGAGATGTGCTCGGGATGAGCAGATCGTCGAGGAGGGCTCGTCGGAGAGAGCCTGATGGAGACGTGCTCGGGATGAGCAGATCGTCGAAGAGGGCTCGTCGGAGAGAGCCTGATGGAGACGTGCTCGAGATGAGCAGATCATCGAGGAGGGCTCATTGGAGAGTCGATGGAGGCGTGCTTTCGGGATGAGCAGATCGTCAAAGAGGGCTTGTCGAGAGAGAGCGATGGAGATGTGCTCAAGATGAGCAGATCGTCAAGAGGGCTCGTCGAGAGAGCCCGGATAGGAACATTTTCAAGATGAAGAGTCGTCAAGGGAGCTCATGAGAGAGAGCTTCCGGGAGTATGTTGATATGAATGGGCAAATGATTGCCGATGGTTTCTTTTGAAGTTGCCTTGAGGGCTCTGGGTGCCGTGATAAGATTTTTTTTTTGTTTCAACTATAGTGTATATTTCCATGATAATCATACCAATGTGCTTTGCAGATAACGCCAATCATGTAAGGTGATTTCGACTTGTGGGTACCCTATTCGCATTTCCCTCGATCTTTGAGGTTTTTTCAATGCGGGGGTCATGAGCAATTTCCTCGCAAGAAATAAGCAAATCGATTAATATCTCGTTACCTTTATTCAATATTGGATAGTTAATAAACTAAACATGTCAAGCATTTAGAGGTCGCATGCATGATTTGCAAAGATCAAGGATATAAACGCAAATCACCATTATTCTCGCGTATGAAAATTATCATCAAATATATTTACTTCATTTCAAGATTTTTCTTATGACATGTTCAATTGTCAATGCTTTGATCTAGTGAGCAATTTCTCAAAGGAGAGTGATGATAACTATGGTTCTTTTTAGGCGATTTAAATGAAAAGCGAAAGTGGTATATGCGATATTATACACTAATTTGAGATATGAATATTCATGTATGATGTTAAATTTGATGATTTGATGATTTGATAATTTGAGTATCTACGAGTATCTATGCCCCCGTCTTTTAATGTATATGAAAATATGCGAGGTGCTTGAGCAATTTACTTTACCGTGCATCTGCCCTTTTTTTTTTTTTTTATAGATTGGGCCGAAATATTATTAGTAATTAATAAATCTGGCCCAAACTTTATTCAGCAGAAGCCCAACTATTAACTTAATCAGAAAAAGGGATCTTGGGCCCAAATATTCTTAAGACAAAAACCTGGGCCCCAATGTTAATTTAGAACCCGGGCCAAACAACTTATAAAATTTGGGCCCAACCACTAAAATTAGGTCAAGCCCATCAAATGTGCAGCTCAAATCCAAACTTCTTGCGTACGCCTCGAAGGACAGAAAAGCGGCGCCTGAAATCTGATGTCGGTGTGGAAATGCGGTGGAGGGGGGGGTGACGGCGACGCCGGCGCGGGTGGCGCTCGCTGGCGGAGCTCTACAGACCTTGTGCGGTGGTCGGATTTTGGCGGAGAAAGGAGATGAGCAAATGTTGGAGGTAAACGTGTCGGAGTTGCCGGGGAAGGCGAGCGTATCAATGGTGGTATTCTGATGTTGGTTCCGGCTGTCAAAGCTGACATTGATGCTGGTGCGGCGGCTTCAGGCGGCACCACAATTTTGACTCGACGATCTCGACGAGTGGCGTCGAGTCGGTGGTGGCATGGTTGCTCTGCTTCAGTTGACGAAGATGGTGATGGAGGCGGTGGCCCTCGGTTGGGCTCGAAGCTGTAGTGGCGGAGGCAGCGGACTTCCGTATTACAGAGCCACGGTGGTGCGGCTCCTTCCGGTTGTGTGACGGTACCGCAGGAATCCGGCGACGCGGTGCAGCAGAGCTAGCTGTGAGAAGGGCGGCGCGCGGCGGTATTGTAGGGATCCCGGCGAGGCGGTGGTTCTGGAATTCACCAATTTCTGGCCGTGGCAAGAAATGGGAGCTTCATGGGGGCTATTGGCTCGAAGCTATGGTAAGACATTTGTAACATTTCTGGTTTTAAGTGTGTGGGCATAATGTAGTGTTGGTTTAGGACTTTTGGTGAGAATTTTGATGAAGGGGTTAATTGAGGCCTTAAATCACATGAGGGTTGTGTGTGGAAAGCTCTGATCTGGAATTTGAAGGCCAGTAGAGGAAAGAGTGGGGTGTGTATGGGTGGGGTGTGTATGGTGTTTGTTTTTTGATGGCGCAGAGTGGACGAAAACAATGGATGTTTCATGTTGGGATGACCAATGATGTTGGCATGATGTTTCAGTAGGTGGTGGAATAAGTTCCTTTCACTTTTCAAGGTTCGGAGCTCGATTCCTGTTTTTAGAGGTTTTTTGTATTTGATTATTTGGTTGGGTTTGCAGAAAATAGAGATGGGGTTTGGAATTTTTCTGGGTTTTTGGATTTTTTGCCTGATGATGTATGCGCATTTTTTCAGATATTAAAATGCCATTGAGGTTTTGAAGTTTGAGGATTCATGTTTGCAGACATGAAGATTTTAAGGTTCAAGTTATAAACCTTGAGGGTTTGAAGATGTGGGTGAATTTTTATTTGAAGGTTTGAAGATTTGAAGATGGAGCGTGAAGATTTGAAGATTTTAGGTGTTTTTGATGAATAGTAAGTTGCTCATCAAGATTTTTCAAGATTTGAAGATGAAGATGAAAAGATTTTTGAGGATCTTTCGATAGAAATATAGTTTGATTAAAAAAAGATCATTCTTCTAAATACCAATTGTTGTGTCTTAAAATATCGGGTTTAAAGATTTGAATGTGGATATCGATTCTAAAGAACACAAACAAGTAATTAATTCAGACGAAAAACTGCGAGAATAACTCTTAAGATTCTTCCCTTAAATTTGGTATTTGTATAGATGATGAGAGAAATGAGAGTAAGATTGGGAGGATCCAAGTCTCTACAATGAGGGGTGTGGTCTCTATTTATAGAGGACCAACCATAAAAAGCCTAAAAATCTTATTCTATTCATCTTGACCCTTTATCGTAGGGGGTTTTTTTATTACAAAGATTGATCTAAGCGGTAAAATATTATCTATTATATATATATTTTTTTACATCAAATGCTCTTGTCATGTCTTGTAAAAAGTAGATTCGGTTCGACTTAGCGGATTATCTTCTCGTGTTGTGCTTATCGGCTTTGCTCGTGGAAGCGACCTCGGGGAGGTCGCCCCACCAGATAATCTTTACTACTCTTTTTTTCGACCGCTTTATGGGTCGTCCTATGAGTCGCTTCGTTAAGGTGAGGTTGGTTCTCTGTCGGGTTCATCGATCCAGGGCCTGGAGTGGGCCCTCATCGATGTGTCGGATACGCACATATCCGGTTTGATTTGTCTTCTACAACAATAGCCCCCAAGGTTGGGCTTTGACTTTGTTCGACTCGATCTTGATCCATACCCCGATCGTCTGCGGTTATCATGTTTGCCCGAACAACATGCTCGGATGTCATATAAGGTCTTGATGGTTCAGAATGAACCCCCGGGTTGAGGATTTTCCTACGCTCGTCGTCGATTTTGTATGTGCTCGTACTCCGAGGTGAGCTCCTTTGTACGAAGTCTTTTTTACTTTCATCTTCAAGCGAAGCCCTCTCTCAGACGAAGTCTTTTTTCGTCTTTCAGACTGAGGAGGCGAAGCCTCTCTTAATTGTTGTGTACTAAAATATCGGGGTTTAAGGATTTGAATGCCATTTATCGATTCTAGTAACACAAACAAGTAATTAATTAGACGAAAAAAATTTGGGGAAGAACTCTTAAGTTCTTCCCTTAAATTTGGTATTTGTATAGATGATGAGAGAAATGAGAGCAAGATTGGGAGGATCCAAGTCATCTACAATGAGTGGTGTGGTCCTCTATTTATAGAGGACCAACCCTAAAAGTTAAAATATTATTCTATTCATCTTGACCCTTTATCGTAGGGTTTTATTATTATTATTATTATTACTCTAGGTCCCTAACGAGGTTTAAGTGAAATCTAGGGGAGGGTGAATAGACTCTTCAAAAACTTTTTCGCATCTGGATCATGTGTGATTGAAGTTTGCCTCGATCAGTGCAAGTGAATCGTTTTTGGATCGATATCAACTTTCTTGATCGCTCGAGAGCAGATCGTTCGGTGTCTATCAATTTAAGCGATAGTGAGGAAGTTTAGTTTCTACCAAAGGTGAAAAAACCGGTTTAAATCAAATCGAGTTAAAATTATTTTCAATCGGATGACTATGGAGTCAATGGTCGGATCGATCAACAGTGCTTCGTGATCCTAACTCGAATATGTATGCAGATTTACTCAAGTTGTGTGCAATAGTGTTAGCGATTAATCAAACAGTAAATGCACACAAGATTTATAGTAGTTCGGACAACCGTCCCCACGCCCACTCTTCCCTATCACAAGGGCACCAACTTAACCAACCTGGACTTAGATTATTGTGTTAGTCCAACACATTACACCAACAAATATTTATAGAGCTCTCACTCAACCGATCGGAAATCGTAACTAGAAACCCCAGTCCCAAATCTTGCTAACAACAAACTTAACTTAACTTTGGGTTTTGGGTAAGATTTGTTGTTTGTTCCAACTTTGAAATCTATCCTAGTATTTAAGTAGCCTAACAGCTAGAGGATAAGATTTCTATGCTAAGAACTATGAGATGAACACTTAGAAAATAATCTTCAAGGTTGTGTTCTTCGTGCAGAAATTTTGCTATAGTATATGAGCTTCTTGATAATTTCCGTTTTTCACTCTGAAGATGAATCCCATATTTATAGATCCCGAAATCAAAGAGCCGTTTGGAAGCAATTTAAATTTTTACGCTATATTTGGTAGATATGTAGGATTTGATGTGGCGTGCTTAGGGGGCGGCATGGTAAAAGCATGGATAGTTGTCTTTTATAGCCGTTTGACCAAGCAGCACTAAATCCCGTATTGTCGGCTCCGTTCATACGTGTCTTGTTCTTATTGGTTAACAAAAAAAAAACACTTTTCAGTGTTTGTTCTACCAACTAAAGTTGACATTCTTCTTGTTCAGATCAACAACGTATGACTTGGTGAAACATCAGTTACCACACGGTGTGGTGACGATCGATTATAACCGATCGATCTACTGATAGAGTCTTCCGGTGCCGATTGTCTTAGCTCAACTAGCGGACTCGGTGATGTAGGTCTTCCGTGCGATCTTACGGTAGTCATCGATCTTGGATCTTACGAATTTGAGCTTCATGATTTCACTTTCGATCATCGACTTTTCGGATAAATGCGATCTTCTGTCTTTCCATTGCCTTTCGGCGCCGACTTCAACTGGTCTTTTGTTCTCGGTTGGTCTTTAGAATCGACTCTATACATATTGAGTACCCCCTCAATATGTGGCCTATATTATATATCGGTTGTTCATACAATAAGTATCAATGATCATCTTATCTTGGTATTTAAAAACATCGGTCAATTTCCGAGTCTTCTTGGTACTATTACATGTGTTTTGGAACTTTCATCAAAAACCTAAATTTCCCAACAATTTCCCTTTTGATGAAACCAAAACACTTGGAGAAACCAACACGATTGATAAATATAAAACGATAAAGAACACATAATCGGAAGACAATGAGATTTTGTCTTAGGATCGAGAAAAAGAATAAGCTTTTCATTCAACAGTTTATCGATTCGAGGTTACATCGAGAAAAGTTTGAGTTTAAATTCGGTGATCCTAAATGATCTTCCCGATCTTTAATCTTTTGGCTTATATCCCCTGGCATTTTCGTTGATCCCGAGGGACGTTGAATATCGGTTATAGCTTCCATTTGACATCATTGATCTGCTTTGAGGATCGAGTTATTCGAGCTTTTGTTCGGGATGTCAAAATAGAACCTTTGAAATGCCATCTGTCAAATGAGCCATCGCCTTCTTTGAGTAGTCCATCACGTCATACTCTTGACGAGATATTCTCACATTGATTATTCCGCCCCATTTTCCGGATATTTCGAGAAAGTCCGGGTGTTTGTTCTCCAACCGTTTGAGAAATTCGCGATCTGGTGATTCTTCTTGTGGCACTAGGTCGGAACAAATGCATCGAAGCCATTCGCCGATCTTATTCCATTCCTCGAACTATCGGCATGAAAACAATTTTGAGAATGATTTCATCAACTCTTCTTTGCTTGTTGAGTTCTGCTCGATTTTTAAACTCTGCCTTTCTTCGCCCTCGTCGTATTTCTTTTTTGGTCTTTAGCCTCTGCCAATTTTACGCCCTTCTTTCTTCTTCACTATCTGAGCTTCTTGACAATCTGCTCTTAGTGGGTTCGATTTCGGCCGATTCCTTATCGGCGCATGTCTGGTATCTGTGTTTCTCGTGACTCTCTTGAAATGCGAGTGGTAGTACGAGGTTTTGATGTCCGACACCGGCTAACTTTCTTGCCTTTGACTTTTCCATCTTCGAAACTTCATTAGCAAAAAGATCCGGATGGTCTAATCTCGGCCGTAGGACTCAATTTATACGAATCGGTTCTTACGTTGTTACGATGAAGTCGGAGTTGGTTTCTCAACATGTCCTTCCCCCCCTTTTTGGTTTGATAAAAAGAGCATTGGCGTGGGAAGTCGAGATCCAAAGTTGGTGATATGACCTTGTTAAGATCTTCAAGATAAACCTTGAGCTTGAGTAGATAGATTTTTGAATCTTTGAGATTCAACAAAGAAAGATGAGAGAGGGTAAGAATGAGTTTATCAAGTTTTCTTGATCATTTCAAGCTTTTCATTTGACCATCGAAGAGAAACTTGTTGTTGATCAACCTGGACTAGCTTGTCGTCAAATCGTCTTTTTAAATTCAAATCGGGTTGGTCGCGGTTTGATAGGCCCGATCTTTGATTGCTTCAATATGGGAAATAGCCAATTCTGTTGATCCGTTATTTCTTTGAGGCCAATCGCCTCGATCGACTATTGTGTTGCTAAGTTCATTAGCCAACACTCCTCAACTTCTTCTTTCGGAAGATCTTTAAATCAAGATCGATCTCCTAAGTTGATCGGTGGTGATGTGTGTTGCGGAGGAATATTTTGCATCACCGATTATTTCGATTGTTTGCGCCTCCGGTGGTGGTCATGAGCTGCGACACCGGTTCCACTATCGCCGGCAACTCCCACATCCTTCATAGGATCATCTTCCTTAGGATCATCTTCCTTAGGAGTTTACGCAATGACCTCGGTTAAACTTGTTCAATTATTCGGTTTTACGTGGATCGAGCTTTGATCGCTTCAGCGATTATCGGTTAATTTGGTGATCTACTGAGCAGATTTCTTCATGTCGAAATCAAAATGCGTGAATGCATCAATACCTCCCATCGTTCAATAATGATCATGAAATGAGAAGTTCTTCAAGCGGAGATCTTTCCGGTGAGGATCTCCATTACTTCTTCCCGAATAACGAGGTTGGCTTCCAACTCCGGCACAACTCATCAATTTCGCGTTCAATTCTCATTCGATCATTTTCCGTTGATGGTCTTGGATGATCTGAACTTCGAGGAATCAAATTCTGATCGACCAGGTTCAGGTTGATGAGATGTAGAGGGTTCTGGTGGCGTCTGAGTAGCTGGATGTTTGGCTGATTGGATGAATCTGTGAGGGTTCCTTTATGAAGCTTCGTGCATCTGGTTTCTGCGGCGAGGTGATCTTCTTGGTTGAAAAGGTGAACTTTCGGGTTAGCGGCGGTGAAGAGAAGGAGATATGCTCGAGAACTAGAAGTCCGAGTGGTGAATTAAGCCGAGATTGGGATGATGGAGATCTTTCATCCCTTGCTCCTCCCTCACGATTGCTCTGGCGAGCTCTCAACTTGGGAAGCCTGCCTGTCTAATTTTTTAGTTGATCTCTGTGGCGCATCAGGCTGATATGACGCTCCTTCTTCATCTGACTCGTCTTCCAGAAAAAGAGTCATGGTGGTCTGTTTTACTTAATTTGGCCTCTTCTCCTGAGCCTTTAGCAGTTTTCTCTTCTTCTTTTGAGGAGCATCGATTCTGAGCGTAGTTGCCTCCTTGTTCTTCCTTTCTTTAACCTTAGGGGGAGTGGGCGCATATCATCATCTGTCGGCCCATAGATGGAAGTTGTGGTTGAGAGAAAGGTCTTGTAGGACTTCAGTCCGTTCTGATCCCATTCAGCATTGGGCATCTTGTCCTTCAGAATGACTGCAACCTTGTTGAGATTGCTAATTCTCTTCTTCAGATAGACTTGTCTTTGTTCACTAACTCCAAACTTGTCATGTTCTTGGAGCATAATAGCCTTCAGAAATTCATGCCAATTAATATTTTTGGCTCCATCGATAATAGCGGCTATACTATACATTTTGACAGCTGTTAATCCATCTGGGTTGAAAGAAATACCCATAATTATTTTAGACAGAATGTCAAACAACAGACGGTATTTCCTTTTCAATATAGGCCTGACAAAGCCTACGGTCTGGTGTTTACCAGCCTCTCTGAAGAGTTCATTTTTGATCAGTTCGTCTTCATTCTCCCTGTAGTGAGCAGAAGAGATTTTTCCTTTGGGCAGGTTGAACAATCGAGTTATATCAGCATTTGTAAGTCTGATATCCTCTCCATTTACTGAAGAAATCAGTTCGTCTCCAGGATTTTCCGTGTCCACCTTCAAATTCCTCAAGAATTCTAGTGCCTCATACTGCATTACTGGATTGCAGTGAGAAGCACAGTATTTTTCGAGATTGCACCTTCTCAGAATTTGTTCCACCTCCATTGATTCTGGATCCCGTGTAACACCAAACCTTACAAATTTGTCTTCAACAATTTTGGTTGCCAAATCCGCATAGTTACACATAATTTTGCCCAATCCTTGAGTAGCCATCTACAATAAGATAGATTCGATTAAAATTTGTGCATAACTATAAAGATATCACATATTGATTATCAGACCTAGTAACCGATGGATACATACAGATACCAAGAGATGATAAGGCATAACAGGATAACATAAATAGCGTAATCTATATGATCAATGGATTTTAGGAAAGTAATTCATCAAATAAACCGAAATTACGGATTTCGCTTTTCGATTTTGAAATAGGTTGAATCGCAAGAAACACTTTGAAGCCTTGAAAGGTAATTGTGAGTTTGCGAGGAGAATAAATCGCAAGAATTTTGAGAAAAGTATTACGGTAGGGTTTTGATGAAGCTTATAAAAGGAAGGAGGGAAAATCGAGACTAGAAGATCAAGCGTTAGAAAAGGATAAGCGATCCAGATTGAGCGGTTTTGATCGGGTGGTCGAGGATATGCAGCGATTGCCTTTTGGATTTAAAACACATTTAGTGGCATTTAATACATATACCCTACGTCCGCATTAAATACTTTGCGGGTATCGTCACAAAAGTATGTGCGGTAAAAAAGACAAATATTACGAGATAATTTCGGATATATAGCTTTGGAAAAAATAAACAAAAGAACAGAATAATAGAATCGCGGTTGGTTGATATTATGTCGGTCAATACCACTTGAAGTCTGTTTTGTACCACTTGTTGATCTTAGTTTTACGCCTAATCTTATAATTTCCCAACTATCCGTTTAAGCGATCCGATTTCACTTTCAAATGCCCGATATTCCTTTTTCCGATCATTCGATCGATTTGAAGTTCCCTTCAATGTTATCTATGATATCTTATTGGTCGATTTATCGATTTGTTGAGGTATCATACTCAATTGATCTTCCTCATCGATCGATCTCTTATTTAATCGATTTCGATTGACCTAATCTCGATTCTACTCGCACTCAAGTCAATTCTTGGGATAAGTGTTATCGCCAAAACTTAGTCTTGGAAAATCGAGAGTCTCTCGATTCCCTAAGTCGGCACGATTTGACATTCGTAATAATAGTCGGATACTTTGGGATATCAATCGACGTAAGCTTATCCAATCATCGATCGCGTGTTTCACGCTATTTGTCCTTCTTGTGCCAATTTCTCTAAAAGGCTTTGAGAAATCAAATTTGCATTTGCACCCGTGCTTGGCCTCTATAAATTGGACCAATGATTTACACAACATAACCCATTCACCATACTTATCTTCTTTAAGTTTTGTAAACCATGTATTCAGGTGAACCCTTATTTCCGGTGAAACTTCCCAAGAAAAACCTTTAACCCTTTTCAAATGATTTGACTTCTCAAATCAAATCAGGTGTCCCTTATTCTTTGCTTTTCGTGATCATCGAAGATTACACATACAATTATTGCCAAGCTTCTCTACCACCGAGGCGGTGGATCTGCTATCGCAAATGAGAAGACACTTCTCCTAACCGCATGCACCTTGTGTGCCTATCGAAATGACGGAATTAGCATCAACATACTCATTCTGATACAAAATATGATTTTGGTATTCGATCTTGATCAGACAACAGCTGATCATCGTATATCAAACTCAATTTTTGCATGTGACACTTGTGGCCATGTGGTCTTTGCACCACATCTTTGGCACTTGTGTCCCATTTAACAGCTGGAGAGCCCATTGATTTTAGGACTAGGGGCTCCTGGCTTAGAAATCCTTCAATGCCGCTCTCGCTCCTCACTCCGAAGCTCTGAGGGTGGCTTTAGGATTATTTCAAAGCCTCTCACACCCCTTTTAGGGTTAGGGGGAAAATGGGAGCATCAGGCTCTAAAATCTTAAAGCCTCTCCCCCCCCTTCTAGGGTTAGGCTTAGGGTTTATGGTTTAGGGTTTATATACTGACCTCCGGGTCCTTTTGTACTTGTAACTTGTAATGTAAATCTGACCTCCGGGTCTTTATTAATGAAAAGTTCTATTATTTCATTGTTGTGTATTTTTTCGTTTCCATATGCGATTGAAGCTTTAATCTTATGTAACTTGTTTGTTGAACATTAGCTTAATCGACTTACAAAGTATGAAACAACAAAACCGATCGATTCCTTTAATCGATAATTCTTTAACCCGATCGATTCCTTTAATCGATAAAAAGCCTTCTCATATCGGTTCCTTCGATCGATCTTACGATCGATTGAGATACCTAACTCAATCGATTCCTCTTAACTGGTTAGTCTCTTAACCGGTGGTTACGAGATCGATCCACCAAACATTTAAGTGCATTTTCTCCAAGATCCGAAGCCTAGCTCATTGCATAATTCTCTCGAATCGATCTCAACTAGTGGCTTGGTTAAAATATTAGCTTTTACGTTTTATCGGTATGGATCTTTTCCATTATGATATTCTTCTTTTCAACATGATCTCTTATAAAATGGTGTCGACATCCACATCTTGCATCTTGTATGTAATGTGAGATTACAGTGATTCTCGAAAGTGATTGCATAAAGTTCTTATTATCGCCATAATCCGACTTGACTAAGCGAAAGCGGTTGGGAAGCAACGACTTAATGACCATATATATTACGCTTGATAGTAGATGTCGTGAATCGATGTCTCGCTTCTTTGAAAACCACGAGATCGGTTTACTACCTAAAACCCGACATGTACCGAGGTTGACTTCACAATTCGCAACCTCCATAATCGTAATCGAGAATACCCACTAAGCTCTAGATTATCATCGATGGGTAAAATAAACCAAGGTTTCTCGCCCCCTTCAGATACTTAAGAATCCGCTTTAGTTTGCTTCGTGTGGCTTTGCATTGAATTTGCTCGAAATCGCACATACACCCTATCGCAAAAGTGATATCCGGGTGCAACTGGCAATCGGGTATAAAAAAGATCCAATGAGAGCCCTATATTCTTTCTCGATTAGTTTTCGACCATTCTCATACGGATCCATCTTGAATCCAATCATCATAGGAATTTCGCTTCCTTACGCTTTTGAACTCCAAACTTAGTCAACAAACTTCTAGTGTACTCCGCGCGGATGAATATCCCTTCTATACTTTGCTTAACTTGTAGACCCAAAAGTAACTCATCCGACCCATCATGGACATCTCGAACTTCCCCTTGCATCGACTTATTTGAATTTTTTCACATAAACTCTTGTTGGGAGATCCAAGATGATGCCATCCACATAAATCGAACCATCGAATGTCTTCTCCATCTTCTATTCTCGAATAAGGTTACATCCACTATTCCTTTAGTGAAGCCCTTTGTCTATCAAGAACCGAGAGAGTGTATCATATCAAGCTCGAGGAGCTTGTTTCGAAGCTATAAAGAGCTTTTTTCTTAAACGGTACACAAGTCGCCTTTTTTTCAAAGCCCGGAGGTTGTTCAACATAAACTTCCTCATTTAGTACCCCGTTTAAGAATGCACTCTTAACATCCATCGATACACAATAAACCCTATGTGGGAAAGATATGCCGTAAACAAACCCGAATGGCTTCGAGCGATCGGTGCAAAGGTCTCATCATAATCAATTCTTCCGATTGTGAATACCCCTTAGCAACAAGTCTTGCCTTATTTCTGGTTATGACATTATTCTCATCTCTCTTGTTCTTGAATACCCACTTTGTGACAATCACATCTTGATGGGTTGAATTACGTCCACCGATTTCAAACTCGATTCCTCTCAAACTGTTCCAGTTCCTCTTGCATGGCTAGAATCCGGTTTACATCTTGTAGAAGCTTCTTCTACTTCCGGTTGGTTCCTTCAAAAGACAGAGATAACAACAATACATGGCACTTTCACTGTCGATGTCTAGTTTTAACTCTATCGATGTGTCTCCGATGATCGATCGGTTGGATGTGGGTTACCCAGATCCTTCTTTTATGATTTGCATCAGTTTGGAGAACATCATCCTCTTCTGATAGTAGTTCATTACTAGTGATTGAGAGTGGTGCAGAATTATGATCCACTTGACATGGACAAGTCTCAGCTGATGTTGGACTCATCATGTGTCGATGTCTGTCGTAAGAAACCAGTGTTCCCCGAACAGGATGGTTCGATTGATCTTATCTCGGTACCCGGCTTCTTCATTGACAGCTTTATGCGTACCTTAGGTCCGATTGACTGGTGAATTAGCAAGATCAAGTTCGGAATATACACTATTACGTGTTACGGTCCTTTTTCCTTGATACTTAGTCGATCCATTTTACGTGCATCAAAATTAGGTTGATCTGCATCTTTGTTACGGGCGATTTCTCTTGTTCAGAAGATGTATCATCAAAGACCACATGAGGCGTTTCTTCCACAACTAGGGTTCGCCTATTGTAAACCCTGAAAGCCTTGTTGGATGAGGAATATCCTAAGAATATACCCTCAGCTGACTTGGCCTCAAAAGTCTTCAACTGACTCTTCCCATTGTTGTGTATGAAACACTTGCACCCAAAAACATGGAAGTAAGAAACACACGAGGTTTTACGCCCTTCCAAAGTTCATAGGGTGTTTTGTAGTGAGCCTTAGTCGAGAGCATCCATTACGAGTGTGGCATGCAAGATTGATGGCTTTATTTTAAACGTTTTGGTGTTGCATGTTCACTAACATAGTAAAAGCAAACTTCTTTTGAGTGTTTTGTTTCTCCGTTCTGCTACACCATTCTGTTGTGGCGTTCTTGCAGCTGATGTCTCATATTGTATACCAAACTTAGTGTAAAAATCAGTAATAAAAGAATTTAAATTTGCAGTACCTTTTATCTCGATCTCGATTTTTCACTATAATCGACACCCTTCTCATTTTGTAATTTCTTGAGCTGCTCGGGTATCTTTGTTGTTGTCTCGTTCTTCTTATACAAGAATACAACCTAGGTAAACTTGGAATAATCATCCACGATTACCAGAGTGTATTTTCGTCGTCACGAGATCGACCGTATAATCGGGTCCAAATAAGTCCATATGGAGCAATTGCAATACTCTCATCGATCTTTGGTCGAGGATTCCCTTGAATGAGGCTTTAACCTATTTTCCTTATGACATGCGACACATATGTCCGATCCTTAGAGAATACCTTATTCGGAAGACCCTCAACCAAAGACATCCTTGCTATCTTGTTAAGAGTTTTAAGGTTTAGATGACTCAATCTCTTGTGCCAGAGCCAACTGCTACCTTTTGAACTCTTAACAACCAGGCATGCATTTCTTGGACAACATTTTAATCTATTTAGTATAAATCGTACCTTTCCTTGAACCAGTTAACAAAATCTGTTGAGTAGCTCGATTCTTGATAGTACACTGATCACTCGAGAACTCATTACTGAATTCTTTGTCACAGAATTGTGAAACTGATAACAGATTATGCTTTAAACCTTCGACATACGAGACTCCAGTAACCTGTACATCATCATTCTCTAAGGTTTCGAATCCTCTGGTAAAACCAAAGTTATCATCACCAAAGAGTACCGTGGGCCTTCTTGTTCTGTGTAAGAGTTAAGGAGATGTTTGCTTCCAGTCATGTGTCTTGAGCATTCTCTATCGATGTACCAGATAGTTGCTTATACACCTCCTTTGTTGGCCAAACCCACGCGAACCTGCAATCAAATCAGGCTTTAGGTACCCCTTTTGGATTGGGTCCTGAGGGGTTAGAGTTGGTTTTAGGGATCCATACAAACATGGCACTTCTATTGTGTCGGATAGATCGAGAGCCTGATTTGTCTCCCGTAAACATCTACATAATCATACATCTCTTCATATGCATTCTGATCAGTATGATTATTTGTGCGAGCCTTGGGTGGATCGGAAGACTTGGGATTTTTTCCTTCTTTGTTTGTCTTCTTTTAACCCATGGGGGCTCGGTCTCAAAAGAACCCTAGGTTTTCGATTATAAGGGGTAGTATGTTGCTACCATCAAAAGACTCAGTATCTTTTTGGTATAGATGGTCTTAGCGATTTACCTTTAGCTTGCTTTGTTAGGCGGTGACCACGATTAGGTTTGATTAGATTTCCCGAGAGGTTGTCTTTTTCGATACCTAATCACCGATCGAGTTGAGGGTCTCTTGGAAGAACTGGGTTCTTCTGTTGATTCCTCAGCTGATGCTTGTTCAGTTGGGGACCATTTCTGTTCCCTTTCTGATTAGGCACTTACCTTACTTGTTCAGCAGGTCTATTTCCCTTATTAGATACAAATTTTGCTTTATGTGTATCTATATATAAAACTCGTTTGATTACACCTCTTTGAAGTGAATCGATTTGGGCTTTTGAGGATGTAGAAGGGTTTTCATACCCAATTCCCTTCTTATTAGTTGTCGTTCGAAAATAGTTGTTCATATCCTGAACGGTTTTCAAAGATTTTGTGAAAACCTGTATTTTCTTACGTAAACTATCCTCAGTTAATTTCAGACTCTCATGTAGTCGGAAGAGTTCATCAAACTTGGCTTGTAAGATTTTAAAATCACCAAATTTTCTTTGTTTATTGATAGCTAGTTGATCCTTAATCGCTTCTCCGATCGGAAGAATTAACTTCGAGAACATTGGTTCTTGAGTTATCTTACGGCAAACTTCAATGATTTTAGTTAAATTTGCTTTCTTCGTCAACATTTTCCTTTATGTCGAGTATTTTCAATCCTTAGCTTATCATTTTAGACTTCCACTATCGTATAAGTGTCTCTTGCGTTGGAGAGATCATCAAGCAATTGCTCGTAAGTAGAGCGCAAGTCAATCTCTCGGTGGTGTCTTCTAACCATAGCTGGTGTGGAAACTGAGAGAGCATAAGATTTAGAGGTTACCTCAGTTGGTCTTCCTCTTAGCCATCGACATGATTTCATCATCGAAGAGAATATCAGATCATCGTAGCGGAAGAAATCATCAGCGTTGCTTATCAAACAGAAATCTTCTACAGATGAGTAGCCTGAATCCTCAGAAGGCAGATAAGAATCATCAATATCATATGTATCAGCAACCATGGCTTTCCTGTCTCTATAGCGTTGCTCTCTTACATTAAAACTTCTCTTCTCTTTCTTTTTGGTGTGGTCACGGGCAATCTGTATTTGTAATGACACGGTTTCTCACCGGTTGAAAAACGCTCCACGATCAAGGAACTATACGCGGTGAGTCATTAAAATCAGAGAATTGTCGGTGACTTACCGTGCGATTATGTCAATTTCTTCTTTCAGATCTGTTGTCTCTCCTTTCATCAGACCAATCATCTCTTTTCTTATCTTCTCTGCGATCCTTTCTGTGATCATCTCTTCGGTCGTCAGGTCTGGTCCTTTCTGGAGATCTGTCAGCTGGCCTCCTATCTCTTCCTCTGCTATTTTGATAATCCCTTTAAAATCTACGATACTTTCCAAGTTGAATGTTAGATTTTTCAAGTTTTCTGGTTAGCAAAGCAATCTGTTCAGTTTGGCTTATAATATTTCCATGAGTTCGATGAGACTTTGAGTTCTTTCTTTGGTCGCTTTGAATGCAACTGATTTTGATGTGGCAGGTGTGGCTTCAGCAAGCGACTCATCTTCTTCTTCTTGCCCTCTTTCGATCAGATCGAACTCATGGGCTTTAAGACTCAGGAACAGGTTGCTTGGCTTCATCTTGGCAATATCTTGACAATCCTTTATTACAGTGACTTTCATATCCCACTTCTTAGTCAGAGATCTCAAGATCTTGTAATTTATGTCTTTATCTGACATCTCTCGTCCAAGTTCCCAAAGCTTGTTGACTGACATGGTGATTCTTCCATCGAGCTCATTGATGGTTTCATTTGGTAGCATCTTGAGTTTCTCAAATTTCACCAGTTCAGCTTGTAGTCTGCTATCTTTAATCAGATCATTTCCTACACACATTTCAGCAAGCGTATCCCACATCTGTTTGGCTGTCTTGAGATACTTTATCTTTTCTCTGGTTATCTTGTCCATGGTCTTCATGATTGTGTGCCTGGCTATCGTATCCAGAGTGTACAACTTTCTCTCTTCAGCATCCATCAGGGCGGGACTCTTTCTGACAAGACTTCCAATTGCAAAATCTGGATCACCTCCAACAGCTGGGTTGTCATGGTAGATGATGATGGGTCCTCGTTCAAGAACTTCCATCATCCCCGCCGCTATTGATCCCCGGATGATTGCTCATGTATATCGTCCAGTCTGCATACTCATCAATGGAAAATTTAGGCAAATCATGATACATACCCGAAGTATTATCCATGAGGATCGTGATTTTGAAAACAAATGAGATTTGAAAAGGTTTTTCAAGATCAGTTCAAGTGACCACAAAGGTTCTTCCTCAAGAACCGATGGACCGAGAACCCTTCGCTCGACGATACCACTTGTAGGTCGAGCGGGTTTCGTGAGGCGGTTAGAGGGGAGGGTGAATAGACTTCGAAACTTTTTTTGCGGATCGGTGTGATTGCGGTTCTTTTCGATTAGAGTGCAAGTGAATCGGTTTGGATCGATATCAACTTCTTGATCTCCGAGGACGGTCGGTTCGGCGTCTATCGGTTTAAGCGATTGTCGCGGAAGCTAGTTTATACCGTGTGAAAAACCAGTTTAAATCAAATCGATTTAAAGTTGTTTTCAATCAGAAGACTATGGAGTCAAACTGATCCGATCAGTAACTTGGTACTAGCTGATCCTAACTCAGAATATGTATGCTGATTTACTCAAGTTGTGTGCAATAGTGTAAAGCAGTTAATCAAACAGGTAAATGCACACAATTTTTATAGTGGTTCGGACAACCAGTCCTACGTCCGCTCTTCCCTATCACAAAGGGCACCAACTTAACCGACTTAACCAACCGGACTTAGATTATTGTGTTAGTCCAACACATTACACCAACAAATATTTATAGAGCTCTCACTCAACCGATCCGTAAATCGGAACTAGAAACCCTGATGCGAAATCTTCTAAACAAACTTAACCTAACTTTGGGTTTTGGGTAAAATTTGTTGTTTGTTCCAACTTTGAAATCTATCCTAGTATTTAAGTAGCCTAACAACTAGAGGATAAGATTTTTGTGCTAAGAACTATGGGATGAACACTTAGAAAATAATCTTCAAGGTTGTGTTCTTCGTGCGGAAATTTTGCTATAGTATATGAGCTTCTTGATAATTTCCGTTTTTCACTCTGAAGAGGAATCTCATATTTATAGACCCGAAATCAAAAGAGCCGTTGGAGAGCAATTTGAATTTCCGGCTATATTTGGTAGATATGTAGGATTTGATGTGACATGCTTTAGGGACGGCATGGCCGAAAGCATGGATAGTTGTCTTTTATAGCTGTTTGACCAAACAGCACCAAATCCCGTATGGTCGGCTCCATTCATACGTGTCTTGTTCTTATTGGTTAACAAAAAAAAACACTTTTCAGTGTTTGTTCTACCAACTAAAGTTGTCATTCTTCTTGTTCGGATCAACAACGTATGACTTGGTGAAACATCGATTTACCACACGGTGTGGTGACCGATCGATTACATAACCGATCCGTCTACCTGATATAGTCTTCTGGTGCCAGTTGTCTTAGCTCAACTAGCAGACTCGGCTGATGTAGGTCTTCTGGTCTGATCTTTTGGTAGTCATCTGATCTTCAGGTCTTCTGAATTTGAGCTTCATGATTTCACTCTGATCATCTGACTTTATCAGATCGTCTGATCTTCCATCTTTCCTTTGCATACGGCCTTGACTTCGGTGGTCTTTTGTTCTCAATTTGGTCTTTAGATCGACCTATACATATTGAGTTCCCCCCTCAATATGTGACCTATCTTATACATCGGTTGTTCTATACAATAAGTATCAAGCGGGTCATCTTATAACCGGTATTTAAAAACATTAATTAATGCAGTCCGATTGGTTCTATTACATGTGTTTTGGAACTTTCATCAAAACTCTAAATTTCCCAACATTTACTACCCCTTTTACGGAGAAGGAGATTCATTGGATTATCAAAATAATATTAAAAACAACGATGAACTATATCTTTTCACACTCAAAATTTCTCTCAAGGGGATACAGACAATGACGATAGTCTCTCAATTGATGAAACACACAGAGACATCTAAGAGCGAAGAAGAGCGGGTTGACACGTGTATTCAAAAACGTCAGCCATGACGATCTACACAATAATTTTCAATGTATATTTTCTTATTTTCTTTGTAGGCCTTGAATATCTTTTTGGCCACTTTTTTCTTTTACTATACAAAGACTTTTAGCCTTAGCTAGATAAGCTATTTTGTTTGATAGTACAAATAGGCTATTTTCGTTTATATACATGTAAGGGTTTTTCATTGACAAAACCACCAGCAATCCTTTAGAAATAATATATCAAGTGTTCATAGCCATGTCCGCTTAATTTTTCTTTTTCAGATTCCTAGAATCTAGTTAACTCCTACCCCTTAGATTTATAATATAACCTTATATTTTGTATATTGAAAAACCTAGAAAACCCAAAAATAGTACATCCTCATCTCTGTTAACAAAATATAAAGTTATATTATAAATCTAAGGGGTAGGAGTTAACTAGATTCTAGGAATCGTAAAAAGAAAAATTAAGCGGACATGTCTATGAACATTTGATATATTATTTCTAAAGGATTGCTGGTGGTTTTTTCAATGAAAAATCCTTACATATATACAAAGAAAATAGCCTATTTGTACTATCAAACAAAATAGCTAATCTAGCTAGGCTAAAAGTCTTTGTATAGCAAAAGAAAAAGTGGCCAAAAGATATTCGTGACCTACAAAGAAAATAAGAAAAGATACATTAAAAATTATTGTGTAGATCGTCATGTCTGACGTTTTTGAATACACGTGTCAAATAACTCTTCTTTGTTCTTAGATGTCTCTGTGTGTTTCATCAATTGAGAGACTATCGTCATTGTCTGTATCCCCTTGAGAGAAATTCTGAGTGAAAAAATACAGTTCATCAGTATTTTTAATATTATTTTAATAATCCAATGAATCTCATTCTCCAGAAAAGGGTAGTAAAAACTTTCAATTGTGAGGAGCCCAAATTTGTAAATAATGTCCTTCGGCTACGAGATGGAAATCAACCCAAGGAAAACTTTGGATATATTTGGATTGTTGAAAAGTTTGGATTTTCATTTTATTTCCTACTGTTCCTATTTCGTATGACTCTTTTACTGTCAATTCCTTAAGAGAATCTTTTTCTGTAATAATAATTCTCTTTCTTGCTGGTCGGTAAGAAATTTTAATACTTCAAGAAGACTAGCAAGAATTTTACAATACACTTTTTCCGATGGTCCTAGGGAAACAATATTCCCTACAGTTAGGAGTAATTTTTCTCCAAGACAATTTAGAATATTTTCAATTTTGTCTGTCAATTTGAACTCTAAAGAATCTATCATACCGTTATGATAAAACTCTAAAATATCTTCAGCTGGCAAATCGGTTTCATTTAGATCAATTTGTAAGACAAATAATCCAGGCATATCATTTTGATATACTCCATCATCGTCTTTTATTTGTGCAATAATTTGACTCATATTTAGATTTTTTGCCAAAAGAAGCCTTTGTTTTAGAGTAACACCTTTATATTTTATTTTAAAATTAGGTCTCGAATTATTCATATAATTCGAAGAGAAACCTAATTCAAGCACTTACTTTTATAGATTAATTAGATGTTCTGAGAAATCTTTGAACACTTTTGAAGAGATGATCTGCTCAAGGTCTGTAACTCTATCAAGGACTGGTTTCATAATGTCAATCCATGGTATATCCATTAATCTTGCCTTGAATTTTTTGAATGTATTTTTTGCAATTTCTGAACAGGAGGCAGAGTCTCTGATCTTACCTTGATTTAGATCTTTATTTAATTTTTGGATCATTTTTTCCATAGTCTTTATGGTTTCTTCCTTGTAATTCAGAGTTTCTTCAAATAATTTATACTGAGAACTCTTTACTTCATGCTCTTACTGTATGAGCAATTTTTGTAGATCCATAACTTGTAATTCAAGAGTTTTAATCTTTTCCTGTTGGTTTTGAAATATTTCATCAGGTTTAGATTTTGTAATTTCAGAAAAACTTTTGACTTGTTCTGGTTCAATATAAAAATTTAGACCTAGCACTTTCAATAGCTTCTCCAAATGTTTCAAAACCTTTAAAAATTGGATCAGCAATAAGCGTATATCGCCTAACTGTATTGAAGTTATTAAAAATACCAGTTTTTAAACCTCTGTAAATAACATAGTATTTAAAAGGAGGTTTATAAAAAGGTTTTGATTTAAGTAATTTTGAACTTCTAATTATCCAAAGTAAGCACATAATGCATTAAGGACTTGAAATTTAAAATTTAAAACTTGTGGAGGTGTTTGGAGATGCCATATGTTATCAAGTAAACATTGGTGTTTTTGATCAACTTTAACAAGAGTTCTAAATTTTTGAAGTGAATCTAAATATTGTTTTAGAGGAATATTTTCAAAAAATATTTGATCTTTAGATATTTCTTTTGACTGAGTTTTTTCATCATCAGATATATCCATTGATGATGTCGATCCTTTTGATTTTTCCCTTTGTAATACTTTAGATTCTGGAAATTTTTCTTTTCCTTTGGGCTTAAGAATCCTTCGCTCCATATCCTGTATTCAAAAAATTTGAAATGTTTTGAGATAATAAGTCGGCAAGATTATTATTTTTTCCTTTAATATGTTCAAAATTTATGACATATCCATTACCTTGAATAAGATTTTGAAGATTTACCCATCTAGTTATATTTATCTTTTTACTATTTTTTTTTTAGAAATCTTACAATGGCTTCCGATCTGTTCTTATTGTAAATTCTTTATTAAGATAGTTTTTAATTTATCTAGCGCATTTATTAATGCTTGGATTTTATAATCTAAAGACGTCCAATTTTTTCCTACTTTTCCAAAATTTCCACTTGCATATCCTGCAATTCTTTCTTCATTTTTAGTGGAATATTTATTTGGTTTTGCATAACAGAATAGCTCCCCATCCTTCTTTAGATCCATCACACTCAATTATGATATAATCATATGTTAAAGGGAGTTCTAATGGCTTTATATTTTTTATGGCCTTTTTATTTTTCGAACTAATAAAGCATATCTTCTTCATTAAAATTTCTTTGTCCATTTTTTTTGTTGTTTTACTATATAATGGGTCTGCTAGTTTACTTAGATTTGGAATGAATTTTCTAGCATAATTAAGAAGTCCTAAAAAGGCCTGGATTTTTTTAATCCATCAAGTTTATCAGGAAAATTTATCAATTTTTTACGCAATGTAATAATTTGAAGTTCTATTTTTCCATTCCCTATTTCTAGTCCTAGAAAATAAAATTTTCTTTTAAATAACTCCATTTTTCTTTTTAGAGAATACTATTCCATTATTTTTAATTTCGCTAAATATTATTTCAAGATGTCTTTCATGTTCGCTTATACTATTACTTGCTGCAAGTATATCATCTATATAGACAAGACAAAAATCGTATTTTAGAAAAATACTATCCATAAATCTCTGGAAAATGGATGACGCATTTTTTAATCCATAACTTAAGACATTCCATTGAAATGTCCTTCGAAAGCAAGTGAAAGCCGTCCGTGGTTTAAACCATTCTTCAAGCTTTAATTGATTATAATAGGATTTTAGATCAAATTTACTAAAGATTTTTCTATTTGTATTAGTCCTATTAAGCCATCTTTATTCGGAATATTATATCCATCATCTATTGTATTATCATTTAATCTTTTATAGTTATATACTATTCTGGATTTTCCTCGCTTTATTTCAGAATAATTTCTTACAATGAATGCTGCAGTTCTATGAGGACTTTCAGATTTTTTAATAAGCCCTTGTTTTAACATTTCTAGAATTTGATTTTTAAATTCTTCTTTATCTAAAGGACTATACTCAATATTAGCTGTGACTATTCTTATATCAGGATTTTTTAATTTTATTTTACAAACATATTTTACTCTTGTTTTGGTTATATCTTCGCCGATTAGTCCTTCTTTTTCAAGTTTTCGAATTATAGGATAATTAATACTTTTTGTAATATTTGGTCCTTTTTCCAGTTCATGACTTAGAAAATTTCCTAAATAAGCGAGTGTATCATTTTCAATAAAATTTAATCGACTTTTATTTTCTTTTAAAAAATCTAATTGACCAAGCCCACCACACTTTTTTGGTTTAACTTCGATGTTTGAGAATATCTATTTGTGGGGAAAATGTAGACTTGTTTAGATAAAGTGATATGGTTTTTGGCGATAGTTATACTTCCGTTTAGACTTGTTATAAAATTTAATCCTAAAAGGAAGTCTTGGGATTTTATTTCTTTGGGATTTATAAGAATTTGTGGTAATTCGTATTTTTGGCTTGTTTATCTTTCTGTTTTTTAAATATTTTTGGCGATAGTTATACTTCCGTTTAAATATTTATTTTTGGCTTGTTTATTTTTCTATTTTTTAAATTTTTCGTTTATATGTATATTATAGATATCATGTTTGTATAAAAATTATTTAATAATATTTTGGCCTATGTGGGCTAATAATACACACCCCCACCATTTTGGTATCAGAGCCTAATAAGTTCTTGAGACCTAAAAGACTTAGACATGTTTAGTGTTGAGGTAGCCAGAGTGGGCATAAATCCTATTTTCTAAGAACCCGCTAAGGTGAAGGATTAGAGAATAAGTTAAGTTTTGATATTAATTTGAATAAGGATGTGTATCTTTATCTTTAGGCCTTTTTTTGTGTGTCTTTATTTACTTTATATCTTTTGGGATATGTTTAAACTTTAGAAAAAGGAATTTAGTAAAGGCTAAGGATAGGATTTTTTTCAAAAATAGACTCAACACTTTCTAAAAGTCTCGAATTTTTAGACTTAGAATATCATCCAAAGGCTTGTCATATACATAGCCCTGATAAATTTAAACTCACTTGTCATTTTGAAAATAATTTTAAGCATAATCTACATAGTGAAAAATGTCATCTAAACAGTATTACAGATTTAATCCTCAATCTAGGAATTAGTCTAGAAAAAAATAAAAAAGAAAGTCAAACTAGTTTAAACAAATTAATAAAACTAAATTCTGAAAATAATAAAATAACTAAAAAAGTTATTAGAAAACAATGATTATATTAAGGATCAGAATAATCAGATTATTGTTGAAATTTAAAAATTAAAAAACATAGGTCATACCAATTATTTTATAACCGGACCGGACCGGCCAGTTCAACCGGTTTAACCGGGAACCGGTCCGGAGACCCCCTAAAAACCGCTTTTGCGGTTGAACCGGTCAAAACCGGAAGAACCGGTCAAAACCGGACCAAAACTGGTCAAACCGGTTTAACCGGTTCTAATTAAAAAAAAAAACTTTTAACTATATGTATCAAGGTCCATCTTCATCCCTTTTATAATACTTCCTCTCACATTTTTCTCCAACACTTTTCAATGTGGGATAAATGTATGAGGTGAGACAAATTTAATAATACTTCCTCTCACATTTTTCTCCAACATTTTCGATGTGGGATAAATGTGTGAGGTGGGAAAATTTTTATAATACTTCATCTAACATTTTTTTTCCAACACTTTCGATATGGAATAAATGTTTGAGGTGAGACAAATTTTATAATACTTCCTCTCACATTTTTCTCCAACACTTTCGATGTGGGATAAATGCATGAGGTGGGACAAATTTTATAATACTTTCTCTCACATTTTTCTCCAACACTTACGATGTGGGATAAATGTATGAGGTGGGAAATTTTTTATAATACTCCCTCTCACATTTTTCTCCAACACTTTCGATGTGGGATAAATGTATGAGGTGAAACAAATTTTATAATACTTCCTCCAACATTTTTCTCCAACACTTTCAATGTGAGATCAATGTATGAGGGGGGCAAAAATTTATAGTACTTTCTCTCACATTTTTCCCCAACACTTTCGATTTGGGATAAATGCATGAGGTGTGAAAATTTTTATAACACTCCCTCTCACATTTTTCTCCAACACTTTCGATGTGGGATAAATGTATGAGGTGAAACAAATTTTATAATACTTCCTCCAACATTTTTCTCCAACACTTTCAATGTGGGATCAATGTATGAGGGGGGGCAAAAATTTATAGTACTTTCTCTCACATTTTTCTCCAACACTTTCAATGTGGGATAAATGTATGAGAGATGAGACAAATATATGAATCAAGGTCCATCCTTTTATATTATTTCCTCTCACATTTTTCTCTAATACTTTCGATGTGGGACAAAAATATAAGGTCCACCTTCCCCCTTTTATATTACTTTCTCTTATATTATTGTGTTATTTTTTTATTATGACTATGACTTTTGTTGTATTTTCTTAAATATGAAAATTTATAATATATATGTTTAAATTTTTGTAGGTGTATACTTATTTTATTTTTTTAACTAAACATAAGAAATATTGACAAAAATTAGAAAGAAATCATTTTAACGGTTGAACCGGTCCGACCGGTTGAACCGCTGTCCGGTGGTCTGTCCGGTTCGATCACCGGTTTGGTTATGAAAACATTGGGTCATACTACTGAAGAAATAAAGAAATTCAGTTCTAATATTGAAAAAATAAGTAAGTTAACTAGTTTAATAGAAAAAGAAAAAATAGAAACTTCTGAAATTGATAAATTAACAAAAGCTCTTGAAAGCCTACATTTAAGCAGTGAAGAAAGACCAACAAAAAAAATTTAGTACCTCCAGTTTATAAATTTTGAAATTCAAAGAAAGATGAATAATATAGCTAACTTTTCTGGAAACTCTAGAACTATTCAAGAAAGTAGGCAAAGTACATCAAATATTAATGATATAATTTCATCAGAATCCTTTATAAATAGAATATTACAAAGAGGATCAAGTAGTAGAAATACTCAAAATATTGTTCAATTAGATGAAGAAATTAATGTTGATCAAAATTTAGAATTATATAACAATAATCAAATAAATATTTTAAATCCTCGTGTGTTATATCAAACTGGAGCATTAAATATTAGAATAGTATTAATAAGAAGTAGTAGAGAAGAAGTATTAAGAGTAACTGATAATACAAAAATTATTGATCTTGTTTCACCAGATACAATTAGTAGAATTGAAAAATCTGGAAAAAGGTTTGTACATATATAGTTTTAGTAATAATAGGAATTAAAGGTCTAGGACGAAAAGAATTAGGAACAAAGGTTTTAACCATATTAATGGATAAATTTTGGAAAGTTGATATTAAAAAAGCTATTATTTCAGGAATGGAAGTAGACATGAGTACAAATAGTGCTTTATTTTATTGTGCTCCTTCAATATTAAAATAGATAAATGATTTAAAAAATTTAAAAATTGGAATACAAATAAAAGGATATGAAAATTATGAGTGAAATAATTTAATAATTAGTATAGGGATATTAGGAAAAGCCAGTAATAGGTCTGGTATGAATTTCAAAATAAATACAGATGTAATAGTAGAAAATATTGCCAGTAAAAGTATTAAAATGATAGATCCAGTAAAAATAAATCCTGAAGATCTATCTAGTTTAGAATGGTCTTTAGAAAATTTTAAAAGTAATAGTAATCAAGTTTTAATACCTCAAAAAAGTATAATATATGAAAATTCTGATGGATCTTCTAGCGTTAGATTCACAAATTATAATAAAGAGGATACTACAGAAAATGAGGAAGAAGTAATTAGTTATATGACTAAATTCGAAGAAGAATCTATGTACGACACAGAGCCAGTTTACGATACAGAAACTGAAGAAGATTACAAATATTTAGACTTAATAGGTTATAGTCAATTTGAAGAATTAGAAGAATTTTTTTCTAATATTGAAATAGAAACAGGTTTTAAAATTGAAGAAACAAAAAATTCTATTAATCAAATTATTAATAAAAAATTCACAGAAATAAGTATTCAAGAACAAGTTGATGATATGCTAATAGAATGTATGACTGATCTAGGAATGGTCTACGAACAAGCTTATAATAAGCTTGAAGAATACTTTAATTTACCCTTAGTAAAAGAAATCATAAGCGGAAAATGCATGATCTCAGATTTTTATAAAAATGAAATAAACTATATGGATCAAGCCATGATAGATAGTAGAAAATGATTAAAACCAGAATTCGTAGAACCAGGACAAGGAAGTACAAAAAATTATGGTAGACAACCCTGGACACCTGCTAAATATATTTATGAAGGAGAATCAAGTTTAAAAAGCAAAGGTGGAAGATTGCCAATAGAAAAATTATAGAGTTCAGATATGTTATTAATTGAACAACAGAGTCCCCAATTATGGCCCAATGAATTTTTTATTTAGGAACAAATAGTAATACGTAATTGGGAAACAAATAAGAAAGTTGATATAGATATGTTTGCATATCTAGAGACTATAGCTTTGGGAATTTGGCAAAGTAAAAAAGCAAAATCATCTGATGAAATTAATCACATAAAGTCCTTAGGAGATAATCTTTATAATTTCACAAGTCAAATAAGAATATTACTTCTAGTAGTTGATCCTGCAAAAGAAAACACATTTATACAGGATACGACAGTAAGAAATTTAGAACAACTAAGTATTTCAGATTTTAAATAAATAAAAGAATTTAGAACAAATTTTTCTAGATTATTGTCACAAAAAGGAAAAGCCATGGAAGATGAGCTTTGTGATAAATATTTTGTAAAATTACCAGAAGATTTAGGAAAAAAGTGTTCATAATGAATGGAAAGAATTAAGAAATATTCAAAATTTAGGAATAGGACCAAGAATTACATTTGTGTTTAATAAATTAGAAGAAAAATGTAAAGAAGCAACACTACAAGAACAAATTAAACGACAAGCTTGAGTTTTTTTTTTTTTTTTTTTTTTCGAAACAAAACCAGACTAGACGCCATTATTACAAGGACATGGAAGAGTTAGAAATCAAACCACAAAAGGCGGAGGAACTAACCAACAATGAGGGTTTCCGTAATCACGGGCCGCCCTAGCAAACTCGTGAGCCAACACATTGGCGTCTCTTCTAACGAACTTAGTAGAAAACGTGGGATTTTGACGTAGAATGATTTTGCAAGCTTTTACATAATCCCCAAAGACTGTATCCGATTGAGACGAAGAGTTCAACTTGTCCACCACTGATTTGGAGTCACCCTCAATCACTATATTTTCTAACTCAAGCGCCTTAACCCACGACAAAGCTTCCAGGAACAACTATTTATACACCACAGGCTTATGGGTATTATGATAAACCTTATAGAAGGAAATTTCTTGGAAAAAGTACTTCTTATAATAAAAATAGTAATTATGACAGAAATAGATATGTTAGAAAACCCCAAAAAAAGAGTTTGTAAATGTTTTATTTGAGGAAATGAAAAACACTTAGGAAATAGATGCCCAAATAAAAATAAGAATATAGAAAAATCAAAATTAATTGAACAATTAGGAGATTAAGAAATTGAAGAGATAAATTCAGAATCTGATAATGAATCTATTTATAGTATTTGTAGTGAAGATGAAAATTCTACAAAAATAACATATACTTACATGAATAATATAGACTTTGAATGTATACATGAATGGATACGATTCAGAGGTAATAATCATATTAGTTGCTTTAAATGTAAATTATTTCCTGCAATTAATAGAAGATATCAGTGTAATAAATGTTTTAAAGAAATATGTTTTTTGTGTATAAAAATATTATTTAATATTAATACAGATTTAGAAGGAAGTGTGGATCATATCCTACCTAATAATGATATTTATAAAGAACGATTAAATAAACATGAATTAACAATTGCATTAATGAATCAAAGGATAACGCAATTAGAATATCAAATTTCTCAACTTGAATACAAACATAATCTCTTAGAACATAACATATCTAAAAATGAAAAAAAAAAAGAAAAGAACCTTTAATAGAAGGGGAATATAGTAATATAGAATTAAATCAAATGTCTGAACAGATAGATAAAACTATTCTAATAAATAATTTTAGTAATAATGAGAGTATAAATATAGGAATATCGAGCCTAATAACTCTACAATGTAGAATTTGGTTTAATAATGATGACCATATTAATTTAGCAGCTTTACTAGATACTTGAAGTACTAAAAACTTAATAGGATATGATTTAATTATTGAAAAATTTCATAAAAAATTAAATTATGGGTTAGTCACTAGAACAATTGAAAATAGGACGATACCTATAACTCATTATATTGAAGCCATATGAATACAATTTTTAGATTTTTCAGGAAACTATAGTTTTAAATATGATTTGCCACAGGTTTTGATAAATCCTAAATATATTAAATCTCAAGATTTCCTTTTAGGGAAAATTTTATAGCAAGTTTAAATGGAAGTATTACTATTAATAAAAATAATATTACTCTTAGTAAACAAGTTTATAGTTTTCCAACAAACATATATAATTACACATCAGAGTTCGCCCGAAAGCGTGGTGGACTAGGCTAGTAGACTTTCATGAAGAAACAAATAATTGGATTAATTATTTAGAAAATGAAAGTCTTGTAATATTAGGACAAGAATAAGAAAAAGGACCAGATATAACAAAAAGCCAAAATTATTCGATAATTCAAAAAACTAGAAAAATTAGGACTAATTGGCGAAGATATTTTAAAATCAAAAGTAAAATACATTTGTACAATAAGAATTAAAAATCCTGATATTAGAATTATAACTGCTAATATTGAATACAACCCTTTAGATAAAGAAGAATTTAAAAAATAAATTCTTGAAATGATAAAACAAAATTTAATTAAAAGATCAGAAAGTCCACATAGGACAACTGCTTTTATAGTAAGAAATCATTTAGAAATAAAAGAGGAAAAGCTCGAATAGTTTATAATTATAAAAGACTAAATGATAATACCATTTGTTGGGATAATTTTAGTTTTGATTATTATGCTAAAACACCTTGTGTTGGGAAATTTGTAGTTTTGATGGAAGTTCCAGAACAGATTGTAATAGGACCAGTCAGACTTGTTAGCTGACTGATGACTTAGAATCAGAATAGGATGACCAGCTAGCTGAGATGTATAGACAGCTGATGTAATAGATATGTCACATATTGAGGGGGAACTCAATATGTATAGGTTAAGTCCAGAAGAAGATCAGACAAGTCACGAAGATCAGAAGATCAGACAAGTCAAGAAGATCAGAAGATTAGACAAGTCACGAAGATCAGAAGATCAGACAAGTCAGAAGATCAGAAGATCAGACACATCAGATAGTCAGATGATCAGGTGATGACATGAAGCCGAAGTCTCAGAAGACCTGAAGATCAAATGACTACCAGAAGAACAAGACCAAGAAGACCTCAGATAACTTACATCAGAAGAACAAGATAGAGTCTGTAAGTTGTACTAAGACAACCTACATCAGAAGACTCAATCAGGTAGACTGATCAGTTCTAACTGATCAGGTCAACTCAATCTGGTGACAACCCAAAGGTTCGCCAAATCATACGACTTCATTAGTCAAGAAGAATGTCAAACTTAGTTGGTACATCAAACACTGAATAAGTGAACTTGATAACCAATGAGAGTAAGACACGTATGTATGGAGCTGACAATGTGGGATTCAGCGGATCACAGTCAAACGACTATAAAGGACAAGCTTACATGCTTTTGACCATGCCGCCTCTGTGCACATCACATCAAACCTGCAAACCTACCTTAAATAGACCGAAATTCGAATTGCTCTCCAATGGCTAGTTCGATTTCGTGCCTATATATATGGGATCAAACCTTCGTAGTAAGGTTACGAAAATTATCATCAAGCTCAAGCTATCCACAATTTCCGCAAGATAACCTTCGTAGTAAGGTAACAGTGACAAAGGATTGTCAAGATATTGCGAAAATGAAGCCAAGCAACCTGTTTCTCAGTCTAAAGGCTCATGAGTTTGACCTGATTGAAAGAGGTCAAGAAGAAGAAGACGAGTCGATTGTTGAAGCTACACCTACCACATCCAAAGTTGTTGCATTCAAGGCACCTAGCAGCAGTTTGAAGTCTACTGAACCTATAAGAAACATCATAAGTCAAGCTGAACAGATTGGTTTGCTGACCAGAAAGCTTGAAAGATCCAACATTCAACTGGGAAAATATCGGAAATTTTACAGAGACTATCAGAACAACAGAGGAAGAAATAGGAGATCTATTGACAGATCACAAGAAAGGAATTGTTCTGATGACAGAAGAGATGATCATAGAGATGACCGCAGAGAAGATAAGAAAAGAGATGATCGTTCTGATGATAGAAGAGACAACAGATCAAAAAGAAGGAATTCTGATCACAGGCAAACTGGGAAGTCACCTAACAGATCCTACAGAAGAAATGATTCACCTGGCAGAAGAAAATCCGTGGAACCAGGAGTATGTTTCAACTGTCAGAAACCAGGTCACTACAGTGCAGATTGCCCTGACCTGACTCCAAAAGAAAGAGAAGATAAGCGGAACAGAAGAGAGCAAAGATACAGAGACAGAAAAGCCATGGTTGCTGATACATCTGGGATAGATGACTCTTATCTGCCTTCAGATGATTATGGTTACTCATCTGTAGAAGACTTTTGCCTGATGATCAATACTGATGATGTCTATAACTTCGACAATCTGATGTTCTCATCTGATGACCACATCTGCCTCATGGCCAAGGATGCTGATCAAACTGTGGTATCTTCTAAACCTTCTGTGTTTTCTGTTTCCACACCTGTTGTGCTGAGCACACCTACTGGAAAGATTGACCTGCAGCTCTATAATGAGCAATTGCTTGACGATCTATCTAATGCAGTAGACACTTATAAAATAGTGGAAGCTGAGAATGATAAGCTGATGGTAGAGAATATTCAGTTTATCAAGGATAATGCTGTACGTAAAGCTGCTGAACTGAAATCAACTGAGACTGTTCAGAAGATGGCTACAAAACTGGAGTTTCTGAAAGTCAGCTCTTCTGATCAGGGTAAACTTGTTAAAGAACAACAAGCTATTAACAAGTAGCAAGCTGATGATCTCAAAATCCTCCAAGCTAAGTTTGATGAACTCTTCCGACTGCATGAGAGTCTGAAACAAAGTGAGACAGTTTGCGAAAGAAAGTAGAGATTTTTGGAAAAGCTTCTAAAAATGTTGATGAAATAACTAGCTACTTTCGGAAGCTAACTGATAAGAAGGGAATTGAGTTTGATAGCCCTTCCGGATCATCATTTGTCCAAGTTGGGTCACATTCCAAAAGTGAACCTAGGAGGATTTCTGGACAAGATACACAATATACCAAATCTATATCAAAGAAGGGAAAAAGACCTGCTGAATAGAAAAGACAAATGCCTGATCAGAAAGGGAACATAAATGGACCTCAACTGATCAAGCATCAGCCGAGGAATCAACAGAAGAACCCTGTAGGTCCCGAACGGGTTTTGTGAGGGCAGAAGTCTAGAGGGGAGGGGTGAATAGACTTCTGAAAACTTTTCGTGCGGATCAGGTGTGAATGCAGATTTCCTGATCAGAGTGCTAGTGAGTCAGTTTGGACTGATGTTCAATCTTACTGAGTGTCTGGGGGCAGATCAGTTTGATATCTGTCAGTTCAACTGAGAGTGCAGAAGCTTGTAAATACCCGTGTGAAAAACCAGTTTTATCAATTCATATTCTTAAGTCAGTTTTCAACCAGCTGACTAAGGTGTCAACCTGATCAGATCAGTTGCTTGGTGCAGACCGAGCTTAACTTTGAATATGTATGCACTTTTAAACTCAGTTGTGTGAATAGTGTAAAGCAATAAAGAAAGCAAGTAAATGCACACAAGATTTTTATAGTGGTTCAGACGAAACCCGTCTTACATCCACTCTTCCCTTAACACAGGGGCAACTTAACCAAACTTAACCGAACTTAACCGAACTTAACCGACTGGACTTAGTTTTATGTGTTAGTCCAACACTCAACAAATGTTTATCGAGTTCACACTCAACCGAACCAGAAATCAGAAAACTAGAATCCCTAGTCTGAAATCTTGCGGTAACAAACTTAACCTAACTTGAGTTTGGGTAAAGAATGTTTGAGGGTTCCAACCGGAAATCTATCCTGGTGTTTTAGGTAGCCAAATGCTAGTGGATAGGATTTCTTGCTAAGACCAATGGGATGAACACTCTAAGAATAATCTTCAAATACGTTTTTTCAACCGAAATTCTGAAGGCTTTTTGCTTCTTGAGAATTTGCGTTAATGTTGTTGTTCCGCTTTGCTCAATTGTTCATGTGAGAATAGTTGGTCTCTTGTCCTCCCTGTTTTTGTTCACTTGACGAGCAATTCCATTTTATAGACCTCGAAATCAAAGAGCCGTTGGAGAGCAATTTGAATTTCGGGCTATATTAGGTAGGCTGTAGGATATGATTGTGATGTGCTCCGATTATCGGCGTGGCTGTAGGAATGATTAGTGCCGTTTATGTCCACAGCGTCGAATCCCGTAATATCAGCTCTTTTTGTGCACGTGTCGCTTTCTCCTTGGCTTCGCGAGGCGGCACTTCAGTAATTTGTCCGTTAGACGATTGATATTCCTTTTGTAGAAGATTCGTTTTGTCTGGTGTATCATTTTGATTGTCGCCAGGTGTGAGCTGACTTTATCAGATAACTGATCAGTCTACCTTGTTGAGTCTTCTGATGCAGATTGTCTTAGCTCAATATGCAGACTCGACTGATTGTAGATCTTCAGGTCTTCTGGTAGTCTTTTGATCTTCAGGTGACTCTGAGCCTCAGTGTCTTCAGTCATACTGAGTCTTCAGGTTTGTTACTGAGTCTTCAGGTTCATCTGAGTCTTCAGTGTTCTTCTGTCTTCACCTGATCTTCTGACTTCTTGTCTTCTAATTTGTTCTTAGTCTTTTTATCATCTGACCTTATCTGGGTCATCTGATACTTCGACCTGACCTATATATATTGAGTTCCCCCTCAATATGTGACCTATCTTTTACATCAGCTATCTATATATTTCAGCTGGTTATCTTAATCTGATTCTAAGTCATCAATCAGCTAACAGGTCTGACTGGTCCTATTACAACCTGTTTTGGAACTTCCATCAAAACTAAAATACAGATTTCCCAACAATTTCCCCCTTTTTGATGGAACCAAAACACTTAATCAGAAAAACAGATACCACGAAAAGAAATGCAGATAATGAAATCAGTACATACCTTAGGAGACAATGAGATGTTGTCTTAGAATCAGAGAGATGGAATATTTCATTCAGATAGGTGTGTGCATTATAGAATACATGAAAAACGTACCTATCATCTGATTCCAAGTTGTCTTCCTCAGGTGTACTTGAACATTTGCAGCTCTTTGGGGATGCCAAACATCTTGTACATCCTTTGCATCAGCTTGTCCAGATCTTCTCTTCTATGGATCCCTCATTTTTCAGCAAATCCATAGTAGGCATTCTTGAACTTTACAGCATCTAGCTTTTTGTCTGGACGCAAAGGTGGAAGGAGTAGTTCAAAGGGTGGAGCTTCTGGTATCAGTGACATGATCTTTTCTTCTTTCATCACTGTCTGGTAGAAGTCTGGATACATCGCTTCTAACCAGTTCCGGAATTCATCATCATTTTCAGTCTGATCTTGATGAATCGGAATCTTCTACAGAATGTATACGTCACACAACCATTCTCCTCTGATCTGATCCCATTCTGGAAGCAGATCTAGCCGTGCACAGAGGATGTCTTTAACAGGTGCTGGAAGGGCATTCTTCTCCCAAGCAATCTCCTCTGCTGCAGCTTCGTTCTTCCTCTTCCTTCGGATGTAAGAGATGTTCAGTCCCTTAGCCTCTGCTAACTTTTGCTTCTTGATGGCGGCCTCTCTTATTCTCTGTCTTGTTTGCTCTTGAATTTGTTCAGGAGTCATCTGGCTTTTGGTAGAGAATAGTTGGCCTTGTCTCTGATCTTCCACAGTTGCTTTCATCATTTTGCCTTTGCCTTTCTTTCTCCTCAGAGTCTGCTCAGTTTCATCTTGTTCGTCTTCTTCAGCTAATTTCTTAGCGAGTTCAAGGCTCTTGGCCTGATCATCAGTTTCCATTCTTTTCTGTACGAACGAAGAAAAGTCTTCAATCTTGTCGACTCTGGCAATAACCTCTGAAAGAGCAGTTTTCTGCTCATTGATCTCTTTGCTATGTTGCTCCACAGTTTCTTTCACTTCAGCAACGAGATCAGCAGATGGAGTGGCTGGCAAGTCAGATACAGTGGTTTCTGGTAGAGATGCAATTGTTACCAACTGTGTCTGTTTTTCTTTCTTCTCTTTATTCTCATGTCCTTCCCCCTTTTTGGTTTCATCAAAGAGGTTAGACATCTTGTGGTTCAGAGCATTGAATTGCCGTGTGATCTCCTCTCTGAGTTCCTCGACAACAAGAGGAGTGATCTGAACGGTGGCAGAAGGTGCAGGTTTCAAGAAGCGTCTGAGAGAAACTTCGATGTCCTGTCTTGCTCGTTCTGCAGAAGCTACAAAGTGTTTCCAACCCATATCCATGTGGTTGTCAGTTTTCTCCAAAGATGCCCAGACATTCTCCAATAGTACCAGTGTCTGATTGAGCATATCTGTCTGAACTTTGAGTTTATTAGACTGGAGATTGAGCTTCTCGGCAAGAGGATTGACTAGTTGCATTACTTCAGAAAGGATGGCATTATGCATCCCAACTGTGTGACTTCTTTCTCTGTCAACTAGTTTTGCTTGCTCTTCTTCAAATCACTTCATCAGATCTGCTGTGAGCGCTGCGAATTTGTCTTCAATAGCATCCTTGATCCCATCCTGAATCTTCTCAGTATAAAGATCTAGGGTATCAGAGCTCATCGTAGCAGTTTGGTCAGATGTTGAAGCCTTGCAAGTCGGGTCTCATCTGCAGCACCCATTCTTGGTTCATCGGCAGCTCCCTCATGATCTGTAGGAGGTTGAACAGTTTCCTCCCTGTTATCAGCAATTCCGAACCTTTCATGAATCAACCATCTGATATCATCGTCAGATGCCAATTCAACAGCACTTTCAATCCCAGCATTGTTTAAGCATTTCAACTCCAAGTCTACAAAGAAATCTGATCCCAGAGTTGTCATGAGAATCAGAAATTCTTCAATGCTTTTCAGTCTGATATCCCTCCAGAACACAATCTCTTCTATTTGTTGCTGGATGCCAGGATGTTGTTTTAATTCAGGGCATAGATCCAGCAGATACTCCTTGATCTGTTGCTTCATTATCCTTATGATGGGGCTTTCTGGAGCAGGTGAAGCAAGCACGGTTCTGGTGTGAAGGGATTATGAGAGATGGACACTCGCTTGTCGGATCTCTCAGGTCCTTGTGACTTGATTGGAGATTGGGATATTTGTGGTTCAGGTTCATTTTCAGCTTGTTGAGGGTGTTCAGTTTCCTGAACAGGTTCATTGATTGGTGGTGTGGGAGATCTTGTTGATCTGATAGGTGAGGGTGAGGGTCAAAAGGTTTTGTGGGGAGAGGGTGGTGGTGATGATTTTTGAGGAGAGGGTGATGGTGATTTGGAAGTGGGCGTTGGCGATCTTGCTCTCTGGAAGATCTTGGTGAGAGGCAGAGAATCAGATGGTGATTCTTCCTCAGATTGCTCCACTTCTGTCCTTCTGACAGATTTCTCTCCTTCTGCTGCGATCATCTGCTCTTCCCTTACTTCTCTGATAGTGGGCTCAGAGAGGACTGCTATCTCTTCTTCTGATCCTACTTGCATCATATCCTTCGTTCTGCTAACTTGCTGGGCAGAACTTGGAGCAGTCTTCAGAGGAGATGTGACTCTCTTCTGACGTTTCAGCTGAGCATCTGGTTTCTTGGCCAAATCCTTCCTCTTCATCCTCTTCTCTGGAACGGCCTTTTCCTGCACTTCAGACGATGCAGTTACCTTATCTTTTCCCTTCTTTTCTCCCTTGGGTTTGGGCACATAAGGAGTTGGATCTTTATCAGATTGTCCAGGTAGGGACTCATCCTTGCACAATATGGCCTTGTGCTTTGCTTGATATATCTTCGCTCCATTCTCGTTCCATTCATAATTCTGTGGCAGCTTATCTGACAGAATGATAGAGATTTTGTGTATGAAGGAGCACTTGGAAGATAAGCACACTTCATTACTCTGGGTCAGTTCGAACTTCCCTGAGTCTTTTCTCAGTCGTGCCTTGACCATACCCAACCAATCTATATCTGAAGCCTTCTTGATTATTGCAGCTATGACACTGATCTTATACGAAGTGACAACATCAAGACTGTAGGTTGAGCACATGATCACCTTCTGAATGATCTCAAGGAGAAGGCGATATTTTCTCTTCAGATAGGAGGCTTTGACATTCGTCGTGTTCTCCTTGTTTGCAGGTCTCAACAGCTCGGCTTCAAGAAATTTCTTTTCTCCTACATCAGTCGTGTAGGTCTCTGGATTGATGCTTCCTCGAGTTAGACCGAATATCCTCTGGAGATCGTCATTCGACACTCGAACTTCCAGTCCGCCAACGGAAGAAATTAGGTCAGCATCATTGTCTTCATCCATCTGTAGATTGTATAAAAATTCCAGAGCATCATGTGTGTGGACGATGTTCTGGTGTGTAGAGCAATATTGTTCCAGCCCACACGCTCGCAAGCACTCCAAAATTTCCAGCGATTCAGGATCTGAGGTGATGGTGAAAACTACATACTTCTCATCAATGATGTCTTTCTTCATCGATGCAAAGTTGCAGAACTTTTTCCCTTGGCCCGGTTGTGGAACAAGATATGTCATTTCTGTACGATATGCAAATTGATGTTTAGTTTGAGTAAAATATTTCAATAAATTCAGTCAAACCGATAATTTTAGCATCAATTTAGCAAGTAAGCGTTTAGATCCAATATAAATTACAAAAACATAGCATCACAACTTGATAACCTAGGTACCAGAGAGAAATTGAAATCATGCAATATTTAAACAAGAAATTACCAGAAATTGATTCGAATGATTTAGAAATCGGAAGAGTAGAATCAATTGATTTCGAAAGTAATTCTCTGAAGATTTTGAAAGTTTTGATCTTTTAAGAGCTTTGAGAAGACGAAGTAGTGGAAAGAAGTTTTCTGAGAAAGATTTGGATTTTATAGTATGCGAGGGAAAACCTTTTTGCACAACTTTCCAAAGTACTCAAGTATCCGTGTTTTGAAATCAGTGGCTGAGATTAGTCGGCCAAAAAGTATTTTGATCGCACGGTTGAGAAAAGTAGTCTTCTCGTATTTCGGACTCAAAAATTCACAATAAACTCATTAAATACACATTCCCAAGTTCGCATTAAAAGTTTTGCAGTGCATGCGTCATAAAGTGAGTAAAAATCAATTTGTTTAAATAACGCATATAAGGTATTCAGAAAAGGATAAATAAGAGAACGTATCTGACTGATTGATATTGTAATCAACCAGTTACCACTGTGATCTGATCTGGTACTTGTTGACCTTACTGATGGTTGCCTTATGTATTTCCCAACAATATTTCACTCATCTGATCAGATTCTTGTGTGAAGCACTTCGTTACTTATCTGATCCACTTATCTGATACTCTTATCTGATGCACTTATCTGATACACTTCATCCTTCAATCTTCTTCTAATCAGCCCGCATTTATTATGCACTGAAGTCTACTCCCGCCAAAACATTTACTTCAGGGAATCAAAAAAGTCACCTCGATTCCCAAATCGGCGCGATTTGACATTCCATAATAATGGCATAGATACGCTGTGATTACTCACACCGTCAACTCATCCAACCATTCGCCGCGTGTTCCTTACGCGTTGTCGATGCAAATTTCTCTTAAGGTCTTCTGAGAAAATAAATTTGCATTTATACCCCTAATTTCCTTCTATAAATTAGCCTGGGGTGTTAGGCAAATAACACAACATAAACCATTCACCTTCTTTAGCATATACTTCATGCTTTTCCGATGAGTTCCTTATTTCCGATGAAACTTCCGGTGAAAACCTTTAACCCTTTTCCAATGAATTCAGCTTCTCAAATCAACCCTGTGTGTTCCTTCACACTGCTTTCGTCGTCATCTAACATTACACATACAATCAATGCAAAGCTTCTTTACCACCGTGGAGGCAGATCTGCTAAGGCAAATGAGAAGACACTTCTCCTAACCATATTCACCTTGTGTGCCTATCGAGATGACGAAATTAACATCAATAGACTCAGTCTGAAACAAAACGTGAGTTTGGTATACGATCTCGTGTATCAAACTCAATATTTTCATGTGACACAAGTGTCCGTTTGGTCCTTGTGGCCAAACCTGTGGCACTGTGCCCCATTTAACAGCTGGAGAGCCATTGATTTTACGTCTGAGGGCTCCTGGCTCGGACATCCTTCAAAGCCTCTCTCGCTCCTCACTCCGAAGCTTTTGAGATTGGTTCAGGATTCTAGAAGCCTCTCTGACGCCCCTTCTCGGATCGGGGGAAAATGAGAGCATCAAACCTTAAACTCTCTCTCTCCCCTTCCCTATCTTGGGTTGGCTTAGGGCTTATGGTTTATGTAATGACCTCCGGGTCTTCTTGTACTTGTAGCTTGTAATACCACTTGTAGGTAGCTTGTGATATCATTTGTAGCTTGTAAATCTGACCTCCGGGTCTTTATCAATGAAAAATTCTGTTATTTCATTGTTGTGTTGCTTCTTCTGACTTGTGCGATCTGTAGCTTTAAACTTAACTTGCTTGTTGACTGCAGCTTTAATCGACTTATAAAGTAATCTTCCAATCTGACCAGTTCCCCCTTAATCTGATATGTCTTTAACTGATCTGCTCCTTATATCGAACTTCGGATCGGCCATTTATCGACTTTTTCGATCCGCTCCTTATCCGAACTTCGGATCGGCTCCTCGTTCGGTCAATTCGATCGGTTGAGATTCCTAACTCAACTGATTCCTCTTAACCTGGTTAGTGTTTTAACCAACTGGTTCTGGAGATCAGTCCACCAATCATTTCTGGTGCACTTTCTCTGAGATCTAGAAGCCCTAGCTCGTTGCATAACTCTCTGAATTTGATCTCAGCTAGCGGCTTGGTTAGAATATCGACTTTACGCTTGTCGTTATGGATCTTTTTCCATCCTGATATTCTTCTTTTTAACGTGATCTCTGATAAAATGGTGTCTGACATCCACATGCTTGCATCTTGTATGTAGAACAGGATTCTGAGTGATTGCAATAGCACTATTACTGTCACATAATATAGGTACGTTCTTAGCTAGGATGTTGTAATCCCTCACCGCCGACTTAGCGGGCGATTGGGAACAACGAACTTCTGCTGACCATATATATTCGGCTTCATTAGTAGATGTCATGAATCGATGTCCGCTTAGCCGAAAACCAAGAGATCGGTTTATTTTTAAACCGACATGAACCGAGGTTGACTTCCTGTCGATTCTGCAACCTCCGTAATCAGAATCAGAATACCCACTAAGCTCTAGATTATCATCTGATGGGTAAAATAAACCGAGGTTTACAGTCCCCTTCAGATACTTGAGAATCTGCTTAGCTGCTTCTAGGTGGCTTTGCATTGGATTTACTTGAAATCTGGCACATACACCCTCTTGCAAAAGTAATGTATGGTCTGTTTGGCGTCCGGGTATAGTAGTGATCCAATCAGAGCCCTATATTCTTTCTGATTAGCTTTCTGACCATCTTCATCTGGATCCATCTTGAACCCAGTCATCATGGGAATTCTGGCTTCCTTACAGTGTTGAACTCCAAACTTTGCCAGTAGATTCCTTGTGTATTTCGCCTGGCAGATGAATATCCCTTATGTACTCTGCTTGACTTGTAAACCCAGAAAGTAATTCATCTGACCCATCATGGACATCTCGAACTTCCCTTGCATCAATTTGCTGAACTTCTCACATAGCTTCTTGTTGGGAGATCCGAAGATGATGTCGTCCACATAAATCTGAACCATCAGAATATGTTCTCCATCTTCTATTCTGAATAAGGTTCTATCCACTATTCCTTTAGTGAATCCACTGTCTATCAAGAACTGAGAGAGTTTATCATACCAAGCTCGAGGAGCTTATTTCAGGCTATAAAGAGCTTTCCTTAAACGGTACACTTGGTTGCCTTTTTCAAAGCCTGGAGGTTGTTCGACATAAATTTCCTCTGCTAGTACCCCATTTAAGAATGCACTCTTTACATCCATCTGATACACAATGAACCCTCGTGGGCAAAGATATGCGAAAGCTTGACCCGAATGGCTTCTAGGCGGCGGACGGGTGCAAAGGTCTCATCATAATCAATTCTTCGATTGTGAATACCCCTTAGCAACAAGTCTTGCCTTATTCTGGTTATGACATTATTCTCATCTCTCTTGTTCTTGAATACCCACCCGTGCCAATCACGTCATGATGTTTGGTCCGTCCACGGTTTCCAAACTTGATTCCTCTCAAAATGTTCCAGTTCCTCTTGCATGGCTAGAATCCAACTTGCGTCTTGTAGAGCTTACTCTACTGTAGTTGGTTCCTTCAAAGACAGATAACAACAATACATGACACTTTCACCAATCTGATGTCTAGTTTAGACTCTATCAGATGGGTCTCCGATAATCAGATCAGTTGGATGACTGGTAATCCAGGTCCTTCTTTTCTGATGTGCGTCTGTTTGGAGAACATCATCCATTTCTGATAGTAGTTCATTACTAGTGATTGGGAGTGGTGCGGAATTATGATCCACTTGATAAGAACATGTCTCAGCTGATGTTGGACTCATCATGTGCTGATGTCTGTTCGTAGGAACTTCAGGAGTTCCTCCTGAACCAGATGGTTCGATTGATCTTCGTCTCGGTTGTACGAACTTCTTCAGCGGCGGTTATGCGTACCTTGGGGTCTAATTGACCTGTTGAATCAGCAAGATCAAGTTCTGGGATATACACTATTACGTGTTCAGATTCTTTCTCCTTGATGCTTAGCTGATCCATTTTCTGAGTATCAGGTAGCGGTTGATCTGGTACGGCTTGTTCTGAGGCACCTTTCTCTTGTTCAGATGATGTCTCATCAAAGACTACATTGGGTGTTTCTTCCACAACTAGGGTTTGTTTGTTGTAAACCCTGAAAGCCTTGCTGGATGAGGAATATCCTAAGAATATACCCTCATCTGACTTGGCCTCAAAAGTCTTCAACTAACTTTTCCCATTGTTGTGTATGAAACATTTGCACCCAAAAACATGGAAGTAAGAAACACGAGGTTTTCTGCCTTTCCACAGTTCATAGGGTGTTTTGAAGTGAGTCTTAGTCAGAGAACATCCATTACGAGTATGGCATCAAGATATTGATTGCTTACCTTGAAAGCGGCTTGGTGTCGCATGTTCAGCTAACATAGTGCGAGCAGCGTCCTTGAGAGTTCTGTTTCTCCTTTCTTCTACTCCATTTTGTTATGGCGTTCTTGCAGCTGACGTCTCATGCTGTATACCAAACTTAGGGCAAAAATTAGTAATAAAAGAATTCAGGAATTCTGTACCTTTATCTGATCTGATTTTTACTATGCTGACACCCTTTTCATTTTGTAGCTTCTTGAGCAGCTCGGGTATCTTTGTCGTTGTCTCGTTCTTCTTGTATAAGAATACAACCCAAGTAAACTTGGAATAATCATCCACGATTACCAGAGTATATTTGCATCCACTGAGACTGACTGGTGTAACTGGTCCGAATAGATCCATATGGGAGCGATTGCGAAGATTTCTCTTGGATCTTTGGTCGGTATTCCTTGAATGAGGCTTTAACTTGTTTTCCCTTCTGACATGCGGTACATGTCTGATCTTTGGAGAATATCTCATTCGGAAGTCCCTCAACCAAAGGCACCCTAGCTATCTTGTTAAGAGTCTTGAAGTTCAGATGACTCATTCTTTTGTGCCAGAGCCAACTGCTACTTTTGGAACTCTTAACAATTAAGCATGCATTTCTTGGGCAACTGTTTCAATCGCTATGTAGATCGTGCCTTTCCTTGAACCGATTAGCAAGATTTGTTGAGTAGCTCGATTCCTTATCATTACACTTGTCACTCGAGAACTCAATCTTTGAATCCGTTATCGCAGAATTGTGAATCTTGATAGTAGATTGTGCTTTAATCCTTCGACATCTGAGACTCGGTTACTTGTACATCATCATTCTCTAAGGTTCTGAATCCTTTGGTAAAACCAAAGTTATCATCATCGAAGAGTACACGTGGGCCTTCTTGTTCTTTGTAAGAGCTAAGGAGATGTTTGCTTCCAGTCATGTGCCTTGAGCATCCACTATCGATGTACCAGATAGTTGCTTGTACACCTCCTTTGTTGGCCAGTCCCACGCGAACCTGTAATCGAATCAGGCTTTAGGTACCCCTTTGGAATTGGGTCCTGAGGGGTTAGTGGTGGATTTAGGGATCCACACAAACAGAGCACTTCTATGGTAATCAGATAGATTAGAAGGTCTGATTTGTCTCCCATACATATCAACATAATCATACGTCTCTTTATATGCTTTCTGATTAGTATGATTATTCGTGTGAGCCTTGGGTGACTTAGAAGACTTGAGATTTTTCTTTATATTTTGTCTTCTTTTAACCCAGTGTGGCTCAGGTGCAGTAGCCCTAGGTCTCTGGTTATAAGGGTAGGTACGACTGCTACCATCAAAAGATTCATATCTTCTTGGCATAGATGGTCTTTTCAGTTTACCTATAGCTTGCTTATTAGGCAGCTGACCTTGATTGGGTCTCAGATTAGATTTCCTTTTTACAGGTTGTCTCTTCTGATACCTAATCTGCTGATAAGGTTGAGGTTTCTTCAGAAGAACTGGATTCTTCTGTTGATTCCTCGGCTGATGCTTAATCAGTTGGGGTCCATTTCTATTCCCTTTCTGATTAGGCACTTGCCTTACTTGCTCACCAGGTCTTTTTCCCTTATCAGATACATGTTTAGCTTTTTGTATATCTTTGTCAGAGACTCGTTTGATTACACCCTTCTGAAGTGAATCAAACGGGGCTTTTGAGGATGTAGAAGGGTTCTCATACCCAATTCCCTTCTTGTTAGTCGGCGTTCGAAAATAGGTGTTCATATCTTGAACGGTTTTTGATGACTTCATGAAAACCTCTATTTTCTTGCGCAAACTATCCTCAGTAGATTTTAGACTCTCATGTAGTCGGAATAGCTCATCAAACTTAGCTTGAAGGATTTTGAAATCACCAGCTTGCTGTTTGTTGATTGCTAGCTGATCTTTGATCTGCTTCTCCTGATCAGAAGATTTAACCTTCAGAACGTTAAGTTCCTCAGCTACCTTCTGAGCAGTTTCAGCTGATTTCAGTTCAGTAGCTTTAGTGACAGCGTTCTCTTTAATAAGCTGATTATTTATGATCCTTAGCTTGTCATTTTCAGCTTCCACTATTGTATAAGTGTCTACTGTATCAGAGAGATCATCAAGCAATTGCTCAGAGTAGAGCTGCAAGTCAATCTCTCCAGGAGGTGTGCTAATAATAGCAGGTGTGGAAATTGAAAAAGCAGAAGGTTTGGAGATTACCTCAGATTGGTCTTCCTCCTTGGCCCTCAGGCAGATTTCATCGTCATCTGAAGAGAATATCAGATCTTCATGTTCGAGGAAATCAACAGCACTGCTTATCAGACAGAAGTCTTCTACAGATGAGTAGCCAGAATCCTCAGAAGGCAGATAGGAATCATTAATTCCAGATGTGTCAGCGACCATGGCTTTTCTGTCTCTGACGCATTGCTCTCTTCTGTTCCGCTTCTCTTCTCTTTCTCTGGGAGTCAGGTCAGGGCAGTCGGTGCTGTAGTGACCTGGTTTCTCGTAGTTGAAGCATGACCCTCGATCTACGGAACTTCCTCTGCCAGGTGAGTCACTCCGTCTGTAGGATCTGTCAGGTGACTTTCCTTTCTGATGGTAATCTGAACTCCTTCTGTCAGATCTGTTATCTCTTCTCTCATCTGACAGATCATCTCTTTTCTTTTCTTCTCTGTGATCTCTTCGATCATCAGATCTGGTTCTTTCTAGTGATCTGTCAGTTGGCCTCCTGTTTCTTCTGTTGTCTTGATAGTCTCTGTAGAATCTGCGATACTTACCAAGTTGAGTATTTGATCTTTCAAGTTTCCTGGTAAGCAGAGCGATCTGTTCTGCTTGACTCATTATGTTTCCAACAGGTTCAGTGGCCTTTGATCTGCTGCTGGTTGCTTTGAATGCAACTGATTTAGATGTTGAGGTTGAGGCTTCAGCAAGCGTCTCGTCTTCATCTACTTGCCCTCTTTTGATTAAATCGAACTCATGGGCTTTAAGGCTTAGGAACAAGCTACTTAGCTTCATCTTGGAAATGTCTTGGAAATCCTTGATTACAGTGACTTTCATGTCCCATTTCTTGGTGAGAGATCTCAGTATCTTGTAATTGATGTCTTTGTCTGACATCTCTCTTCCAAGTTCTCGTAGCTTATTTACTGACATGGTGATCCTCCCATCGAGCTCGTTGATGGTCTCGTTGGGTAGCATCTTGAGCTTTTCGAACTTCACCAGTTCAGCTTGTAGTCGGCTGTCTTTGATCTGATCATTTCCTTCACACATCTCAGCAAGAGTATCCCAAATTTGTTTCGCAGTTTTGAGATACTTTATCTTCTCTTTGGTGACTTTATCCATCGTCTTCATGATTATATGTCTGGCGATTGTATCTAGAGTATACAACTTTCTTTCTTCTGCATCCATCAGGGCTGGGCTTTTTCGTACAAGACTTCCAGGTGCATGATCTGGATCTCCTCCAACCGCTGGGTTGTCGTGATATATGATGATGGGTCCTCGTTCAATGACTTCCATTATTCTGTCGCTTATCGATCCCAGATGATTGCACATGTATATAGTCCAATCTTCATACTCATCAATTGAAAACTTAGGCAAATCATGATACATACAAGAGGTATTATCCATGCTGAGTGATTTTGAAAACGAATGAGTTTTGAAAACAGTTTTTCAAGATCTGTTCAAATGACCACAAAGATTCTTCCTCAAGAATCGATGATACTCAAAAGCCGATTGGTGCAGAGAACCACCGCTCTCGATACCACTTGTAGGTCGAGAACGGTTTTTGTGAGGCGAAGTCTAGAGAGGGAGGGTGAATAGACTTCTAAAACTTTTTCGTCTTGGATCGGTGTGAATGCAGATTTCCTGATCAGAGTGCTAGTGAGTCAGTTTGGACTGATGTTCAATCTTACTGAGTGCCTGGGGGCAGATCAGTTTGATATCTGTCAGTTCAACTGAGAGTGCGGAAGCTTGTAAATACCCGTGTGAAAAACCAGTTTTATCAATTCAGATTCTTAAGTCAGTTTTCAACCAGCTGACTAAGGTGTCAACCTGATCAGATCAGTTACTTGGTGCAGACTGAGCTTAACTTAGAATATGTATGCACTTTTAAACTCAGTTGTGTGAATAGTGTAAAGCAATAAAGAAAGCAAGTAAATGCACCCAAGATTTTTATAGTTGTTCAGACGAAACCCGTCTTACATCCACTCTTCCCTTAACACAGGGGCAACTTAACCGAACTTAACCGACTGGACTTAGTTTTATGTGTTAGTCCAACACTCAATAGATGTTTATCGAGTTCACACTCAACCGAACCAGAAATCAGAAAACTAGAATCCCTAGTCTGAAATCTTGCGGTAACAAACTTAACCTAACTTGAGTTTGGGTAAAGAATGTTTGAGGGTTCCAACTGGAAATCTATCCTGGTGTTTTAGGTAGTCAAATGCTAGTGGATAGGATTTCATGCTAAGACCAATGGGATGAACACTCTAAGAATAATCTTCAAATATGGTGTTCTTCCAGCGGAAATTCTGAAGGCGTTTTGCTTCTTGAGAATTTGAGTTAATGTTGTTGTTCCGCTTTGCTCAATTGTTCATGTGAGAATAGTTGGTCTCTTGTCCTCCCTGTTTTTGTTCACTTGACGAGCAATTCCATTTTATAGACCTCGAAATCAAAGAGCCGTTGGACGTGCTCTGATTATCAGCATGGCTGTAGGAATGATTAGTGCTATTTATGTCCGCAGCGTCGAATCCCGTAATGTCAGCTCTTTTTGTGCACGTGTCGCTTTCTCCTTGGCTTCGCGAGGCGGTACTTCAGTAATTTGTCCGTTAGACGATTGATATTCCTTTTGTAGAAGATTCGTCTTGTCTGGTGTATCATTTTGATTGTCGCCAGGTGTGAGATGACTTGATCAGATAACTGATCAGTCTACCTTGTTGAGTCTTTTGATGCAGATTGTCTTAGCTCAATATGCAGACTCGGCTGATTGTAGGTCTTCAGGTCTTCTGGTAGTCTTCTGATCTTCAGGTGACTCTAAGCCTCAGTGTCTTCAGTCATACTGAGTCTTCAGGTTTGTTACTGAGTCTTCAGGTTTATCTGAGTCTTCAGGTTCATCTGAGTCTTCAGGTTCATCTGAGTCTTCAAGTTCATCGGAGTCTTCAGTGTTCTTCTGTCTTCACCTGATCTTCTGACTTCTTGTCTTCTGATTTGTTCTTAGTCTTCTGATCATCTGACCTTATCTGGGTCATCTGATACTTCGACCTGACCTATACATATTGAGTTCCCCCTCAATATGTGACCTATCTTTTACATCAGCTATCTATACATTTCAGCTGGTCATCTTAATCTGATTCTAAGTCATCAGCCAGCTAACAGGTCTGACTGGTCCTATTACAACCTATTTTGGAACTTCCATCAAAACTAAAATACAGATTTCCCAACAAACCCATTCTTCTGAAGAAACCTCAATCTGATCAGCATATTAGGAATTAGAAAGGACAATCTCGCAAGGGAAAGTTTGATCTGAAACTTAATCAGGTCAAGCTGCCTAACCAACATGCTAAGGGTAAACTGTAGAAACCATTTGTGCAAAAGAGATATGAATCATTTGATGGTAGCAGTCGTACCTATCCTTTCAACCAGAAATCCAGGACATCTGCACCTGAACCACATTGGATTAAAAGAAGACAGAATAATAAAAAAAATCCCAAGTCTTCTGATTTATCCAAGGTTCACACTCGTAATCATACTGACCAGAAAGCACATGAAGAGATGTATGATTATGTAGATGCTTATGGGAGACAAATTAGGCCTTCTGATCTCGATGATTACAATAGAAGTGCCCTATTTGTTTGGATTCTAAAAGGTAACACTAACCCCTCAGGACCCAATCCTACAGGGGTACCTAAAGCCTGCTTTGATTGCAGGATCACGTGGGTTTGGCCAATAAGGGAGGTGTACAAGCAACTATCTGGTACATCGATAGTGGATGCTCAAGGCACATGATTGGAAACAAACATCTCCTCAGTTCATACACAGAACAAGAAGGACCACGTGTACTCTTTGGTGATGATAACTTTTGTTTTACCAGAGGATTCAGAACCTTAGAGAATGATGATGTACAGGTTACTGGAGTCTCGTATGTCAATGGTTTGAAGCACAACCTGTTATCGGTTTCATAATTCTACGACAACGGATTTAGCTTTGAATTATCGACTGATCAATGCACTATCAAGAATCGAGCTACTCAACATATTTTGCTAACTGGTTCAAGGAAAGGAATGATCTACACTACAGATAGGAGCAGTTGTCCAAGAAATGGATGCCTTATTGTTAAGAGTTCCAAAAGCAGCAGTTGGCTCTGCCACAAAAGAATGAGCCATCTGAACTTAAGACTCTTAACAAGATAACAAGGATGTCCCTGGTTGAGGGTCTCCCTAATGAGGTATTCTCTAAGGATCAGACATATGTCGCATGTTAGAAGGGAAAACAGGTTAAAGCCTCTCAGGGGAGGGGATCGGGATCCAAGCAGAGTACTACAACTGCTCCACATGGATTTGTTTGGACCAGTTACGCCACTTACTTTCAGCGGACGCAAATACACTCTGGTAATCATGGATGATTATTCCAAGTTTACCTGGGTTGTATTCCTGTATAAGAAGAATGAAACTACAAAAAAGATACTTGAGCTACTCAAGAGATTATAGAATGAGAAGGGTGTCAGTATCGTGAAAATCAGATCAGATAGAGGTACATAATTTCTGAACTCTTTTATTACTGATTTTTGCACTGAGTTTGGTATACAACATGAAACATCAGCAACCAGAACACCACAACAAAATTGTGTAGCAGAACGGAGAAACAGAACACTCAAAGAAGCTGCTCGCACAATGTTGGCTGAACAGGCAACTCCAAACCATTTCTGGGCAGAAGTAATCAACACAACATGTCACACTCAGAACAGATGTTCTCTGACTAAGATTCACTTCAAAACACCTTATGAACTGTGGAAGGGCAGAAAACCTCGTGTTTCTTACTTCCATATTTTTTGGGTGCAAGTGTTTTTATTCACAATAATGAGAAGAGTCAGTTGAAAACCTTTGAAGCTAAGTCAGATGAGGGTATATTTTAGGATATTCCTCAACCAGCAAAGCTTTCAGGGTATTCAACAGGCGAACCCTAGTTGTGGAAGAAACACCTCATGTGGTCTTTGATGAGACATCCTCTGAACAAGAGAAATCTGTCTCAGAACAAGCAGTACCAGATCAACCAGTACCTGATGCTCAGAAAATGGATCAGTTAAGTATCAAAGAAAAGGGATCAGATCACGTAACAGTGTATGTCCCTAATCTTGATCTTAATGATTCACTAGGTCAGTCAGACCCAAAGGTACGTACATCTGTCGATGAAGAAGCTGGTACAGCTGAGACAGTAAGAACTGAACCATCTGGTTCAGGGGGAACACCTGATGTTCTAGCTGACAGACATTAGCCTATGATGATTCCAACATCAGCTGAGACTTGTCCATGCCAAGTGAATCCTATTACATTACCACTCCCAACCTCTAGTGACTCAATATCAGAAGAGGATGAAAATGTCAAAACTGATATACATCAGAAAAGAATGACTTGGTTGAAAGACCATCCGACTGGTCAGATAATCGGCAATCCTAATGCTCGAGTCCAAACTAGACATCAGGTTGGTGAAAGTGCTATGTATTGTTGCTATCTGTCTTTGAAGGAACCCACCAAAATAGAAGAAGCTCTACAAGATGCCAGCTGGATTCTAGCTATGCAAGAAGAATTAGAGCAGTTCGAGAGAAATCAGGTATGAGAACTGGTAGACAGACCAACTCATCAAGATGTGATAGGAACCAAGTGGGTATTGAAGAACAAGAGGGATGAGAATAATATCATCACCAGGAATAAGGCAAGACTTGTTGCGAATGGGTATTCACAATCAGAAGGAATTGATTATGATGAGACCTTTGCACCAGTCGCTCGCCTAGAAGCCATTCGGCTGTTTCTGGCATATGCTGCCCATAGAGGGTTTACTGTGTATCAGATGGATGTAAAGAGTGCATTCTTAAACAGTGTACTAGCAGAGGAAGTTTGTGTTGAACAACCTTCTGGATTTGAAAAGGGCAACAAGGTGTATCATTTAAGAAAAGCTCTTTATGGCCTGAAACAGGCTCCTAGAGCCTGGTATGATACACTATCTCAGTTCTTGGTAGACAGTGGATTCACTAAAGGAGTCATAGATAGAACTTTGTTCAGAATAGAAGATGGTGAAGGTATTCTGATGGTTCAGATCTATGTGAACGATATCATCTTCGGATCTCCCAACAAAAGCTCATGTGATAAATTCAGCAAACTGATGCAAGGGAAGTTCGAGATGTCCATGATAGGTCAGATGAATTACTTTTTGGGTCTTCAAGTTAAACAAAGAATAGAAGGGATATTCATCTGTCATGCAAAGTACACTAGGAATCTGTTGGCTAAGTTTGGAATTCAGAACAGTAAGGTAGCCAAAATTCCCATGATGACTGGATTCAAGATGGATCCAGATGAAAATGGTCAGAAAACAAATCAGAAAGAATATAGGGCTCTCATTGGATCTTTACTATACCTAACTGCCAGCAGACCAGATATAACATTTGCAGTAGGTGTATGTGCCAGATTTCAGACAAATCCGATACAAAGCCACCTTGAAGCAACTAAGCGGATTCTTATGTATCTGAAGGGGACAGTAAACCTTGGTTTATTCTACCCATCAGATGATAATCTAGAGCTTAGTGAGTATTCTGATTCTGATTATGGAGGATGCAGAATAGACAGAAAGTCAACCTCAGGTATATGTCAGTTCTTAGGAAGTAAACTGATCTCTTGGTTTTCAAAGAAGCAGACATCTGTTGCCACATCTACTACTGAAGCAGAATACATGGCTGCAGGAAGCTGTTGTTCCCAACTGCTCTAGCTTAGTCAGCAGCTGAGGGATTATAACATTGTAGCTACGAACGTGCCCATATTCTTTGACAGTAATAGTGCAATTGCAATCACTCAGAATCCAGTTCTACACACAAGATGCAAGCATGTGGATGTCAGACATCATTTTATAAGATATCATGTGGAGAAGAAGAATATCAGAATGGAAAAGATCCATACTGATAAGCAGAGAGCTGATACCTTAACCAAGCCATTAGCTGGAGTCAGATTCAGAGAACTATGTAACGAGCTAGGACTTCTGGACTTAGGAGAAAGTGCACCATAAATCTTTGGTGGACTGGTCTCCATGACTAGTTGGTTAAGAAACTGACCAGAAAAGAAGGATCAGCTGAGAAATGGAACCTCAACTGATCAGGGAGGATCAGTCAGGGACTGATCAGAATATGGATAACAGTTGTAGGGAAACTTCAACTGATCAGATAGGATCAGAAGGAACCTGATCAGATAAGTGAGACATTGTTGGGAAATACTAAGGATTGGGCTACAATCAGTAAGATCAACAGTAATTAGGCAAACCAGATCTTAACATCGTGGTAAGTGACTGATTACAATATCAGTCAGTCAAATAAGTTTTCTAATTTATTTTTTTATAAGCCTATGCTAATCTATGCTAGTTATTACTGTGCCCATTACTTTGTGACATCATGCCTGCAAGCATTAAATGCGGATGTGGGGTTTTTTGTATTAAATGCATTTATTCCAGGTTTTTAAGCCCAAAAGTCTGTAGTTTTAAATCTTTGACCGCATGATCTAATTACTTTTCGACTGCTTAATCTTGACCGTCCAATTAAAACATGCACACTCAAGTACACTTAAAAAATATTAGTGCAAAATTTTTCCCTCCCACCTTTAAAACCCTAAATATCATTTTTTAAAAACCTTTCGCATTTTCGTATTCAAACACTCAAACTCCTCTTAAAACTTATCCAGAAAGTTTTCCAAATTCAAACATTCAACGATTAAAACTTATCTCAAAATCTCAAAATCTTCAAATCGCTTTTCTGGTAATTTGCTTACTTTGAATTTATTATTCATGGATATTACATGTTAGGGTTATAGATTGTGTATGTATATGATGTATTTTTCATATGTTCATGATTCATTGAATATACTTTGCTATATGCTTAACATTCTGAAACTATGAACAACATGCGTATTTGGGGATTATTTGTGCAAATATCTTACATATTGTCACTGCACTTAGCATTGTTTAAAATCATATGGGCTTTAAGGTTCTGTGTGCATTTGCATAAATGGCAACTTCAAAAGAAACCCCTGAAGTTTGCGACTATGCTTCCATGATTAAAGAGATTGTAGATGAAAAATATGTTGATTTCACAACAACTACGGATCCAGAATCTCTAGAAATTTTTGAATGTCTACGAGCCAGCGAATTAGAGCAATTTTGTTACAGACATCTGGACTCCGTTGCTATCATTGAATCCCTAGAATTCTTGAGGAAACTGAAGGAGACGGATAATAAGGAGCTCTATTTGTTTGTTGGGGGAACAAGAATAGATGTCTCAAATGATGATCTACAAAGATTTTTTGCCCTACCAGCAGGCAGGAATTCTCCAAATGAGTTCACGGCTGCGATGACGGACAAAGAGTACCTTCAACAAGTGCTTTTGAGACCAGCTAACAGGTCTAATATCACTAATGTTAAAGCACCATTCTCGAAGAGAAAGTACAGATTACTTTTTGAGATTGTCTCAAAAGTAATCCTGGGGATCGCATTCAGTCCTGATGCCGTGACCCAGCAGAAATAAAACGTGATGGCTGCTATAATTGAGAAGGCACATGATATGAACTGGCTAGGTTTGTTCAAACACAGATTGCTGCAGGAGACGGACAAATTCATGATTGATGAGCACAATCACGTCGTGCTACCAAGAAGGTTAGCAACATCCACAAGGTGTCTCTTATTCTAGTTGACAAAATACCTGACTACCGATGGTCAGAATAAGACAGGAAGGCCTATTTGCCTAAGTTCAAAGCCATTTTCTTCAGAAATGAAGAGTTACCTGGCCAAAGAGACGATGACCCTGCTCCATATGTGCCCAAATCGAAGAAGGTCAAAGCACAAGCTTCATCTGTGTAGTCTGAGGCACAGGGTCAGCCCCAGAAAAGGGTCGGGAAAAGGAAGCAGATGGCCACAAAGCCAGCTCGGCAAGCTGAAGAGGCAAGTGAGAAAAGGCAAAGGAAGTTGAGGTCAATGCTTCCGAAAAAGAAAGGAATGCCATTTGAAGGACTTCAAGATGAGTATAATGATGTTTAAATATTGGAGTCTAGTGAAGAACAACCTGTTGAACAGCTGGTGGAGAGACTTGTGTGAGCTCTGAGCACACAGTCAGCATAGGCATGGATTTGACAATAGGAGAAGGTGAAGGTGGAGAAGAGGAGGAACTGATGGAAGAGGCCCAGGATAAGTCAGAACCATCTGATTCTACTCACCTGAGTTCTCTGTTTAAAGGAAGAGAAGCCACCCACTTACCCAGATCACCTACCCCCATATCTAAATCGCCTTCACCATCAGCCCAGAAAACACCCTCACCTGAACCACAACTCACACATTCACAACCAATAAACCACAAACTCCCACACCCACTCCAGAAAAATCATCTGAGAAAACCCTTCCTGGTCAAGAACCTGATCAAGAGATGCAGGAGGAAGGAGAGAGAGAAGACATGATTGTCTCCGTCTCTCACAATCCATTCAACAAGAAGACCCTCCTGGAATCACCTGAACAAGAACACTCAACAATGTATTTCTTACGGAGACAGGTGAATGCTTTTCTGGACAACAATTTTCCAGGCTTAATCAATCATCCAGGGATCAGAAAGTAGATGGAGGAAATTGTCTTCTGGAGAGATATCAGACTCAAGGATATTGAAGACTTTCTTATTTTGATGGAAGCCTTGGAGTCTGATTATTTTGATGACTTGGAGAAGAGGGCCAAGCTGAATGCTGGTGTATCCAGTGCTGTGGAGTTGGCATCTGATGACGATATCAGATGGCTGGTACATCAAAAACTGGGCTTTGTTGAGGAGGAAGAAGAATTTGCTCATGAATACTTGAAGTATGAGCAAGCTGCCAATGAACCAGTCCAGGGTGCTGCAGATGAGACCCTAACTGGTGAGGCGTCCACATCTGGACATGTTGTTGCCTTATCTGCTGAATCCCTAGATCTTATTTCGAACACTATTCAAGATGGGGTGAAGGTATCTGTTGATTCACAATTCAATAATCTGGCACAGAACCTGATGAACAGATTCAGAGGGGAACAACAGGCTTTGGTCGAAGCAGAAATGAAGTTAACCATTGAAAAACTGCTACACATGCACGACGAAATATCTACCAGAGTGATGAAGCGCATAGATCCACTCTCAGATAAACTTACAGCAGAAGTGTCGATTATTTCCAACATTGGAGTCCTTCTGGAGACTGTTTACTCTTCTTTGGAGAAAACTGATACAAGCATTGATGCTGTCTGGAGAAGATTTGAAGGCTCTATCAGCAAAGCCAAGAAGGCCCTGGAGTCTGTTCTGAATCGGATTATGGGACCTGCGCCCACAGCTTCAACTGTTCAGATTACCCACTTAGCCGTCGAAGAGCTGAAAGACGAGGTGATGAAGGAATTCAAAGCTTTAAACATCCGGCTGAAAAACCTTTTTGATGCAACCAAAAAGGGGGAAGAGGGACCAAAAAAAACAGGTTGAATCATCTGGTCGGGGTCTGACACTTGCCATAGTGTAGAAAACAACTACTGAGGCTCCAGATACGGAGCTAGCTGAAATGTTTCAATCTATTGAAGAACACAGCAGGTTGTTGGATATTCAAGACAGGGTCATAGCTGAACAGAAATCCTCCCTTGGTGAACTGATTACAAGGCCAAGAGTCTTGAGCTAGCAAGGAAGCTGCAAGAAGAAGATACTGCTGAGACAGAGGCTGAAGAAAGAAAACAACAGAAAGCCAAACAAGCTAAGAAGCCAATTAAGAAGTCAATCATGACTCACTCTCAATCGCAGATAATAGCTGCAGAGAAAGAAGAACATCAAATGAGACAAGGAGTCATTGAGTCTGCCATCAAGAAGAAGAAGTTTGCGGATGCTGCAGGGCTGAGCAGAACGTATGTTAGAAGACAAAACAAGAAAGCAGCTGCTGCAAAAGAGATGGCTTGGGAAGAAAGGGCTTTACCTGAAGAAGTTGAGTGGATTCTAATAGCTCGACAAGACTTGATTCCAGAATGGACAAGAATCAAGGTCAACTGGCTAAGTGATGTATACATTCTGCAGAAGATACCAGAACAATCAAATCAAGGCGCTTTTGATGCGGAGTTTCTGAACTTGTTGGAGATCAAATACGAAAGATTCTGCAAAGTTGTGATGCATGAATGCAAGATAATGGCCTTGATACCTTCTGCACCCAGATTCGAAACAATGATTCCGCCGCTTAGATCTGATAAATCCCTCAACCCGGTTGGCTTCAAGAAGTTGTTATATGATTTTGCCAGAAGAGGAGATATCATCGAAAGGGATAGATTGGAAGCCTTGCTGCAAAGAATGTACAAGAATTTTGCAATTCCAGCTGATCTCCAGAGGTTTTCCTTTTAAGAAGTCAGAAGATGAAGTCTTAGATCAGTTGTTAGGTATTTTTTATTATCATTTCTTGTACGCTGTAAACTGCATTATTTATCAAAGAAATTATTTACCTTTCTGATCTTAAGACAATGTCTCATTGTCTTCTGATTTCTGATGTTTCTGTTACTAACATTATTGGTTATCTGTTTTTCTGATTTAATGTTTTGGTTCCATCAAAAAGGGGGAAATTGTTGGAAAATTTGTAGTTTTGATGGAAGTTCCAAAATAGATTTTAATAGGACCAGTCAGACCTGTTAGCTGACCGATGACTTAGAATCAGAATAGGATGACCAGCTGAGATGTATAGACAGCTGATGTAATAGATATATCACATATTGAGGGGGAACTCAATATGTATAGGTTAAGTCTTGAAGAAGATCAGACAAGTCACGAAGATCAGAAGATCAGACAAGTCAAGAAGATTAGAAGATTAGACAAGTCATGAAGATCAGACAAGTCAGATGATCAGAAGATTAGACACGTCAGATAGTCAGATGATCAGGTGATGACATGAAGCCGAAGTCTCAGAAGATCTGAAGATCAGATGACTACCAGAAGAACAAGACCAAGAAGACCTCAGATAACTTACATCAGAAGAACAAGATAGAGTTTGTAAGTTGTGCTAAGACAACCTACATCAGAAGACTCAATCAGGTAGACTGATTAGTTCTAACTGATTAGGTTAGCTCAATCTGGTGACAACACAAAGGTTCACAAAATCATACGAGTTCATCAGTCAAGAAGAATGTCAAACTTAGTTGGTAAATCAAACGCTGAATAAGTGTACTTGATAACTAATGAGAGTAAGACACGTATGTATGGAGCTGACAATGCGGGATTCGGCGGATCACAGTTAAACGATTATAAAGGACAAGCTTACATGCTTTTGACCATGTCGCCTCTGTGCACATCACATCAAGCCTGCAAATCTACCCTAAATATACCGAAATTCAAATTGCTCTCCAACTGCTTTTTCGATTTCATGCATATATATATGGGATCAAACCTTTGTAGTAAGGTTACGAAAATTATCATCAAGCTCAAGCTATCCACAATTTCCGCAAGAAGAACACAAAATCAAGAATATTTTGTAAGAGTTCATCCCATAGTTCTTAGCACATAAATCTTATCCTTTAGCTTTAGGCTACCCAAACACTAGGATAGATTTCCAGTTGGAACACAACAAATCTTATACCCAAACCACAAAGTTAGGTTAAGTTTGTTTAGCAAGATTTCAGACTAGGGTTTCTAGTTTCTGATTTCTGGGATTGGTTGAGTGAGAACTCTTAAAACATCTGTTGTACTGTGTTGGACTAACACAATAAACTAAGTGCAGTTGGTTTTGGTGCCCCTGCTGATAGGGAAGAGTGGATGTAGGACAGGTTGTCCGAACCACTATAAAAATCTGGTGTGCCTTATCTGATTTACCTGCTTTACACTTTGCACACTACTTGTTAAAATATTACATGCATATTCTGAGTCTGGATCAGATTTGCATCAAGCAACCGATCTGATCAGTTTGACACTTTGTCATCTGATTCAAAACAAATAACTTATAATTCTGATTTAACAAAACTGGTTTTTCACACGCGTAAAATTTAGCTTTCGCAAATCAGTTAAACTGATAGACACCGAACTGATCTGCCCTTAGGCGATCAGTAAGTTAGATATCAGTCCAAACTGATTCACACGCACTCTGATCAGGGAACTTGTTTTTCACACCTGATCCCACGCAAAAATTTCCAGAAGTCTATTCACTCCTCCCCTCTAGACTTCTGTCCTCACGAAAACCATTTCGGGACCTACACCTTGTAATAGGACAAGCAAAGTTGTATAGAAATCTTGCGGTTCTAGACTTAATTTTATTTTTACAGGTAACAAGTTTAGGGGGAACTCATCAAGAGAAGACAAGACTGATCAGAACGAAATGCGACTGATGAGTTCCATGTAAACTAATGAGTTGAACAACAAGAAGCATGCTGATTTGTGAAGAAGAAAAGCTGATGTAATGCTGAGAAGAAATTAGAAATCAGAAATTAGAAGAAGAATGCAATCGGATCGTAGTGTAGCGATCCGATCGTAAAGCGTAACTGATCGTAGTAGCGTCGATCTAATAGGTAGCGTGTGAACTGATCAGTAATGCGGCGTGTTGAATCCGATCCGCGGATCCGACGACGACAGTGTCTTTGCTTGATCTTTATCTTTGCGATGTCGTCTTTACTCGATCTTTGAAATACGTCGTGCTTCTTTGATGTCGTCTTCACCGATGTCGTCTTGCGATGTCGTGATGCCCGATGCGATCTTTGATGCGATCCAGATCTGATGTTGATGCGATCCAGATGCGATCTTGTCTGATCGAATCACGATCTTGATAATCTTGATGCGATCCAGTTCGATCGGATCGATTACTAACGTCGATTTTCTTGTGCTGTCGATCAAAGTGAGATGATCGAATCGGCGAAAAAATCTGACGTAAATCGGTGACGAATTAGAAGAGATGAAGCGATGTCGAAATAAATCGGACCCGTTAGACCACGAAAAAAGGCATCAATGAGAAGATGACAACACATATATTGATGTAACATAATGCTGCAAGCAACAATGCAAAAGGACGAAGAAAAGTTGGAAGACTATTAGTATGGATTTGAATGTACTCTCCAACGGTAATATTCAAATTCACACTATAAATACATTGCACTATCTTCAAAAGAAGATAATGGAGGATGTTGCAAAGTGAAGATTAAAGCCAAATATTCAAGCATCTCCATTCAAGAACACAGAGCATTAAATATCCAAATTTACCCAAGAGTGTTCTTCATTATATCTAAGCATAAATGCCATATCCTAAGCTTAGAGAGATTGTCCCTACCTTAGCTTAAAGACTAAAACAATGTAAGGGAAAATCTCATCTAGTTGGAAATAACACCAAACACCAAACACTTTCTTGAGAAAGAATTAGTGGTTAAATAAGGTAGTTAATAGGCAATCTCGTAAGGGAGATAAGTCTGAGAGAGTGAGAACTCATTAAACATCTATAGGCGATCCCGTGAGGGAGATAAGTCCCAAGAGAGTGAGAACTCATTAAACATCTATAGGCGATCCCGTGAGGGAGATAAGTCCCGAGAGAGTGAGAACTTATTAAACATCTATAGGCGATCCCGTGAGGGAGATAAGTCCCGTTGAGTGAGAGCTCCATAAATATCTGTTGGTTAGGGAAGTGCCCCATGAAGGGAAGAGTGGATGTAGGAGTTGGACTCCGAACCACTATAAAAATACGTGTGTTCTTATTTGCTTTCATATTAATTGTCATACATACTGTAGTAAATCTGCGTAACTCATTAAAAAAAAAATTAAATTCATCTCCCACTTAGATTTTTTGGGTTTTAACTCGGTATTTTTTCGGGACGAACAAGTGGTATCAAAGCAGGAGTTCAAAAGTTTATTAGGTTTTAATGTGACCACCTGAACTGATCTTTTTTGTTAAAACCCATTTATTTTAAAATGTATATCTTTTATAAAATTCATGGAGATTGACAATCATTTTTTCATTAAAAAAAAAAAATACATACAATATTCTTCATTATTTCACTTATTTAACTAACACTGTCTTTCTCGTGTATTTTTTTGTTGTTAGTTAGTTTTGGCTCATGATCAAAAAGAGGGAAATTGTTGGGATAATTTTAGTTTTGATTATTATGCCAAAACACTTTGTAATAGGACAAGTTAAGTTGTATAGAAAGCTTGCATTTCTAAACTTAGTTTTATTTTTACAGGTAACAAGTTGAGGGGGAACACATCAAGAGAAGACGAGACTGATCAGAACGAAACGAGACTGATGAGTTCCATGTAAACTGATGAGTTTAACAAGAAGAGACATGCTGATTTGTGAAGAAGAAAAGCTGATGTAATGCTGAGAAGAAATTAGAAATAAAAAATTAGAAGAATAATGCAATCTGATCAGGTAGCGTGCTATCTGACAAGTAGCGTGCGATCTGACAGGTAGTGTTTGATCTGATCAGGTAGCGTGTGTCTTGACTGATCCGCGAACCGACTGTGACGATGTGCTTTACCGATGCCATCTTCGCCGATGTCGTCTTTGCTCGATCAAAGATCTTGATGCTGATCGGATGTAGTGTTAATTAAAGATCTTGATGCAATCCAGATAAAGATCTTGACCGATCCGATCAGTGAGCCGATCGATCAAAGTGACCGTAATCAAGAGATGAACTCGTAATCAAAGCGAAGCTGAAATCAAACTGATTAGACACACAAAAAGTTGTCCAATGAGAAGATGACAACACATGTATTGATGTGACATAAAGCTGTAAGCAATAGTGCAAAAGGACAAAGAAAAGCTGGAAGACTATTAGAATGGATTTGAATATACTCTCCAAAGGTAATATTCAAATCCACACTATAAATACATTGCACTATCTTCAAAAGAAGATAATGGAGGATGCTGCAAAGTGAAGATTAAAGCAAAATATTCAAGCATCTCCATTCAAGAACACAGAGTATTAGATATCCAAATTTACCCAAGAGTGTTCTTCATCATATCAATGCATAAATGTCATATCCTAAGATTAGAGATATTTTCTCTACCTTAGCTTAAAGGCTAAAACATTATAAGAAAAAATCTCACCTAGTTGGAAATAACACCAAACCCAAACCCTTTCTTGAGAAAGAATTAGTGGTTAAGTAAGGTAGTTAATAGACAATCCCGTAAGGGAGATAAGTCCCGAGAGAGTGAGAACTCATTAAACATCTATAGGCGATACCGTGAGGGAGATAAGTCCCGAGAGAGTGAGAACTCATTAAACATCTATAGGCGATCCCATGAGGGAGATAAGTCCCGAGAGAGTGAGAACTCATTAAACATCTATAGGCGATCTCGTGAGGGAGATAAGTCCCGTCGAGTGAGAGCTCCATAAATATCTGTTGGTTAAGGAAGGGCCCCATGAAGGGAAGAGTGGATGTAGGAGTTGGACTCTGAACCACTATAAAAATACGTGTGTTCTTATTGCTTTCATATTAACTGTCATACATACTTTAGCAAATCTGCATAACACATTAAAAAAAAATTAAAGTCACCTCCCACTGACATTTTTCGGGTTTTTACTCTGTATTTTTTCGGGACCAACACCATTGACGATGGTTACAATATTCCTAATAAGGATGGTTTATTAAATTTAATACAAGGAAAAAAGACATTTAGTAAATTAGATCTAAAATCAGGTTATAACCAGTTACAATTAGAAGAATGGTGTAAACCTTGGACAACTTTTACATGTTCAGAAGGACACTTTGAATGGAATGTTCTTAGTTTTGGATTAAAAAATGCTCCTTCAGTATTTCAAAGATTTATGAATAGTATTTTTCTACAATATGATTTTTGTTTTGTTTATATTGATGATATTTTGGTAGCAAGTAACAATATTAAAGAACATGAAAAATATTTACAAATAATTTTTAAGGAAATAGAAAAAACGGTATAGTAGTTAGTAAAAGAAAAATGGAACTCTTTAAAAGAAAATTTTCCTTCCTAGGATTAGAAATAGGAAATGGAAAAATTGAGTTACAATCTCATATATTTGATTTTTTTTTTTAAATTTCCAGATAAATTAGATGGGTTAAAAGAGATTCAGGCTTTTTTAGAATTATTAAACTATGTTAGAAAATTTATTCCAAATTTAAGCAAGTTAGCTGGACCATTATATAGTAAAACAACAAAAAATGGTCAAAGACATTTTAATAAAGAAGATATTTTGTTAATTCAAAAAATTAAAAAAGAAGTTAAAAAAATTATACCATTAGAATTACCTCTAATAACTGATTATATTATCATAGAATGTGATGGTAGTAAAGAAGGATGGGGAGTAGTCATGCTTTGTAAACCAAATAAATATAGTCCTAAACCGAAGAAAAAATATCTTCTTATTTTAGTGGTAATTTTGGAAAAATTGGACAAAATTGGACATCCTTAGATTTTGAATTACAAGCTCTAATTAATGCTCTTGATAAATTTAAAATATTTTTAAATAATGAATTTATAGTTAGAACAGATTGTGAAGCAATAGTTCGATTTTTAAAAAATGATAATAGCAAAAAAAGTAAACAGAACTCGATGGGTAAATGTACAAAATCTTATTCAAGGAAACGGATATGTAATAAGTTTTGAACATATTAAAGGAATAGATAATAGTTTAGCTGATCTACTTTCTCAAAATATTAATAAATTCTTAATTACAGATTATGGAAAGAAGAACCATTCTTCCTAAAGGGAAAGAAAAAGTTGATACAGTTAAAAGTAAAACAAGGTTCAACCTCAGTAATACAATTCCAAGTGATGATGAAATGCCTATGATGAAGGCATCATCTGGCTCTTCTCGATCAGCTAGTAATACAGAAAAAGGAGAATCTTATCTCCAATTTGGCACAGTTATGCTACCAGTTTGTACAGATATTAACAAAAACTTCCGTCCTTTTACAAGTATGGATTTAACCAAAGATCAACAATGTCTTGCAGATAATATTTGGCATTTAAAAACTTCTGCAAATGCCACAACCTTCAAAGTTCAAGTCTTAAATGCTCTTAGTTTTTATTTTACTGAGCAAAAGACTTCAAAACAAGTTTTTCAAAAAAGATTTCATTATTACGTATTTTTTCGAGAAACAAAACTAGGTATTTTTCATGATTTTAATTCAATAAGAAAAGTTACCCAAATAAAAAATCCTTCGTATAAAGGTTATGAAACTTTTCAAGAAGCTTTGGATATGCTAGAAAAGAGTTAGGATTAAATTTTTATATTGAGCCTGAGCAGGTTAAGAGTTATACAGAGATTGCTAAAAAAAATCCAAATTCAATTATTTCATCTCAAAATGAAATAATTCGTAACTTAGAACAACAAATTTTAGAACTACAAAATCAGTCTTTTCAAAGTCTCATTTCTCAAAAGAATACTCTTGAAGATATTAATACAAAATTGTTGGTCCCGGTGCTAACAAGTCTCACACGTGTATGGGGGGGGAATACATGTGTTCAGTGATTTTTAAAACTTTTCTTTCACTGAGGTCAGATGGGTCAGGTTATCCTGATGATTTTGCCCTAAGAAGCACAGATTGCCCTGAGTCAAAGTCTACTGAGACAATGATCTTGAGCTGCTTTCGAAGCTTCAGATTAGCCCAACTGAGCCTGAGTTTATCAGAGATTCTGAGGCGCTTGGATCAGATAATTATCTTACTGAACCCTCAGTAGAGTTAGTTCAGTTTGGTAACTATCTGTTCTAGCTACTCAAGTGTGCGGAATGGTTGGCCCTATGTTTATACTGGTTTTAGCTTTGCCGAAAATCTTCCCTTCAATAAAACAGTGATTAAGTTTGTGATCAATTTGATGCAAGTTCAGTATATTGGTTCCAACTGAATATTAGTGAATTATGCTTTAAGTGAAAACATGCAACAGATAATAATGCAGTACAGAAAGCAAAACAACACAACAATTATAGTGCTTCAGAGACTCAAGCTCCTACGTCCACTCTCTCTGATCTTCAGAGAAATTCCTTAACCACTTCCTAAAGCTTTCTGGCTAACTCATTGTAGCTTACTCACTTTTCTACCTTGAGTTTTCTGGTTGACTCACTGCAGCTTACTAACTCAAACACACACAAGTGTTCAGACTACCATAAGTAGCTTACTAACTTCTTCTCTAGAGTTTTCTGGCTAACTCACTGTACTAACTCTTTACAACTCCAACTCACCAACAAAACACACATAAACTACCTTAACAAAGGGTTTGGGTTTTGGGTTGGTTTCCAACTAGGTGAGATATCCTTTACAATAAGAACGAATGCAAAGGCTAGGATATCTCTTCTAAGCTTTGGATATATCTATCACTCTAGGCTTAGAATATTGAGCTCTCTCCAATGTGAAACACTTGGAAAATTCTAGGGGTTTCGAGTGCTTCAATTTGCAATAATACGAATGAGCTCTTGAGTTGCTTTGAAATTTCCCGTAACCTCTCAATGTAAATGGTCACTAGTATTTATAGGCAACTTCACCAAGGTCATTCTTGAAAAACTATCAGTTGGAGGAGATAGCTTCATGAGTTTCCTCTTATGGTGTTTGATGAACAACTATATTTAAGGTTTGAATACCCCCTTGCATGTTTTAGGAAATATGCAGTCATGTAGCCGATCACCAATTTTTGCAGTCTGGAACATAGTACTACTGATATGATCAAATTGTCTGTCAATTTCAAAGGTCGAGAACGCACAATGTTGTCTTCCTCTGATTGGTTTTTGTCTTCAGTAAATGTAGACAAACAAAACGGCTCTTTTTGGTCAATCTCTCTGAATGAGATAACCTTAAACAACACTTAGACTTAGTTCCTTTTGTCCGCATATGAATATTTTGGGTAATATCTACTTTTCTGAATCTTTGTGTTTTTCTCAGTTTTGTAGTCTTCAGATAGATATTATTCAGTGCCTCTGAACATTCAGGTTATACTGAGTATTCAGTATCTTACTTAGTCTTCAGTAACTATTGGGTCTTCAGTATCTTCTGAGTCTTCACTGTCTTGATGACATAATCGAAGTCTTCGGTGTCCTCGGCGACTTCATCGAGTCTTGATTGTCTTCAACGACTTCATCGAGTCTTGATGTCTTCAACGACTTCATCGAGTCTTGATGTCTTTCAAAATCTAACCTGATCTATATCTGCTGACTATACATGGTGCAGATAACTTCCTGAATAATCTATACTGAATCCTGACTCAGTCTATCAAGATTATCCTGAACATGTCATACTCAGGGTTTTTGGGATCTAATCAAAACTTCATGATGGTCCCGGTTTTAAGTATCGAAAAACCTATTTTGCGCGTGCGGAAGACTTTGTGTCAAGTGATGCATATAAAAATAGGGGTGCGGGCAGGGTGATTCCAAAATTTTACTTTTAAGAACGATGTGTGTTGTTTTGCTTGTAATCGAATGCATATGACAAGTATAAACATAAAGCTGTAAAGAACACACAAGATTTTATAGTGGTTCAGACGAAACCCGTCTTACGTCCACTCTTCCCTTAACACAGGGGAACCTTAACCGAACTTAACCTGCAGTACTTATATCCCTCACGGGATGGCCGAGATGTTTACCGAGTTCGCACTCAAACGGGACTTATCACCCTCACGGGATTGTTGGGATTATACTGAAAAGTATGCTTTTTACTTTGTATAATCGAAACTGAATTTTCAGACTTATTTACTGAAATAAATTGTTTATCACTGATGCTTTAAATATGATTGAATGTTATATATATTTTTCTTTGCATAACTGTTCAATAATTCGACGTGTTACATCAGTAGTTAATTTAGTGATACCGGATCACGTAAGATTAAATTAACGGTCCCCTTGTAACTAAAAAGTACGCCATTCACGACCTAGATGGAAATGAACAACCATCGCGAAAGGTTGAGGTGTAAAGGCTCAGATTGGTTTTTCTTGACCAAGAGATTACACTAGTGCATGATCGATCTTAATCGAATAGGACCTCTGGGAGGATAAATTCTTGAACCCAACAAGGAAGAATTAGACCTCAAATGGTTCGTTGTTTCTTAACCTTCGTCTCTTAAATAGGATCACGTGGGATTGGTAACTATTGCTTTGACTTATCATGGGTAGCGAAGAGAGAGATTCAATACTTTTTATCTTGGGCAATATTATTGGTCACATGTGATTGCTAAGATTTAATACGAAGAATCGTGTGCAAGTACGCTTGCTTGATTTGCCCCCTTGGGAGGTTCATAAGTTTTATCATACCAAATCTTGCAAGTGGAATTAGTTTCCGGTATGGATAATAATGTTGAACCGTTCCTCGACCAAGGACAAAAGATATTAATTAACGGAAAGCTATTTCAGTGGCTTGAATTAATTAATGGGCTAGATAATCTTAAACACGGGAAATAATGACCCGGGAGCCATATTGACTGTAATATGGGTTAAGATGGATGGTGCAATATTAATTATGTAGTGGGATTAATTAATATTTATGGGCTTGAATTATATTGTGGCTCAATATTAGATATTCAAGATCCATTAGAAGGTCCAATCTTAATTCTCCTAAAGGCCTCCTGAGTAGCCCAACATATAGTCCAATAACTGAAAAGGTGATTAAAATAAAATAAATATTGTTGCTTATATTTCCTCTAAGTTTTCGAAAATTATGGATAAAAGAGGGAGAAAGATTTTCTTTGAATTTTGTTATGGAATGAAGATATGTATTCTTGGAATACAAGATTATCTCATTAAATTCAAGAAATCTCCCACTTGGTTATTCATGAGGTAAATTTCGAAATTTTGAAAATATAGTGGGCAAGAAAGATTTTCTTGAAAAGATATTATGGAAGATATGTATTTCTTGAAATACAAGAATATCTCATAAATTCAAGAAGATCCAAATCTTGGATTCTTGCATCACTTAATTTTCGAAAATCATCCATAAAATAGAGGAGGTGGATTTTTGTGGAATATTTTAATTATGGGAAAAGAATATATGGGATATATTCAAGATTTCTTGGTGACCAAGAAAAGTCTTTTCCCACATTGAAAAATCACATAAATTTCGTCCACCCTCCCTCCTATAAATAGGGGATGATTAGTTCATTCCCAAGTACAATTCCATGTGCTGGAAATATTAGCAAATCCACATAAGTGGTGCAACAAATTTTATTTTTTCCTTTTGTTAATTGTTCGTGAGTATCCTTCCACCGGATTGTCGAGCAAGGGCTAAGGGAATACTTGGGAAGTCCTTTTGGTTAGTCCGTCCGACCAAAGCCACTGCCATCCCGAGAGGTACGTTCACGTAAACCCGTAGATTCCGCATGCGTAGGTTTTACGTGACTTTTTATATGCATGATATGTTGTTGCAATTATTATTTGAATTAATATAGGATTAATTCATGCTAGTAATAATTAATGAATTAAATTTGTATTTAAATATTCACCCCGAATAGATCTGAGTATAAATCATTCCCCAACAGGGATTGCCTACCCTCATGATGGGATTGCTAGATGTTTACCGAAGTTCACACTCACCTACAAACTTATCCTATCAAAACCGATTTGGGTAAGGTTTGTTTGGTTTCCAACTAGTTTGAGATTTTCCCATACATTTGTTTAGCCTCAATGCTAAGGATGGGAAAATCTCTCTAAGCTTAGGATATAACATTTGTGCTTAGATCTAAGGTAGAACACTATTGAATATATGCGTGTATTTCTCGCTCTGTGTTCTATGGTGGGGATGCTTGAGTATATAGAATCGGGTGCACAATTCCTTTCAACGTGGTTTTGTGTTGATTGCCTTTAGCCGTCTTCTGATCAAAGGCCATATTTCGGGACTCGTGATCATCCGCACACGACCTTGGGCAGGAACCTTTGAACCCATATCTTCTTAGCTCAGTAGCATCGTTTCGCTACATTCTCCACACTCTTCCACATTCATCCACACTTGATAATGAAGGAAGAACTTGTATTTATAGTGTGGATTTGAATGTTACCGTTGAGAGAATCACATTCAAATCCATACCACTGTTGTAGCTTTTTTGCGCCTTTTTTTTCGGGCTTGTCGTCTTCCTCTCATTGGTCCACGCCAAATTTGAATCTAACGGCTATATTCTTGATTTCCGAGTCTCTAGCGGCTTATATTCTTGAGGATCTTGACTCTCGGGATCTTGATTCTATCCGAGCCTTCAGTTATATCCGAGCCTTGGTCGGGATATCCCGAGCCTTGAGTTATCTCGAGCCTTCGAGTTCTTCAAGAACTTCTTCGAGTCTCGGGTTCTTGATTCAAAGAGACTTCTCTTTAGCGAGACCTTTTGTCCGATCGCATAATCTTGACACTTAGGCTTATCGAAGTTTAGTTCTCTGAATTGAGACATCGACCCTCAGTCACATGACTCAAAGCTATCCGATTTCTTCTTTTAATCGATCGGCTCCACCGATCGATCAACATATCTTCAGGATCATCTCGGGGATAGCATCAGTCATCTCAGATCAAGTTAGCATATCAGTTATCATATCGATCTCGATCACGTCGACCGCTCATCTTCCGATCTGTCTTCTCTCGATTTGTTTGGTTTTAGCTTTTCTTCACATCCGATTTGCCACAAAGACATCATTTAACTCAAAACTCATCTAACTCAATTTTTGATCTCGATCATTCTCATCTGCAGCCTCGTCTGGATTCGATCCATCTTCTTCGATTTCGTGAGTTCCCCCTCAATTTGTTCTTTCGTTCCCCCTTAACTTGTTATCTGTAAATTAGCTTGAATAACACAAGTTAATAATGTTTTGGCATAAATTATCAAAACTAAAATATCCCAACACTTCTTTATTAAATTCATGTCCCAACAATTTTCCCCTTTTTGATGATGCCGAAACCATCTTGTTACATTTAAGAAAATCTAACCTATACTCAGGTTTCAGTTTGTCTATTACAATCCTAAATGGTAATTCTCGCAACAATTTCAAACCATAATGCATATCAAACATAAAAGACATGTAAAAAGATAATGAGATATTATCTTTGAGCATAAAGATAAAATTTTCATTGATGAGCATAAAGATAAAATTTTCATTGATGTAGGATAAGAGTTACAGATTTCAATGAAAATCAAAAACAAAAACAGAAGTACAAAGTCTTCAGTCTTCTTCTACTTCATCCTCTGGCACTTCCAGGTTGAACATCCCATAGTATCTCTTCTTCAGTTCATCCCTTGATTTGATGATATCAGGGTTGTTTCCTGTTAGGCCTAGCTGGATGGCATACTGAGCTATCTCCTGAGAAATGGCTGTTTCATTCACATAGCCATTCTCAAGTCTAGGAGTTGGGTAAGTGTATGGACCAGGGGCTACTATCTGAGTATTTTCTTCATCTGCCAAGTTGATCCAACTTTGCAGGTACTTAGGATAAAATGTCAGTAAGTACTCAATGAAGGCTTCATTCATATCCGAGCTGCTCCCCCTCCATTCTCTCAGAATCTTATAATAGAACCAGAAGGTTATCTTGATCTCCTCCCATGCATCATTGAACTGAATAGTCATCCATTTGTCAATGTGCTGCCATTTATGAGTTTTTTCTGTACTCCTCCTTTTGCTCAAAAACTTTTTAAAACCACGTCTTCTTTTCTGCTCTTCTTCTTTCTTTTTCCTGATCACAGGAACACCTGACACAGAAGCAACAGTCTTCTTCTCTTTTTCGATTTGAAGGGTTTTCAGAGTTTTCTTGGTATTGAAGACTTCTTTTCGACTTTTTCGGTTTCTTCTTTTTTTCAAATTTTCTTCCTAAGATTCTTCAAAATCTATTATCAATTTCCTCTGAGTAGGCTTAGAAGCTTTAGCTCTTTTCTTCTTTTCTTGCTCCACAAATGCAACAACCTTTCTCTTTTCAGGTCTGACTTGATCTTCACCGGCTTTGCTTGTCTCAATTATCCTTCTATCACTTTCGGTTTTCTAAATTACTTCTCAAGAGTTTGCTCAGATGTTTGAGTGAAGATAGGTTTCTCAGCTTCTTTGAAATTTAATTTTTCAGTGGCTTCAATTTCTCTTAAGGCTTCAGCAATTTTCTTTCTTTCAGCTTCTTTTTAAGCCTTTCTCTCTAGGGTTTGTGCCAACAACTCACTTAATTTGCCACCAGGACTTTCCCCATTTTTGGCACCATACCTTGGGAGTAATTGAGTCAGTGCAGTATCCATATGGTATTGCTCTTTGCTTATACTTCGCACTTCCCCTGCCAACTGATCATGCTCATCCTCTAGCCTTTCATGTAATTCTTAGCCATTGAGAACTCATCTGAAAGAGGTGCGAACTGATTTGAGAAGACATCATGCATCATCTCTGTCATCTTGGTCATGAGCATAGAGCCCATTTCCTCAACAAATTTGTTTTGATCATCGATCATTCTTCTCAACCAAACTTGGCTTCAAGATAGGCGATTCTTTCTTGATACATCCGCTTCATCTCGCATTGAGCTCGCTTTTGACTACATCAATCTTTCCTTCCAAAGTAGTCATTTTATCTGCAAGAGTTATTTGTAGTTGCAGCATGTCTGAAGATGAACTCAGATTTTCCAACTTTTGAGATTGGCTTGCCAAGGTTTCTTCAATTTGAGTCACTTTTTCAACTATTGGCACCACCTTCTCCAATTTATCCAGGATAGGACTGAAATCAATTTCTGGAGTTTGTACAACTTTTTTCAATCGAATTTGGGTGCTCCAACTGAGCCTCAGTCTGCATATCATACATAACAGATTTAAAGATAGGAACTTCAGTAGCTTTGGCATAATGTATAATAGTGCCAAAAGATACCTGAAGAGTGCTAACTTCAGTCTGAGGATTTGTGATATCGGTCAGGCAAAGATCGAGATCCTTCTCCATCGACTTTTTCTTTTTTTCTTTTTCGGAATGCATCGAGGTTCCTTCTCCCCTCTCATTGTTTTTTCAAAGATCATCTTGTTTGTCACCCTCTTTATCTTGATCTTCATCTCCTTCTGGATTCATAGAACTGGAGGCATCAACATCAGCTTTCCTTTTCTCAGCCACCTTTCTTTACTAGCTCATCAAAGTCGGCAAATTTTCATTCTCGAAGCTTGGTCTTCCGAACCAGAGAACTCTGTCAAAAAAAGAAGCCAAAGATTCCACCAATCTTCTCCTCTGAAGGAGGCTATATTCAGCATCTCCGGAAGAGTCTGATTCAGGATGTAGACCGTGGTTCTGAGTCGGAAGAAAAGATCCTGAAGGTCAGGATATGCGCTCAGCTCAGGGTACCTATCAAGAATGAATCGTTCCCCCCTTGCCGCTACTTTCGGTTTCTTCGGCCTCTTCCTTCCTCAATTTTGGGCTTTCAGGAGCAGTTGGCTCGGATTGTACAAGTTCTAGTGCTGATGGATCGAGAAATGGTTCATTCAGAAGTGCATCCAAGTTCAGCAATTCTTGAGGTTTGATCGACCAAGTCCGAGCAGTCTCTCTTCAAGAGGGAACCTGAGGTCCCTTGATGATTTCCTGAGAAATTTTATCTGAGCTCAGAGAAGTTTCGAGTACCTCAGAGAAAACATGTTCCTCAGTTTCTTGCTCTTGTACATTTGTCACAACCTGAGCAAGAACCTGAAGTGGAGATTTCAACCCTTGCTGGCCTTCAGGTTGAGTTTCTTCAGTGTCACTGGCCTCCTTTCAAAGAATAGATTGAAGCCTTACGGCTTCCGAGGAGCCGATGCTTTCTTTTTCAGTTTCTCTCCTTTCTCTCTTTTAACTTGCATCAGGGCTTTCCCTTTGGCTTGTCTGGCTTCTTCAGCAGTTTCTTCTTCAACAGTCTCCTCCTGAGACTCTGAGTTTTTCTCTTTCTTTCCTCTCAAAGTCTTCTTTGTTGGTGGTTTGAACATGATTTTTGACTTTGGAAAGGAAGTGGATTTGGCAAAGATGTCCTCCTCTTCTCTGCACATTTCCAATATAAATGCAATCTTGGTTGCATGTAGGATCTTTCCTTTGACAACTACAGAGCCATTCACCTTCTGAATTTGTTTGGCTTGATCACTAACCACCTTGATCAAATAGTGTAACCAGTGGAATGCCGTGGAAGGTGAATCTTCAATCGCCGCCATTAGCCTTAACTTAGGTGTGCTTATCTGTTCAAAGCTACCAGATCTACTCATGATGCATTTACTTACAATGTCCAACAATACTCGATATTTAGGCTTCAAATGCCTCTTATTCAGAGTAGCTTCAAACTTTACTGGATGCTCAGTAATTTTATCCAGATATTCTTGTTCCCTACCCATCATGTATACCGTAGGGCCTTCACCTCTATCACTTAACTCATATATGGCATTTAGATTCTTAGGAATAATATATAATTCCCTAACAAAATCCACATATTTTGAACTATGCTCCAAATGCGAGACTGTAATCTGAGATTCTATGCAATTCTCATCATCTAACTTCAAATTAGAGATAAACTCAATTACCTCTTTCGCATATTCGGCCTCTGGTTGATTCGCGACCAGGCAAGTAAGCTTTGCCAAATGAATCATATGCAACGCCTCCTCCTCGTGAGTTGCATTGGACGAGCTTTCGAGAGAGACGACATATTCGTACTAAGGTTTATTGGAAATGACGAGCTTGTCGTATACAGAAAATGTCATTTTTGGAGAATTTTTGGTGAAGGGTTTTGAGATAGGTGAAAATTTCTGGGCAATCGAGAGTTTCGAAGCAGAGTGTTTGTGAAGATGAAGGCTTTTTTTGGAATAGAGCTTTTAATGAAAATTTTCAAACGGATATAGGATTTTGATTTATGGAAAATTGCGTAGATGAAGAAATCGACGGTTGAGATTAAAAACTGACTAAAATGGGTATATGAAAGGATGATTTAGCAAATACTAAGCCGCCAATTTATCCCTATTGGTGATTAATGAACAGTACATTTAATTATTGTTCCTGCAGACCATTGACTTTCCTCATGTATTTCAAAGGTCCCACCCAATTTATTTCTTCAGGTGTTTTGTCATTAATTGCCAATGATTACTGAGATTCAGTTAGACAATAAATGTGTTGCATGAGTCAATACTTCTTCAGACTAATTTTCTCCATCAGTCTTACTGAGTTTTGACCTTGATAAAATGTCAGTATAATACTGAGTACTGATCTTCAGGATAACTGAGATTCCCAAGACTCAGTGTTCAGTACATTCAATTTTATCCTGAGTTTTTCAGTAAAAACCTGAGAAAACTTCATGCATCTGAAAACCTTCAATTTTTCAAATTTGCATTATTCACCTGGATCCAACATACCTAATTCAACTGATAGTTCATGAAATCTTGATTCAGCCAAAGGTTTAGTCAAGATATCAGCTCTCTGTTTATCAGTATGAATTTTCTCCATTCTGATGTCTTTCTTCTCAACATGATCTCTGATGAAGTGATGTCTGATATCAACATGCTTACATCTGGTGTGTAATACTGGATTTTGTGTAATAGCAATTGCACTATTATTATCACAAAATATAGGTACTTCATTGGCTATAATCTTATAATCCCTCAATTGTTGTTTGAGCCAAAGAATCTGTGCACAACAGCTTCCTGCAACCATGTATTCAGCTTCAGTAGTACTGGTTGCTACTGAGGTTTTATTCTTTGAAAACCATGATATCAGTTTACTTCCAAGAAATTGACAAGTTCCTGTGGTAGACTTCCTGTCAATTCTACATCCTCCATAATCAGCATCTGAATAACCAGTTAATTCAAGGTTATCATCAGCTGGATACCATAATCCTCTATTCACAGTGCCTTTAAGATATTTTAGAATCTTTTTGGCAGCCTCCATGTGACTAGCCTTAGGATTAGCTTGGTATCTTGCACATATCCCAACAACAAATGTAATATCAGGCCTACTTGCTGTGAGATATAGCAGTGATCCAATGATCCCTCTATAATCAGTGAGATTTACTGATTTGCCTTCAGGATCAGGATCCATCTTGTAGTTAGTATTCATAGGAATTCTAACTGCATTGCAATTCTGTACACCATACTTTGCAATCAGATCTCTGGTGTATTTTGCTTAATTGATGAAAATTCCTTCCTTAGTTTGTTTCACCTGAAGTCCAAGAAAGAAATTCATCTCCCCCATTATTGACATCTCAAACTTTCCTTTCATCAGCGTAGAAAACTTTTCACACGGCTGATGATTTGGAGATCCAAATATGATGTCATCTACATAAATCTGAACAAGTAAGATGTCTTTCCCATCTTCTATCCTGAACAGAGTCCTATCAATAGTTCCTTTGATAAAACCATGGTCAGTAAGAAACTGAGAAAGGGTATCATACCATGCTCAGGGTGCTTGCTTAAGACCATACATGGCTGTCCTGAGCTTGTAAACTTGGTCATTCTGTCTTAAACCAGGAGGTTGTTCTACATAAATCTCTTCCTTAAGCACACCATTCAGAAATGCACTTTTCACATCCATCTGATAGACTGTGAATTTCATGTGGGCAGCATATGCAAGAAAAAATCTGATGGCTTCTAGTCTTGCAACAGGTGCAAAGGTTTCATCATAATCCAAGCCTTCTTCTTGGGAATAACCTTGTGCAACTATCCTTGCCTTGTTTCTCAAAATGTTGTTGTTTTCATCTCTCTTATTCTTGAACACCCACTTAGTTCCAATCACATTGTGCCTCTTAGGTCTATCCACTAGCTCCCAAACTTCATTCCTTGAGAACTGATTCAGCTCTTCTTGCATAGCAGTAATCCAAAAGAAATCTTGTAGAGCTTCTTCAATCTCAGAAGGTTCTTTTTCAAATAGGAAGCAGCAGAACAAAGCACTTTCTCCATGGAACCTTCTTGTTTTGACACCATCTGATAGATCACCCACAATCTGACTTGTAGGATGACTATCCAACCATTTTCTCCGGGATGTTCCCCCTTCAGTAGTATCCTGGATGTTAGGTTCAGGTAGTTCATTAAATTCAGGGAACAACAGAAAAGGAGAAAGAGAATCATCTTCCTCAGGGGAAATTCCATTCAGAACATTGTCAGAGACATTTGTTCCCCATTGGTTGATAGATTCAGAGTTTGCCTCAGCCGTGACCACATCTTCATCAACATTACATACCTGAGTCTGAATTGGTGTATGTTTAGATTGGTCAGCTTCAGTGTGTTGGCTTTCCTTCAGTGGAGAATTTCCATCCTGAGTTTTTCCATCCTGAACTTCTTTGTCTGAGTCTAATTCACTCCATTCATAGAAAGTGACTGATTTCTTCTTTTCAGGTTCAGAGGATGTTTAATCATTCTTTTTCAGGGTAAGTCTGGTGATTCTCTTGATCAGTTCTCCTGAGCTATGTTCCTGTTTCTTCTGAACACAAGTAGATTCATCAAAAACAACATGAGGTGTTTCTTCCACAATAAGAGTCCTACAGTTGTAAACTCTGAAGGCTTTACTGACTTCAGAATATCCTAAGAATATCCCTTCATCAGCTTTACTATCAAAAGTTTTCAACTGATCTTTACCATTATTGTATATGAAACACTTGCAACCAAACACACGAAAGAAAGAAACAAGAGGCTTTCTTTTATTCCACAGCTTATATGGAGTTTTTCCTTGGTTCTTGGTCAGCATGGATCTGTTCTGAGAGTAGCATGCAGTGTTGATAGCTTCAGCCCAAAATCTCTTACGAATATCAGCTTCAGCAATCATTGTCCTTGCAGCTTCTTTCAGAGTCCTATTTCTTCTTTCAGCAACACCATTCTATTGTGGGGTTCTTGCAGCTGATGGTTCATGAGCTATTCCATTTGCTGCACAATAATCAGATATGATATGATTGATAAACTCAGTTCCTTTATCTGATCTGATTTTGACCACACTCAGATTCTTTTCAGTAGTTCAGGCAGTTTTGTCCGAGTCTCTTTCTTACTGAGTAAGAATATGACCCATGTGTATATAGAGTAGTCATCAACTACCACAAGTGTGTATTTTCTGCCATTAGTGCTCACAGGTGTTACTGGACCAAAGAGATCCATATGTCACAGTTGTAGTATTCTATCAGTAGAAACATCCACTTTGCTTTTGAAAGATGCTCTGATTTATTTTCCTTTCTGACAAGCAGCACATACATGATCTTTACTAAACACTTCATTGGGTAACCCCCTCACAAGTGCTAATCTTGCAAGTTTGTTCAGGGTTTTGAAGTTTAAGTGATTCATTCTTTTGTGCCACAACCAACTGGTATCAGTGGAACTTTTTGCAACCAAACATGTATCTTTAGGAGTTGAACTCCAATCAACAAGATACACATTTCCTTTTCTAGTATCAGTCAGTAAAATTTTCTATGAAGTATTGTCTTTTACATAACATAAGTTCTTTGAGAACTCAACACTGAATCCTTTGTCACAGAATTGACTGATAGAAAGCAAGTTATGCTTTAGACCAGACACATATGACACACCATGGATATGAACAGAGTCAACTTCAAGAGTTCCATATCCTTCAGTTTGTCCTTTGGAATTGTCTCCAAATGTGATCTGAGGGCCTTTTTGCTCAACATAGTCAGTGATTAGTTGCTTATATCCTGTCATATGTCTTGAACATCCACTATCCAGATACCATACAATAGGAGCCAATTCATTTCCACTCATCAGTGCTATGTTGTTTTCATTCAGCTCAGTACCCTTTTCTTTCACCTGAAAAACATATCATTTCTTAGGTACCCATTTGGTGTAGGGTCCTACCAGGTTAGCTGTACCTTTTGGAACCCAAATCTGCATAACAACTCTAATTACTTTAGAGTGGCTGATTTGTCTCCCATAAAAATCTACATACACATTCACCACCCTAGGAGCCTTGGCAGTATCCTGTGCATGAGTGTCAGCCTTAGCATGAACATGAGCCTTAGAGTTCTTCTTGGGTTTAGGCCTTTTGTTCAAGTGCCTTAGCTTTTGTGCAGCTGGTCTCTGTCTCTGCTGACTTGGGTTCAGGAAACCTTTACCCTTAGCCTTAGCTTTTGTGCAGCTGGTCTCTGTCTCTGTCTCTGTCTCTGCTGACTTGGGTTTAGGTTGCCTGTACTGAAATTGAGGTCTTTCAGTAATCTGAGGACTTGGCCTTTTCAGTTGAGAATATCTCTGCTGAGTGTTTCTCTTCTGAATATTCCTCTGATGGTTCAGTGCAGATCTCTTTAGGTTGGTATTCTTAGCCCGAGGCTTTGAAGTACTGGCCTGAAAATTTCCTACTGAGTGTTCAGGTTTTCTAGCCTTTTCCTGAGGTCTGGGCTTTCTTCCCTGAACCTTCAGTTTTTCTGAAACCATAGGTCCTTTACCCTTGTCTAAAACTCTGGGCAGTTCTTCAGTAAGAAGATTAGATGCCACTGGTTTAACAAAGACAGTCTTGGTGCTACTAGAAGCAGCATTCAGAAGACCTTGTGAGGTTCCCTCTGGAATGTATCCCAATCCAGCTTTTATAGTTGCAGGTCTTTGATAACTCTGAATTTCATCTATCACTTTAGATGCAGAATTCAATAGAGCTAACTTTCTCTGCGCACTATCCTCACATTTCTTTAGAGTTTCATGCTTCTCAAAGAGGTAATTGAACTCAGTTCTGATAAGTTGAATCTCTTTAGTGGATTTCTCTAATTTTTCATTTAGGATCTCTATCACCTTCTCTTTTTCTGAGAGTTGTACTTTCAGAACATCCAGTTCATCAGTAGTTCCCATCAATTGAGAAGTGATCTCAACATTTTTAGAGTCTTTCCACTTCAGATTCTCAGCCGTCAGTTCCTTGTTCTGCTCTTGAGTTTCAGTGAGTAGTTCTTGTAACACAGAATAGTCCTTCATAAGATTCTCAAATGAATCCATCAGGTCAAAGTTACCTGTTTATAGTTGAACTTGAGAACTCATGTGCTTGTGTAGGAGCAACAACAGAGATAGAAGAATTTACCTCCTCCACAGCCATAAGACAGATATCATCACTGTCACTAGCTGAGAAAATCTCATATGAGGAACTGGAACCTTCTTCAGAATGTTCTTCTTCCTCAGCAATCATAGCTTTCTTGCTGGAGATCTTCTTGTCTCTCTTGGCTTGTCTTTCCTTTCTTTCTTTAGCACTCAGCTCAGGACAGTCATATTGAAAGTGACCTTTCTTCTGACAGTTGTAACATCTGTTGGTATCATCATCCTGATCACTTTCCTCCTTGGTTTTGGAGTTCTTCTTCTTGGATGAGGATCCTTCAGCTTTTTGGTCCTTTCTTTTCTCAACAGTGTATCGTCCTCAAAACCGAGTCTCTCTTGTACTGTGATTCTGTAATATTTCTTATATTTCCCATATCGCTATTGAGTCTTTCAAACCTCCTTGCCATCAAGATTAGCTTATCCTCCCTTTCATCCCGATTTTTGGCAAGTGAGTTCTCGAACTCTCTAGACTTACAGATTTCTCTTTGGCTTTGAAAGCCACATTCTTGCTAGATGAAGAATCATCTTTCTTTGTCCGATTTCTTAGTTTTCTTGTCAATCACAAACTCATAAGCTTTCAGTTCAGAGAAAACTTGTTGATATGGCATGGAATCAATATTTTTGGTGTTTTCAATCACCACAGCATGTATATCCCATTTCTTAGATAAACCTCTAAGAATTTTCAGTGCCACTTCTCTCTGTGGGTATCTTTTCCCAAGAGCACTCAGATCATTCATGATGCTAGTGAATCTGACCTCAAGTTTGTCAATGGATTCACTATCTTTCATTTCAAAGCTATCAAAATTTCCAATAGCAACAGAAAGTTTGTTTTCCTTAATATGATATGTGCCTTGACACATAACAGCAAGTGTGTCCCATATTTCTTTTACAGTTTCACAGTGAGACATCATCCTCATAACACCATCATCAATAGTGCTATACAAAGTATCTTTAGCGATGTAGTCCAGATTGACTAACTTTCTCTCATCAGGATTAAGTTGATCATCAGATTTTGGAAATTCATCTCTGGGATCATTCCTCTCAGTATCAGTGATTCTGGGATTCACAATGGTAAATTTGAATGGTCCTTCAGAAACCACTGTCCACATTCTTTCATGTTTTGAATACAGATGAGCCTGCATTCTTAATCTCCATAGGTCATAGCTTTCAACAGAGAACATAGGGAGTTTCTTAGAAGGCATGATGACTGAGCCTTGTAAGATATCAGCAAACAGATTTATTCAGTAGACCACCAAAGTCTTTCAGCAAAATAGACTATGGTTACCAAAGCAAGTGGTCACAATGAACCACTACTCTGATACCACTTGTTGGTCCCGGTGTAACGAGTCTCACACGTGTATGGGGGGGAATACACGTGTTCATTGATTTTTATAACTTTTCTTTCACTGAGGTCAGATGGGTCAGGTTATCCTGATGATTTTGCCCTGAGAAGCACAAATTGCCCTGAGTCAAAGTCTACTAAGACAATGATCCTAAGCTGCTTTCAGAAGCTTCAGATTAGCCCAACTGAGCCTGAGTTTATCAGAGATCCTGAGGCGCTTGGATCAGATAATTATCTTCTTGAACCCTCAAGAGAGTTAGTTCGATTTGGTAACTATCTGTTCTAGCTAACTCAAGTGTGCGGAATGGTTGGCCCTATGTTTATACTGGTTTTAGCTTTGCTGAAAATCTTCCCTTCAATAAAACAATGATTAAGGCTGTGATCAATTTGATGCAAGTTCAGTGGATTGGTTCCAACTTAATATCAGTGAATTATGCTTTCAGTGAAAACATGCAACAGATAATAATGCAGTACAGAAAGCAAAACAACACAACAATTATAGTGGTTCAGAGACTCAAGCTCCTACGTCTACTCTCTCTGATCTTCAGAGAAATTCCTTAACCACTTCCTAAAGCTTTTCGGCTAACTCACATCAGAGCTTACTCACTTTTCTACCTTGAGTTTTTTCTTGTCGACTCATTTGTTTTTACTTACTAACTCAAACACACACAAGTGTTCAGAGTACCATAAGTAGCTTACTAACTTCTTCTCTAGAGTTTTCTGGCTAACTCACTGTAGCTTACTAACTCTTTACAACTCACCCTCACCAACAAAACACACACAAACTACCTTAACAAAGGGTTTGAGTTTTGGGTTGGTTTCCAACTAGGGTGAGATATCCTTTACAATAAGAACGAATGCAAAGGCTAGGATATCTCTTCTATGCTTTTGATATATCTATCACTCTAGGCTTAGAATAGAAAGCTTTGGGAAATTCTAGGGTTTTCGAGTGCTTCAATTTATAATAATACGAATGAGCTCTTGAGTTGCTTTGAAATTTCGCGTAACCTCTCAATGTAAAGGGTCACTAGTATTTATAAGCAACGTCACCAAGGTCACTCTTGAAAAATCCGTTGGAGGAGATAGCTTCATGAGTTTCCTCTTATGGTGTTTGATGAATGACTATATTTAAGGTTTGAATAATCCCTTGCATGTTTTAGGAAATATGCAGTCATGTAGCCAATCACCAATTTTTGCAGTCTGGAACATAGTACTACTGACATGATTCAGTGTCCTGTCGCTTTCGATTTGTCAATAAAAGCATGATGTTGTCTTCCTCTGATTGGTTTTTGTCTTCAGTAAATGTAGCCAAACAAAACGGCTCTTTTTGGTCAATCTCCCTGAATGAGATAACCTTAAACAACACATAGACTTAGTTCCTTTTGTCTGCATATGAATGTTTTGGGCAATATCTACTTTTCTGAATCTTTGTGTTTTTCACAGTTTTGTAGTCTTCAGATAGATATTATTCAGTGCCTCTGAACATTGGGTTATCTCGAGTATTGATATCTTACTTAGTCTTGATAATTCTTGGGTCTTGATATCCTTTGAGTCTTGATGTCTTGATGACATCTTGAGTCTTGATGTCATACGACTTTCATCGAGTCTTGATGTCTTCACGATTTCATCGAGTCTTGATGTCTTCAACTGACTTCTTTGAGTCTTTAGTGTCTTCAAACGACTTCATCGAGTCTTGATGTCTTTCAAAATCTAACCTGATCTATATCTGCTTACTATACATGGTGCGAGATAACTTCGAATAATCTATCTTTGAATCGACTCAGTCTATCAAGATTATCCTGAACATGTCATACTCAGGGTTTTTGGGATCTAATCAAAACTTCTTTATTAAATTCATCTCCCAACAAAAATGTTTAATTGAAGACTTAAAATTTAAAGGTCAAACTATTAAATTACTAGAAAAAATGGTTAGAAGATTAAATAGTCAAATTAATAATCTTCAAGAAGAAATTTCAGAAAATAAAAAAGAGATTATTACAATCAAGACCTATGAAGCTTTTAAAGCAAGAGTTTTTTATCTTTCTCTTACTGAGTCTTTAAAAACAATTTTAGAAAAAGTTCCAGAACTTGAGCAAATAATTTCTGAAAAAATTGCTCAGGACTTCCCTCAAGTATTAACCAATTTACAAAAAGAAATAATATAGATTCATTTTGGAGAAACAAAGTACAAAGGAGTGCAAGTTATACAGACCACTATAGTTTAGGGACCAATTAACGAAGATAGAGATAATTGTTACCCACTTGGAACATCCGGCGTCTTCAAACTACAGATTAACCTTAATAATAATGACCTCCCTGTTAAAGAAATAGTAAAATACTATCATTATGTGTTGGTCCCGGTGAAAAACCCATTTTGCGCGTGCGGAAGCAAACATGACATGCGATGCATATAAAAACAGGGGTGAAGGAATGGTGATTCCAGATTTTTTGCGTTTTAAGCTCATGTGTTGTGTTTTGCTTATAATAGAATGCATATGACAAGATAAGAACGTAAAGCAGTAAATAACACAACAAAGTATAGTGGTTCGGAGACTCAAGCTCCTACATCCACTCTCCCTGTTCTTAGGGAAATTCCTTCAAACTGGACTTATCACCCTCTCGGGTTCGCCTCTAGATATTTAACGAGCTCTCACTCCAACTGGACTTATCACCGTCTCGGGATTGCCTAACAACTACCTCACTTCACCACTAGTTATCTCTTACGAGAATGGGGTTTGGGTTTGGTGTTGTCTCCAACCATGGTGAGATTTTCCCTTACATTTGTTTAGCCTCAATGTTAAGGTTGGGAAAATCTCTCTAAGCTTAGGATACATCGTGGGTTGCTTAGATTGGGTTCTAGAACACTCTTGAACATATTTGTATATCTACAGACTTGTGTTCTATGGTGGGAATGCTTGAATATAAGGCTCTTGGCTCTGTAGCATCTTTTTCATATTCTCCACACTTAATTTGATGGAAGATCTTGTATTTATAGTGTGGATTTGAATGTTACCGTTGGAGAGAATCACATTCAAATCCATACTATTCTTGTAAGTTCTGCAGCTTCTTCAGGCTGGTTGTCTTCCTCTCATTGGTCCACGTCAGCTGAATTCTAACGGCTATATTCCTCAGTTTCTTTGCCTCAAAACATTCAGGTTTATCTCGAGTATTGATGAATTCTTGTGTCTTCATGGTTCTCGAGTCTCGGTGTCTTGAGACATATCCGAGTCTTGAGGTTTTCTCCGAGCCTTCGGGTTCTCACGAGTCTCGGGTTACTCGGGGTTCTTGATTATTGAGACTTCTCTTGGCGGATCTTATCTCGATCAGACATCTCGACCCTCGGTGGACCGAGTTGAGTTCTTGGACTTGAGACATCGACCCTCAGTCACTTTTACTTCTCGAGTCTCGGATCGGTTTTGCTTCGAGTCTCGGATCGCTTTTACTCATTGAGTCTCGAGATCTTATCGAGTCTCAAATTACTTTTACTCAGGCTATCTGATTTCTTCTTTGCCTGATCTGATCAGCTCGACTGATCAAATCAACACATCTTCAGATCAACATATCAGGATAGCATCAGGTAAGTACATCATATCAGGTTAGCATATCAGTTTATCATATCTGATCTCGATCCGCGTCGATCTCGTCGATCTCATCATCGCTTCATCTTCATATCTCGATCTCGATCACGTCGATCTTGATCGATCTCATCCGCTCATCTTCCGATTTGCAACCTTCTCGACGATTTCTTTGGCTTAGCTTTTCTTCACTTTTGATTTGCATGACTCATCGGTTTAACTCGGAACTCATCTAACTCATTCGATCTCGTCGGTCTAGCCTCTCTGACCTCGTCGATCTCGATCATCTACTTCTGATTTCTTTCGTTCCCCCTCAACTTGTTCTTTCGTTCCCCCTCCACTTGTTATCTGTAAATTAGCTTCAATAACACAAGTTGATAATGTTTTGGCATAATTCATCAAAACTAAAATATCTCAACATTATGGTATGATAGATTTTTTTGGAGTACAAATTAACAGAAGAAATAGAAGGCATTTTGGAAAAATTAGGAGAAAAATTTATGCTGATTGGAGGAAATATTGCAGCTTTTTCCCTAAAAGGAAAAGTATTTTGCAAAATTATGTCTTCTCTACCAGAAACAATAAAATCATCCCATCGACCTACTCGAAAAAGGGTTATTATGAGAGAAGATGATAAACTCAAAAGGATGTCACTGTGCCCTTATGATTACAACCACATTGAATCCGAAAAAAGTTTATAAACTTGCCCAAAGCTCTGAATATCTATCACACTTTCATTGGAGAGATTACAAATTACTTGGGGAATGACATTATATTCAAGTTTTTGCAACAACAAATTGACAAATGTTACTGCCCTTTAGTGGAGAAGGAAATTTGCTTTCAGAAAATAATTTATTAATACAGATGAAGCATTTTCCCAACCCATTGACATGGATAGTGATTACTCAGTACCAACAATTCCTGAAACACACAGAGATTTCTGACAAAAACATCAACATCAAACAAAGTTATTTACTATTAGCCTTTTGAATTCTTGCAAATTACTTTTTGCTTTTTGACTTCTTGTACGCATTTTAGCGCGGTTTCTTTCGTACCTCACACCTGTAAAGTAGGAGTATTATGTAATAGCTATAATATGTTTATTTTTTGTCTTTAAAAAGGATTCATAATCCTTCATTGTAACCACACCGAAAAAATCAATCAAGCATCTTTTCTCACCATGATCTTCTAAATTTTCCATTTCCGATTCCTTATGCCACAAAGCTAAAATTCCTTCAATCCTCATAATATATCCCATATCCTTGTAAAAAATGAGAGTAAATTCTTCCAACTGTGCAAGGCTTCTGCTACTCTGTAAAAATAAATCTCTTATTTGCAAGTATGATCTTCCTACTCTCCATATAGTTTATTTCATTTTTATAAAAATCTGAGATCATGCATTTTCTGCTTATGATTTCTTTTACTAAGGGTAAATTAAAGTATTCTTCAAGCTTATTATAAGCTTGTTCATAGGTCATTCCTAGATCAGTCATACATTTTATTAGCATATCAACAACTTGTTCTTGAATACTTATTTCTGTGAATTTTTTATTAATAATTTGATTAATATAATTTTTTGTTTCTTCAATTTTAAAACCTGTTTCTATTTCAATATTAGGTTAATTTTCTTCTAATTCTTCAAATTGTCTATAACCTATTAAGTCTAAATATTTGTGTTGTAACGTGAATAAACCCGACTCACGGAGAAGCTAAAAAGCTGACAAGTCACCGGTCAACAACTAGGGTAAAATGAATTGGGGCAAAACCCATTGTCTAAGGCCAAACAGGTCGCGATTAGCGACCAAAAAACGTGACTTGGAATGAGAACTCCACAGGCCGGAGGTCATGAAGTCGCAAATCTTACCAATACGGAGCAAACACCCAACCAGCCGCAAGATTCGCCCTTGAAGCTCGGTCAGCAAATGGTGCCCACTAACTAAGACGACCATTGACCCAGCAAGGCGAAATTCTCAGCTAGCGGGATTGAAGCACCATTAAATGATATCCCTTGTATGATCACCCGCCCAAGTGCGGGGATTCTAGTATAAATAAGCCTCAATGGCCACACTTGTAAAAGGTTGGCATTTTAGTGTTCTTAGGTAGAAAAGAATAAAACATTCCTGGCTTGGTTCGCCCCCAGACGTAGTCTAATTTACAAACGAACTGGGTCACCAAACTCCGATCTCAATATTGCATTTCTATTCATTTCAATAGTTAATTCACCGTTGATAATTACTTATCGTCCAGAATATTAACCGGAGCACAACAATTGGCGCCGTCTGTTGGAAAAATCTACTGATTGTTCAAACATTCTTTAGAAAACCCACCATCTGTTCATTTGTAATGGCGATCAACTAGAATGATGCTACAAGGCGTGAAACAGATGCTCGTGATGGAGTAGAGGCCTTCAGACTGGGGGAGCCTCATTCGAACCCGTGAAGATGAAAAGGCCATCATGGCTGTCCTCAACAAGAGGCGGCTCATTTTCAATGGCCAAGGGGAACAACTCTCGATCAAGAGGGCTGACAATGGTGTGGGTACCTCTAAGGGCAAAGGCCCCCTAATCCGGGAGGGACGGCTGTTGTAGGGGAAATAACTCGGTTTAACGGAGGCTTGAGATTGGACAATCTCATGTTTAGCTTGTTATCCGACTTCATCTAGCTGAAGCAAGACGGGAAGCGACTTTGAAATCTCGGAAGGTAACTAGTGGCCTGATGTAGCAAAGAAGTCGCGGAGCGACTTGAGAAGATCAGGTATCGCGGTCGAAGAAGTCGCGACTCCGGTTAGAGATAAATATGGACAAGATTCGGGTAGTTATGGTGAGGCGGATTCCTCGGGATATAACTAGGGAAAGCATATCTACAAACATGACTTACGGAGCAAGGAAGGAAACCCTACTTGGTCCACGAGGGAGAAGCCCACGAAGACCGTTGCCCTAGTTCTGTGTTTATAAATATCACTTGTAATGTACATTGTAGAGGATCGAACTCTTAGTATCCTAGGCAGAAATAATACAGAAAATGTCCTGGCTTGGTGCCCCTAGACGTAGTCTATTCCAAAGACGAACTAGGTAATCAAATCGTGTGTCATATTTATTGCTTTCGTCATTATCTTGATCGAAACTTAACAAATTCACTTGTTTGTTCGCCGGTGATCAAACCGGGTACAACAATTGGTGCCGTCTGTGGGAACTAAAATTCCTACGAAATCACTTTGTTCGAAGGAAAACCCATCTCATCTCTGATCAATACCAATGTTGAGCAATCAAGCCAATCTGAACGGATAAGATCCGGACCCCCGCGATGGGCGCGAGGCCTCTATGAGCTCTCAATGCTCCGACTCCCATCGCGCTCGCCAGCAAGACCCGTTGATGACCCCTGACTGGTGGAACTTGGTGCAGACACCCGCTGACGCAAAGGCCATGATTGCCGTCCTCAACAAGAAATGTCTCCCGCGTTTGACGAGGAGAACGTGCAGCCTCCCCCTAAGAAGGCCACCCAGGAGCTCGGACCCTCAAAAAAGCAGGCTGCTCAAGCCCGAAAGGGGCATTCGGCAGGCCAACTGGCCTACGATCCAGCCAGACACGCCCTGGTCCGCAATCTCCAGCTCCTCCGGAGGCTGGCAGGGTCGAACAATGTTTTCGACCGACTTGGAAACCTCGGGGGTCAGAAAGCCCCGAGGAACGTGGAAAATGAGGCATAGTCTGAGCCTCGTCATGCTGAGCAGGTGGTGCGCGACCTCGCCCTCGCACTGAACCTCCACCACAATGACTTACCGAGGGGGTCGGACGTGCATTGCGGCGACCACTGACCGCCACGAAGCTCAGGTCGCCGCGCTGACCCGCACGGTCAAGCAACTGATGGAGCGCATGGAAAGTAAAAATGGGCCAGCGGGGACAGACCCTTTCCTTGCCGTCTCGGACTCCCCTCTCGGAACTTTGGTCACCTTGGCGGCTACCCAGAGGAAGATTAATGTCGCGACCTTGGATCGCTACGGTGGGAGCACGGACCCGAGGGTCCATATAGCAAAGTATAACTCGTACATGGCATCTATGGGCGCCATTGATGCGACCAAATGTCGGTTGTTCTCTTTAACCCTGAGCGACCAGGCTCACCAATGGTTCACCTCTCTGCCGCCCCTGTCAGTGGACACTTTCGAGCAGCTCGCTCGCTTATTCTTAACGCACTTCACTGCCCTGGCGCCCCGATGTGCGACCAGGCAGCGCCTGATGAACACCCAGCAGGGGGACACTGAATCTAATCGGTCTTACATTGAGAGGATCGACAAGCTGATTTTGGAAGGAGATCCCATCGGGGATGAAGCAAAACTGCTGGGGGCTGTCTCCGGCCTGAAGAAGGGGACCAAACTCTAGCGGCACATGATGGTCGAGTACTCGACTAGCTATGCCGACTTTTGGAGGTGGGCTAGCGACTTGATACACACGGCGGAGCTCTTAGAATCCCGACTATCTGAGACTAAGGAAGTCGCGGAGCCCAAGAAATGTTCCAAAAAGTCTTCTTCACAGTACAAGCCGCCCGAAAGCTTCAAGCCTTTTGAGGAGAGAATTCTGGTGAAATTTATGGACGCTCTGGTCATTACCTCCGGAAACATTTTCACCCAGATTCGGGAACGGGAACTACTCCTCCCGCCTCGCCCAGTGAAGAACAAGGGCAGGCAGAACCCCAACAAGTATTGCCACTTTCACGAGCAAACCGGGCACTATACCAGTGAGTGCATGGATCAGCTGCCTCAGCTCTGGAGACTGTATGAAGATGGCCTACTTGACGAGTTTGTCAAGCGACCTCAGAAGAACGACAGCCAGGCTCTGAGAGACCGCCAACAAGAAGAACGTCCCCGCAGGAACGAAAACCAGAGAGCGAGGCAGGGAGAGCGACCTGTCCCTCCCATGCTAGAGAATGTGGGAGATCGCATGATACACACTCTCTCCCCCCTAGGGACTGTCGGGGGGCTAGCCACCAGCTCCTCCTCCAAGCGGAGGATGAAAGCCGAAATAAGGGAGATAGAGAACGCCAGGAAGATGGTGTTGCCTGTCCTCGCCGTGGGGGAAGAGTCCAGTACTATCGAGTTCGGAGAACAGGACAAGGTCGGGGTAGTCTACCCCAATGTCGATCCCTTGGTGATCCGGGCCAACATCATGGGGACTACGGGTTTCCAACTTCTGGTCGACGGGAGGGCTTTCTGCAACATCCTTTTCAAGAAGACCCTCGACCAGCTTGGGGAGTACGATGCCTATGTCACCCCATGCGACCACCTCATGAAAGGGTTTGGGGACGCTACTGTGAGGCCCACATCCGACTAGCCGTTGAGCTGGTCTCTACGCTGAATAGTGAGGTTAGGGCAAGTAGGCTGTAAGATTTTTTAGTAGACGACCTCCCCAGCACCTACAATGGTTTCTTGGGGAGGCCTTTTGAACATGAATTCGAGGCTGCGTCCTCTACTTTCTATTTCTGTGTAAAGTTTCCTACCAAGAGTGGGGTGGTCGGCACCGTTAAGGGCGACCAAGTTGATGCGAGAGTTTGTTTGATTTACTCTTCGTCTCCTTTCAATTCTGCACTAAAACATGTCAAACAAACACTTGTAATAGATACCAATGAACAGAATGAAGAATTAAGTGAGACAAAAAAGAACCTACATCAACCTCGACCCAAGAATAGGGCACGAACCTGATGAATTCCTGATCGAGGCTGAAATCGATGATCCCCGACAAGATGGCCCCAGAGCCATCCTTGGGGAAGAGCTAGAGAAAGTCAAGGTCGATCCAACTCGCCCGGATCTGGAGGTCATTATCGGCTCCAAGATACCGAACGACCTAAAGGGGGAAGTCATTGACTTTCTCAAAAAGAACTTAGATGTCTTCACCTGGTTGCACAAAGGCATGGTGGGGATCGAATCAGAGATCGCATGCCATCGACTCCACATTGATCCATCCCGGAAGTCGATTGCTCAGAAGAGGCGAAAATTTGGCCCTGAGAAGTATGCCGCTTTATATGAAGAGGTGAAGAAACTGCTGGATAACGACCTGATCATGCAGGCCGACCAACCACAGTGGGTAGCCAATGCAGTATTGGTAAAGAAGTCCAACGGGACCTAGCGATTATGTATCAACTTCACCGACCTTAATGAGGCCTGCCCTAAAGACTTCTTCCCGATGCCACATATCGATCACCTGATAGATAATACGGCCAGACACGAAATGATGTCATTCATGGATGCTTTCGCGGGCTATCACCAAATAGCCATGCACGAACCAGATCGACAGCACACCTCGTTTCTGACGGAAAAGAACCTATATTGCTGGAAGAGAATGTCGTTCGGCTTGAAGAACGCACGGGCAACATACCAAAGGCTGGTCAATCACATGTTTGCCGACCAGATAGGGAAGTCGGTAGAAGTCTATGTCGACGACATTGTCGTCAAAAGCCTAAAAAGAGAAGTCCACCTGCTTCACCTTGCGCAGACATTCGACATCCTCATAAAATTCAATATGAGACTCAACCCCAAGAAGTGTAACTTCGGAGTGGAGTCCGGAAAGTTCTTGGGACACTTGGTCAGTAAGCGGGGCATCGAGGCGAACCGAGGAAAGGTTAAAGTGGTACTAGATATGGGGGCACCCCGAAATGTGAGAGAAGTTCAGAAACTCACGGGATGCCTGGCTGCCCTGAGCAGGTTCATCTCCTGGATGGGGGACAAGTGCAAACCAATGTTCGACACAATCCGTAAGAAGGCAAAGTTTGAATGGACGCCCGAAAGCCAGGACACTTTTGAAAAAATCAAAACTTACCTGACAGATAAGGTTCGGTCTTGAGCGTGTTACTGGTCAGAGCAGAAGGTTCCGTCTACCTGCCCGTTTACTTCGTTAGCCAGACATTGAACGAGACGGAGCAACGCTACCCCTCGCTAGAGAAACTGGCATACGCATTAGTCATGAGCGTGAGAAAGCTGATACTGTACTTTTTCGACCATCCAGTCGAGGTTCTCACTTCCCTACCACTGCGGAATGTACTCCACCGTCCGGACACTTCAGGCCGATGCCTCAAATGGGCCATTGAGGTCAGGCAGTACGGTGTAACCTACGTGTCACGACCTGCCATCAAGGCTCAGGCACTGGCCGACTTCTTAGTGGAGCTTACATTCCCGATAGAAGCAGGAAGTTCAGGCAGCTTACCGTGGGAGCTTTTCGTAGATGGGTCGGCGACCTCTCACAAGTCGGGTGTCGGGGTGGTTTTAATGAGTCCTGAGGGTATCTCATTCCAGAATTCCATTACCTTCAACTTTCCCACAACAAATAATGAGGCCGAGTATGAGGCTCTCATCAGCGGCCTGGAAATGGCAACAGCCATGGGGGTCAAGAGATTGCAGGTTCATACCGACTCTAAGCTCGTGGCCTGCCAAGTTTCAGGGGAATACGAGGCTAGGGACGACAGGATGGCAGCATGCCAGGAAATTGTGAAAACACTGTGTATGAAGTTCACACAGATCCATGTCAAGCTGATACCGAGAGAGCGGAACTCGCGAGCCGATGCTTTGTCCAGATTGGCGACCTTCGAAGGATCACCAGATATGAAGGATGTCACCATCACGACACTTCCCCACCCATCCATTGCGCAAGTAACCGTAACAACATTAGAAAATCCAGTTCCGAACTGGATGACACCCATCATGGAGTATTTAATAAGTGGCCTCTTGCCGCCTGATCGCGTCCAAGCTCGGCAGCTGCAGTTACGGGCCACCCGTTACATAATGATCGGCGGGGAGTTGTACAAGCGAGGCTTCGGCATACCCCTACTTCTATGTATAACACCCGAACAAGGTCAAGTCATCCTGTGAGAAATACACGAAGGGGCATGCGGAAACCACACTGGGGGGGCGTCGCTGGCCCACAAAACCACAAGGCAAGGATATTTTTGGCCAACCTTAAGGGCCGATGCTATCGTCTTAGCCCGCAAATGCCACAAATGTCAAATTTATGCTCCCTCCATCAAGGTCGCACCAGAAGAGCTCACAAGTATCCTCAGTCCTTGGCCTTTTGCAAAGTGGGGGATAGACATCATCAGGCCACTCCCAACGGCCCCAGGATCGGTCAAGTACGCCTTGGTAGCGGTGGATTACTTCACAAAATAGGCCGAGTCTGAGGCGCTGGCAACCATCGACCAAGATCATGTCATCAGATTCATTTGGCGCAACATTATCTGCAGGTTCGGGCTGCCTCAGGCAATAATATCAGACAATGGGAAGCAGTTCGACAGTACGAAGGTCGACGCCTTCTTCAAAAGATGGAAGATCACAAAGCTATTCTCCACCCCATACCACCCCCAATCGAACGGACAGGTAGAGGCCGTGAACAAAATCATAAAGTACACGCTCAAGGCCAAGATCGAAGGGGAAAAAGGGAAATGGGCTAGCGAGCTCGCAGATGTGTTGTGGGCTATAGAACAACCTACAGAAATTCAACAGGCGAAACCCCTTATTCGCTAGCCTTCGGAACTGAGGCAGTGGTGCCCGCGGAGGTCGATGTCCCGACTTTCCGGACTAGCCAAGTCGCTTTCGGTCACAATGATGAGGCCCTGGAGAGGAACCTCGACCTACTTGAAGAAAAGCGATTAGAGGCTAATATGAGAAATGCCAGATACAAACAGAGGTCTGAGAAATATTACAACTCTAAAGTGAGACTTCGATGTTTCAAGGTCGGGGACCTAGTACTGAAAAAGATACTTGGAGATTCAAAAGGTGCCCTCGGTCCCAATTGGGAGGGACCATTCCAGATATCAAAGGTCCTACCAAATGGAGCATACAAGCTCGAGAAAGCAGATGGGACCAAGGCCCGATATCCGTGGAATGTAACTCATTTGAAAAATACTACCAGTAGGTTTATATCCTTGTATCGATCAAGACGATGTAAACAAATATTTATAGAAACAATAATTCTCTATTCTTTTTGAAATGGAAGATTCTTGTGTAAACCAAGCGGGTCGCTAGAAAAATATATGATCGATGAAATGCATACCACAGGGAAGACATGATCGATAACATGTAGGTCACATGTAAGACATGATCGATAACATGTAGGTCACGTAAAAGACATGATTGATAACGTGCGAACCCGAGGTCCGACTTTAGAGATACTGGAGGTAAGATCGCCACCCTGGCGGTGCGGTCATCCCCTGAATTTATAAGACGGCTACGCAAATGTCCAAAAAACAAGTCGCATAGAAAATAAGACGACAAGGACTAAGCAAAAGTCGCATAAGGAAATCAAGTCAACACAATGAAGGAATTAAAAAGGAGAATTTCATTAATAAGGACCCGAAGGTCGGGAAAAACCCCATTAAAATAGACCCGAAGGTCGGTAAAAAGAGCATTCCAATACAATGCATTTTTTGGAATCGAGCTAGCGACTTGGTCTATACTACGGAGCCACTCGAACTAGCGACTTGGTATGTACTACATTGCTACTAGGGTAGCACCTCTCGGACGCGGAGGTCGCTGAGGAAGATGCTGCAAAACAATCAGAAAAGGATGTTACAACATCCTTGGAGTGTCAGATGCTGCAATGAGGCTTCTCGTGTGAGCAAGCACGAGCGCCATCTTTACAACGTAAAAAACTCAAGGGATTGTGAAGGGCATTTTTGGCATGTTTGGATTCGCATTAAATCCATATTGCGTATCAGGAGAAGCCTGTCACCATTAATCCCATCCTCCCGATCGGTGCCCGAGACACAGTGAGCAAGGAGCCCCGCCGTCACGGTGGCGGCGGGTCCGCCGCCGGGGTAACAGCAAGACTTGGTAATGGTCGTATGGTCACCCTCCGGTGAAAGCAGAATCCGAGATGGGGGAGCCGCAAGGATGGTCCGAGTGCCGGAAGCAATGAGTACAGGGCCAGAGAGGCTTACTGCCAGAAAGGATTTTGAAACCAGAAGATTGCTGGAATCGCCCATAGCCGGAGCTTGAAGGTGAAACGTGGGGAGATCAGAGGGGGGCAATGTGAGTCTTCAGTATGAAATACCTGCCCTATTTATAGATGGAAGGCGAGGGTCAAGTTGCAAATTCTAACTCTCGAGGGTCCCAGAAAGAAACTGGCGGCGCACGCACAGCGCGTGGGCAGAACGCGACTTCTGGTTGGCCCAATTTATGGCGCCCGACGCCACCAAATACCCAGGCCATCATTGAGGATCTGTCAACCGTCACACCGATTTGGAGAATCGAGGCAACATTTTGCCTCCCCGAGGAGGAGATGTTGGCGTAGGCACACTTCCCGAGTCTGACCTGCCAGAAGTTGATGAGTTGTACGAGTTCAAGTCAAGGCCCCAATACGAGCTTGCGACCTCGACTTGGGGGGGATGAAATATGGGAGTTTATTTTACATAGTAAGATAAGCGCCAGACCAAAACATAAAGTAACTTCCATTGATAGAAGACCCGAAGGTCAGGAGAAATACATCGTAAACCAAAGCCCGAAGGCTAGTACAACAAAATAAAAAAAAAGAAAGCAAAAAGGGTAGTAGAGCTGCAATCTCAATTCTTCGCGGCTGGGGTAGTCGAGGTCGGGGTACTGACCGTCCCGAAAGGAGGCTCCTGCTGCGTAACCACCGGTGGATCGGCTTCTGAGCTTAAGATCCTCTCCACAATGGGCTCGACAGGCATGTAAATAGTTGGAGGAACAACCTTCGACCTCGGTATCTCCTCCCTGGTGGGCTCGGCAGGATCGACAGCAGTGGGCGGAACGACCTCCAAGCTCGTTGACTTCTCCACCAGGAGCTCGGAAGATGTATCATCTGGGAGGTCAACCAACGAAGAGTCATGGAGAGGGCACACGATCTGCCTGGGATTTGGAAAAAATGAGAGATCAACGCCCATGTCTTCCAGGTCTTGGATATCCAGCAAAACATCGGGGGCCAGAAGGTTAGCCCGGACATAGTCCCTGAGGTCGTCGACCAGCACAGTAAGGTCGCTAGAAGGGTTCACCTGATGACATATTCGGATGGCACCCGCAAAGGCCATCACATACGCAAATTAGCGTTCATCTCTTCGGCAACCTTGAACTGGGAATCCCTAGTGTCCAGCTCCCCTTACGCTCTGGCCAGCTCCTCCTTCAGACCGGCCTCCACCTTGGTCGCCCTCCTTTCCGCCTGGATCATCTTCAGCTTCTCGGCCGCCAGCGCGGTCTCCGCCCGGGCCGACTTCAGCTTCTCCTCAGCTAACACGCCCTTTTGCTCAGCAAGGCGACCCTCGAGGGTCGAGATCCATAGAAAATGCTCCGCATTGGTTTCCTCTAGCCCCTTCTGAGTCTCGGCTGCTGCCAAGATCATTCTAGCCTGATCGGATACACGAGCCTGGGACTCACGGAGATGTCGGAGCTCGGTTTCAGCTTGGGCACTGGTCCTCTCCAAATAAAAGTCCGCCTTGAGAGTGTGGACCATGGCCGAGTACATATTGCCCATTATTTTCTGATGACGGGCGTTACCATGATCAGTAAGCGTCCGCGCCCAGGGTAGGTTGTGCACGCTGCGGGAAATCAGAGCTATGAAGATTAATGTGAAAAAAGGTCAGGCAAATCATAGTGGGGACTTACTCGTTCACCCGCTCCTCCTCCCAGCCTAAGAAGGAGTCATCATCGTCGTGCCAACCTCTCCTTCGGGCTGGCGAGGCAGGCCACGAACTGGCTGGCGATGAGGTCGGGGGTGAGGTAGTCGTCTGTGATCGGGGGCGGACTCGGTCTTTCTTTACCAGACCCCTATTGATTTAAGACTCGTAGGTCGAAATCTCCTCTCTCACTTTCTTCCGAGCATGCCCGGAAGTCGGCGGAGTCGACCACGTGGCCTTCCTCTTACCTTTGTCGGCAGTAGAGGGACCAGTAGGAGCCGGAATTGGAGGGGCGACCTCGACAGGGGGAGGCCTCGGAGGGGCGACATCGGAGGCCACTAATCGCCTCATTTTTCCCAGAACGAACTTCTTGCGGGAGGCCATGACATCCGCAGGAGGCTTAAGGCGGTAAGCAGGGGTGTTAGGAACTGCAGGAATGTGAGGAGCCAATCAGTCAGGTCGATATCAAAAAATATAATAAGAACGGAGTCAGGGAACTTACAGGGGATTTTCAAATGGCGCGAATAAGTATACAGGCCGGCGTTGAGTCGATCAAGCTTGATGTTCAAAGTGTTCACGTCCCGACAGCTCGGTGGAGTGTCGCGAACGATGTCAAATGCCTCTTTGAAGTCCCAATAAAGGTCGGCGGTGGTGGGTGTGAAAACTGCAAAAGAAGAGGAGAATTAGATCAGTACGAGTGTCTAAATCTGAAAAAAGGCAAAACTCACTGTGGTCGACCCGATGGGCATAATCGGTCGAGACGTGTATGGGCAGAGTGCTTGAAGGGTCCACGGACTCCCACGCCCCTCCAACGAACCACCACTTCCTGTGCCAACCATCGACTTTGTTAGGGATCCCACTCACGAGCTCCCTGCCCCGGCGAAGTCGCACGGCATTGTAGTCGCCGGCTTGGGTAATGGGCGTTATCACGAAAGATATTTCTCCAGGGTTCGGCAACCGATACAGCCCGGCCTGTCCCAGCACAGTTATTGTGGAAAGAATGTAACTCCATCCATTAGGAGTGATCTGGGTCAGACTCTGATTCCAGGCCGCCAGTAGGTGAGAAATCGCCGGGTGGAGCGGGAACCGGATCCCGACCTCCATTGTATGCTCATTGACCGCGATCATCCCGGGCGGCAGTTGGTCGGCTCTCTCATCGGAGGTCGCCCCATAAAAGTTCACATCCCAGGGGAATTTGTAAAGGCGTCGGAGAGATTTCACGTAACTGTCGGTGAGAACCGACCTGTTCTTGTCAAGTGAGGCCACGAAATCCGACTTGACCGACTTCCGAAAGCTGCGGTCCGGCCTCTTGTATGGGACCTGGGCCACGTATGAGTGGTAATCAAAATCCCGCTCGTAGGCCCCATATTTTCGGGCCTGGGTAGAAGGCCCAGCCCTCGTCTCCCTCGCCGGTGAGGCCATACGAAGGGAACTTGGTTCCAGGGCTGGAATGTGTGTGATTTCATCCAACTCAATCAAGAATTGGTTATCATCCCTGACATTATCCCGACCGGCGCTGGAAGCACTGGCGGTCGGAGGCGGGGCGGGATTGGGGGTGGCGGTCTCTGCTTGATCGCGACGGTATAACTCGGCGATCGCCGTGTTGTCTTCATCGGATGACTTTGAAATCATGAACGAAGGGGGCGTAGGAGTGTATTTAGAAACGGATGCCATTGGTGTGAAGTAGAAAGAGCGATTACCTGAAGAACTGCCGGGTCTCTGAAGAATAGCCGGAAGGACGGATGCAGAAGTTCAAGCCGGAGTTTTGAGAGACGAGAAAGAGGAAGGATTTTGAGGAAGAACCCTAGGCCTATTTATAAAGGGGCAAGGGGTCAAAAGTATAAATTTGAAATTCTGGGGGTCCCCCGCGGAAATTAGGGCGATGTGGGCGATGCGTAGGAAGCACGCGAATCGCTGATTGGGCGAACTCGCGGCTTGAAACATCACCTGCATGTCGCACCATCATTGCATTCCTGTCACTTGTCACGCCGATTGAGGAAACCTAGGCAACCATACGACTCCCCAAGGACAGAGACTTGACTCGGGTACAAATCCCTAGATCGACTTGCTGTAAGTTGACGAATATCAACGGTTCAAGATAAGATCTCGGGGCGAGCTCGCGACCTCATCTTGAGGGGCAATTGTTGTAGGGGAAATAACTCGATTTAACGGAGGCATCGGATTGGACAATCTCATGTTTAACATGTTATCCGACTTCATCCAGCTGAAGCAAGACGGGAAGCGACTTTGAAATCTCGGAAGATCGATAGCGGCCTGACGTAGCAAAGAAGTCACGGAGCGACTTGAGAAGATCGGGTGTTGCAGTCGAAGAAGTCGCGACTCCGGTTAGAAATAAATATGGACAAGATTCAGGTAGTTATGGTGAGGCGGATTCCTCAGGATATAACTAGGGAAAGCATATCTACAAGCTTGACTTACGGAGCAAGGAAGGAAACCCTAGTTGGTCCACGAGGGAGAAGCCCACGAAGACCGTAGCTCTAGTTCTGTGTTTATAAATATCACTGTAATGTACATTGTAGAGGATCGAACTCTTAGTATCCTAGGCAGAAATAATACAGAAAATATCCTGGCTTGGTGCCCCCAGATGTAGTCTATTCCAAAGACGAACTGGGTAATCAAATCGTGTGTCATATTTATTGCTTTCATCATTATCTTGATCAGAACTTAACAAATTCACTTGTTTGTTCGCCGGTGATCAAACTGGGTACAACAACGGCCAGCTGGCCAATTGGCCCTCACAGAGGTGAGAAACATCAACACCCGGGACTACCGGCGTCCCCAGAATGAAAGACCAGCAATTTCCAACAACGTGTTCGACCGCCTGGGGAACCGGGGGGCACGAAAAGCTCTAGTGAATGTCGAGGATGAGGCCCATACTCATCCTCGAAATGAAGAGCAAGTAGAAATCGATCTTGCGTATGCACTAATTGTGCACCACAACGAGGTGCCGAAGGGCTCTGCCTTCAATAACGATGGGCAGGGCATTTTCCAGACCCCATATCCTCACGACGCTCAAGTCGCTGCATTGGCCCATACAGTCCAGGCGTTGTTGGAACGGGTGGAGAATCAAAATAAGCAGACTGGAATGGATACTAACCTCATCGTCCCATGTTCTCCACGGGGTGCGATGGTCACTCTGGCACCCACCCAATGAAAAATCAACACAGCTGCTATAGATCACTACAGTGGGAGCTTTGATCCAAGGGTTCATGTAGCGAAATATAATTCCTACATGGCATCTATGGGAGCAATCGACGCGACCAAGTGTAGGTTATTCTCACTAACATTGAGCGACTAGACTCATATGTGGTTTACCTCACTGTCGCCTTTCTCGGTGGACACTTTCTAACAGCTCGCCAGACTATTCTTGAGCCACTTCTCAGCAATGGCTCCCCAACCAGCAACCAAGCAGCGCCTGATGAACCTCAACAAGGCGAGAATGAGTCAGATCGATCCTACTTTGAAAGGATCGACAAACTCATCCTTGAAGGAGATCCCTTAGGGGATGAGGCAAAACTGTTTGAGGCTATTAGCAGCCTCAAAAAAGGGAACCAAGATGTGGCGGAGTATGGGCCTCGAGTTGATAAACACAGCAAAAACTTTTAGAATCCCGACTCATCGAAGCTAGAGAAGTCACAGAGCCGAAGAGAAGTTCCAAGAAAACCGGGGGCTACTATAAGGCACCCGGCAACTTCAAGTCATTCGAAGAGACGATACCAGTAAAGTTGATGGAAGTTTTAGGCATGACATCTAGTCATGTCTACACGTAGATCAAAGGTCGGGAACTGCTCCTCCCGTCTCGCCAGATCAAGGACAAGAACAAGTAGAACCCAAACAAGTTCTACCACTAACGACCAAATGGGTCACTACACGAGTGAGTGTGGAGACCTACTGAAATAACTCTGGAGGCTGTATGAGGATGGTTTTTTGGACGAGTTCATCAAGCGTCCCCGAGCAGATAACGAGCCAGGACAGAGAGGTCGCCCCAGGCTAGAAGGCCAAGTAGAAAGGAACCCTAACCCAGGGACTAGGCAGAATGAGCAATCAGTCCCGCCCATGCCAGAAAACGTTAGAGGTCGCACTATACACACACTCTCTCCACTTGGATCAGTAGGAGGACTCACCTCGGCTACCCCATCCAAGCAGCGCATGAAAGCCGAGATAAGGGAAATGGAGAACGCCAGGAAGATGGTGCTACCACTATTCTCCATGGTCGAGGAGGCAAACAAAATCAAATTTGGGGAAAAAGATAAGGCGGGGATTATCTACCCGAACATCGACCCCTTGGTGATCTAGGCCAACATCATGGGGACAACGGTATGCCGCCTACTAGTGGATGGAGGAGCCTTCTGCAACATCCTCTTCAAGAAGACCTTAGACCAGCTCGGGGAATTCGAAGATTACATCACTCCGTGCGACCACGTCGTGAAAGGCTTTGGGGATGCAATTGTGAAGCCGTATGGCATGATTCGTCTGGTCATCGAGTTGGTGTCTACCTTAGATGAAAAGGTTAGGACTACTAGGCTGCTAGATTTTCTTGTAATCGACCTCCTGAGTTCCTTTAATGGGTTTCTCAGGAGGACTTTTGAACATGAGTTCGAGGCTGCATCCTCAACTTATTATTTTTGTGTAAAATTCTCCACGAAAGATGGGCTTGTCAGCACCGTTAAGGGCGACCAGTGGATGCAAGAGGATGTTCGGTTTATTCTTCATCTTGTTTCCATTCCGCATTTAAATCTGGTATGCAAATACTTGTAATAGATAGCGATATGCAATGTAATGAATCGAATATTGAAAAGACGAACAAGAAAAGAAGCCAGAGCGACCTCGATCCAAGAATAGGCGCCAAACCTGAGGAGTTCCTAATCGAGGCTAAAATCAACGACCCTCGACAAGAAGGCCCAAGAGCCATCCCAGGGGAAGAACTCGAGAAAGCAAAGGTATATCTAGCTCGGACAGATTTGGAGGTCATCATAGGCTCCAAGATACTTGGCGACCTGAAGTGGAAAGTCGTCAACTTTCTAAAAAAGAACCTGGATATTTTCGATTGGTCGCACAAGGATATGGTCGACATTGAATCGCAAGTCGCATGTCATCAATTTCATATTGATCCAAGTCGGAAGCCGATAGCCCAGAAAAGACGAGAAATTGGCCCTGAAAAATACGCTGCACTTGCTGAGGAAGTAAAGAAATTATTGGACAACAACCTGACCACTTAGGCCGACCATCCACAATGGGTTGCCAATGCAGTCTTGGTGAAAAATTCGAACGGTACATGGCGATTTTATATTGACTTCACAGACCTCAACGAAGCATGCCTAAAGGATTTCTTTCCTATGCCGCACATCGACCACCTGATAGACAACACGGGTGGTCATGAGATGATGTCATTTATGGATGCCTTTGCGGGCTACCACCTGATTGCCATGCATAAGCCAGACCAACAACATACTTCTTTCGTGACAGAGAAGAACCTTTTCTGCTAGAAAAGGATGCCTTTCGGCTTGAAGAATGCAGGGGCGACCTACCAAAGATTAGTCAACCATATGTTTGCAGATCAGATCGCCAAATCTGTGGAAGTTTATGTAGATGAAATAGTCATCAAGAGTCTTAAAAAAGAGGACCACCTCGTCCACCTCGCTCAGACCTTCAAGATCCTGAGGAAGTTCGACATGAGACTCAACCCTAAAAGATGCAATTTCAGGGTTGAATCAGGGAAGTTCCTAGAACATCTGGTCAGCAAGAGGGGGATAGAAGCCAATCCAGCAAAGGTGAAGGTGATTCTGGACATGGGAGCCCCCAGGAATGTGAGGGAGGTTCAGAAACTGACAGGTTGCCTGGCTGCTCTAAGCAGGTTTATCTCTCGAATGGGGGATAAATGCAAACCACTGTTCAACACGATTTGCAAGAAGTTGAAGTTTGAGTGGACCGCAGAAAGCCAGGAGGCTTTCAACAGGACCAAAGCTTATCTGGCAGATGTGAGCATCATATCAAAACCAGTTCCAGGGGAGAAACTGTTCTTATATCTAGCGGCATCTAAAACTGTATTAAGCGCAGTTCTAGTTTGGGTAAAAGGTCAGGTGCACCTCCCCATCTATTTTGTTAGCTAGACATTGAATGAAACTGAGCAACCATATCCACTTCTGGAAAAACTGGCATACGCAATTGTCATGGGCATTATAAAACTAAGGCCATATTTCTTCGACCATCAGATTGAAGTACTCGCCTCCCTACCTCAAAGGAACATACTTCATCGACCTGACACAACAGGTTGGTGTCTCAAATGTCCATAGAGGTCAGGCAATACGGAGTAACCTACGCTGTTCACCCAACAATTAAAGCACAAGCCTTGGCCGACTTCATGGTCGAACTGACTTTCTTGTCAGAGGCCAACAGCTCATCCGGCCTGCCCTGGCAACTATTTGTAGATGGCTTAGCAACTTCTCACAAGTCAAGTGCAGTGGTAGTTCTGGTCAGTCCGGAGGGCAGCTCTTTTTAGAATGCCATAACTTTCGACTTCCCAGCGACAAACAATGAGGCCGAATATGAGGCCCTCATCAATGGTCTGAAGATGTCCATGGCAATAGGTATCAAGAGACTTCAAGTACATACTGATTCCCAAATCGTAGCTTATCAAGTCTCGGGAGAATATGATGCTCGAGAAGACAGAATGGCAACTTACCAAGTCGTGAAAAGACTACTCTAGAAATTCAAACAGGTACATGTGAAACTAATCTCTTGGGATTTGAATTCACAGGCCGATGATCTAGCTCGACTGGTAACTTTAGATGGGCCAGCAGAGATGAAAGATGTCACCATCACAAGACTCTCCCACCCTCCAGTGTCAGGACACTAGTTGTATCCCTAGACACTCCAACAGCTGAGCAGAACTAGATGACACCCATCATCGAGTACCTGAAGAGTGGCGACTTGCCACAAGATAGAGTCAAAGCTCAACAATTACAGTTGAGAGCCGCCAGTTATACCCTCATTGACAGAGAGCTATATAAATGAGGCTTCAACACACCACTCCTCAGATGTATCACACCAGAGCAGGGACAAGCCATCCTGAGAGAGATACACGGGGGAGTATGCGAAAACCACGCTGGGGGGCAATCGCTAGCTCACAAAGCTACTAGGTAAGGTTACTTCTGGCCGACCTTGAGGGCAGATGCTATCGTATATGCACGAAGATCTCACATGTGTCACATTTTTGCACCGTCAATCAAAATCGCCCGTGAAGAACTTACCAGCATCCTCAGTCCATGGCCTTTTGCGAAGTGGGGGATATATATCATTGGGTCACTCCCAACGGCTCTGGGCAAGGTCAAATACGCCCTAGTCGCTGTGGATTACTTCACAAAATGGGCCAAGGCAGAATCTTTGGCAGTCATAGACCAGGATCATGTCATCAGGTTCATATGGCGGAATATAATTTGCAGGTTCGGCCTACCTCAAGCAATAATATCCGACAACGGGAAGCAGTTTGATGGACTTAAAATTGACACTTTTTTCTGAAAATTGAAGATCACCAAACTCTTTTCCACAGCGTGCCACCCCCAATCAAACGGTCAGGTCGAAGCTATTAACAAAATTATCAAACACACCTTGAAAATGAAGATTGAGGGAGGAAAAAGGAAATGGACCAGCGAGCTGCCAGATGTCTTGTGGTCATACAGAAAGACCTGCCGAAATTCAATTGGGGAGATACCTTACTCTCTAGCTTTTGGAACCGAGGAAGTGTTGCTTTCAGAGATCGACTTCCCAAGCCTCTGGACATCGCAAGTCGCGATCGACCATAATGACAAAGCTCTTGCCTAAAGTCTAGACCTGCTTGAAGAAAAGAGATTGAAGGCCAATATGAGAAACACAAGATACAAACAACAATCGGAGAAGTACTATAACTTTAAAGTATGACTTCGAAAATTCAAGGAGGGAGATATGGTGCTAAAGAAAGTACTTGGTGTACCCAAAGGGACTTTTGGCCCGAATTGGGAAGGTCCATTGAAGATATCAAGATGCCTACCCAACGGAGCTTATGAGCTAAAAAAATGCCACGAAGGCTCAGTACCCTTGGAATGCGGCTCACCTAAAAAAAAATACTATCAATAGGTCAGAGGTCACAACATTGTACTAGCTTAGCCAAGTTCGATAAAATGTTATCTTTCTTTACAAAATTCCCATGTGTTCAAACCAAAGGGGGTCGCATGAATAAGCATTGATCTTCTTAAGTATGACTTTTGACATACTGGCGGCGAGATCGTCATCTGAGAGGTGCAATCCTCCCCCAACTTCGTAAAACGACTAAGCAAAGTTCACAAATAAGTCGCAAACAAGTAAGACGACAATAACAAGTTCAATTTAATCGCAACGACAATAAGACGATAACCTGTGCAATTATAAAGTCGCAGAAGTAAATTAGGTCAGCACGATAAGGAAAGAAAAGGAAACGATTTCATTGATATTAAGTTCACCCGGAGTCGGCAACAGGTATAGCCCAGCCTGCCCCAACACAGTCATGGTGGAGAGAATATAACTCCACCCATTCGAAGTAATTTTAGTAAAGCTCTGGTTCCAGGCCGCGAGTAAATGGGAGATCGCTGGATGTAGGGAAAATCGAATCCTGACCTCCATGGTGTGCTCCTTCACCACTATTATTTTTGGAGGCATCTAGTCGGCACTCTCGTCCGACATCGCCCCATAAAAGTGCACATCCTTAGGCACTTTTTATCAATGGCGGAGCGAGCACACGTATCGATCAAACATACAAGATCGGAACTCACGATGAGGCCGCTTATATGGGCTCCGAGCCACATAAGCCTCATAGTCGAAGATTCGCTCAAAAGCCCCTATCTCACGCACCTGAACAGAGGGTCCCGCAGCCTCATCCACCTCCGGCAAGACAGTACGAATGGGACTAGCATTCACTGGAGAAAGATGCGTTATATCATCCAACTCCTCCAGGAAGGCTTCATTAGGTTCCACATCATTGTCGTCATCCTCCTTATTTACACCAGTGGTATCGACCGCGGATTTTGGACTCTCAGAAGATCCCTCTGAAACCACTGTTTCCAAGGCTGAGCCACGATGGCGATGACGGTGTATCAGCGTAACATCTCCCTCGGAGAACGAGGACACCTGTAGGTCTCGAACGGGTTTTAGTGAGGCAGAAGTCTAGAGGGGAGGGGTAAATAGACTTCTGAAACTTTCCGTGGGATCAGGTGTAAAAGCAAGTTTCCTGATCAGAGTGCGTGTGAATCAGTTTGGACTGATATCCAACTTACTGATCGCTTGAGAGCAGATCAGTTCGGTGTCTATCAGCTTAACTGATGTGCAGAAGATAAGTTTAACTCGTGTGAAAAACCAGTTTACTAAATCAGGTTCTAAGTGATATGTATTGGATCAGATGACAAAGTGCCAAACTGATCAGATCAGTTTCTTGGTACAAATCTGATCCAGACTTAGAATATGCATGCAATAGTTAAATAGGTGTGTATAGATAGTGTAAAACAGGTAAATCAGATTAAGGCACACAAGATTTTTTATAGTGGTTCCAACTGGAATTCTATCCTAGTATATGAATAGCCTAAAGCTAGAGGATACAAATTCTTGCTAAGAGCCTATGGGATGAACACTTAGAATATTTTCTTGATCTTGTGTTCTTGGTGCGGAAATGTAGCTTTGCTTGAGCTTGTGGATTATTTTAGTACCCTTACTATGAAGGTTTATCCCATATTTATAGACCTTGAAATCAAAGAGGCGTTGGAGAGCAATTTGAATCTCATGCTATTTTAGGTAGCTTGCATGTCTGATTTGGCGTGCTCAGGAAGGCCATGCCGTCTTCGTGCAATTTCATCCGTTCTAGTTGTTTGCCCTGATACGCCATGTCAAATCCGTACATACATGTCTATCCCTTAGTGGCTAATAAGTACACTTATTCGGCGCCTTGTAAAGCCAACTATGTTGACATTCTTCTGGTCTGATTTACATCGTATGCCTTGGATAAGTAGATATGCTTATCACTTTTCTGACTTAGCTTGACCTGATCAATACTATCCTGATCAGTCACCTTGAGTCTTCTGATATGGTTGTCTTAGCTTCAACTTATCGACTCTGCTGATGTCTCCATATAATAGATCTTTTGGTCTGCTGCGTCTACTAATCTTCTCTTCTGATCCTTGCTTCTGATCTTGACCAAAATTATACATTTTGAGTTCCCCCTCAATATGTGACTTAGTCTAATTCATCAGCTGTCTAACATGTTCAGCTGGTTTCCTATCAAATCATCAATCGACTAACAGGTTCGACTGATCCTATTACAATTATTTTGGAACTTCTATCAAAACTATAAATTTCCCATAAAATGAGGAAGAAGTAATTAGTTATATGTCTAAATTCGAAGAAGAATCTATGTATGACACAGAGCCAGTTTACGATACAGAAACTGAAGAAGATTACAAATATTTAGAGTTAATAGGTTATAGCCAATTTGAAGAATTAGAAGAAAATTTTTCTAATATTGACATAGAAACAGGTTTTAAAATTGAAGAAACAAAAAATTCTATTAATCAAATTATTATTAAAAAATCCACAGAAATAAGTATTCAAGAACAAGTTGATGATATGCTAATAGAAAGTATGACTGATCTAGGAATGACCTACGAACAAACTTATAATAAGCTTGAAGAATACTTTAATTTACCCTTAGTAAAATCATAGGCGGAAAATGCATGATGTCAGATTTTTATAAAAATGAAATAAACTATATGAAGAGTAGGAAGATCATACTTACAGATAAGGGATGAAATTTTACAGAGTAGTAGAAGCCTTGCACAAAAGGAAGAATTTACTCTTTTTTTTTTTTTACAAGGATATGGGATATATTATGAGGATTGAAGGAATTTTAGCTTTGTGGCATAAGGAATCGGAAATGGGAAATTTAGAAGATCATTGTGAGAAAAGATGCTTGATTGATTTTTTCAGTGTGGTTACAATGAAGGATTATGAATCCTTTTTAAAGACATAAAAAACCTATTCTAGCTATTACATAATACACCTACTTTACAGGTGTGAGGTACGAAAGAAACCGCGTTAAAAACGCGTATAAGAAGTCAAAAAGCAAAAAGTAATTTGCATGAATTCAAAAAGCCAATAGTAAATAACTTTGTTTGATGTTGATGTTTTTGTCAGAAATCTCTGTGTGTTTCAGGAACTGTTGGTACTGAGTCATCACTATCCATGTCAATGGGTTGGGAAAATGCTTCATCTGTATTAATAACATTATTTTCTGGAAGCAAATTTCCTTCTCCACTAAAGGGCGGTAACATTTGTCAATTTGTTGTTGCAAAACTTGAATATAATGTCCTTCCCCAAGTAATTTGTAATCTCACCAATCAAAGTGTGATAGATATTCAGAGCTTTGGGCAAGTTTATAAACTTTTTCGGATTCAATGTGGTTGTAATCATAAGGGCACAATGACGTCCTTTTGCGTTTATCATCTTCTGTCAGAATAACCCTTTTTCGAGCAGGTCGATGGGATGATTTTATTATTTCTGGTAGAGAAGATATAATTTTTCAAAATACTTTTCCTTTTAGGAAAAAAACTGCAATATTTCCACCAATCAGCATAAATTTTTCTCCATAATTTTCCAAAATGTCTTTTATTTCTCTGTTAATTTGTACTCCAAAAAATCTATCATGCAATAATGATAGTATTTTACTATTTCTTTAACAGGGAGGTATGTATTATTAAGGATAATCTGTAGTTTGAAGACGTCGCATGTTCCAAGTGGGCAACGATGATCTCTATCTTCGTTAATTGGTCCCCAAACTGTAGTGGTCTATATAACTTGTACTCCTTTATCCTTTGATTCTCAAAATGAATCTGTATTATTTCTTTTTGTAAATTGATTAATACTTGAGGGAAGTCCTGAGCAATTTTTTCAGAAATTATTGGCTCAAGTTCTGGAACTATTTCTAAAACTATTTTTAAAGACTCAGTAAGAGAAAGATCAAGAACTCTTGCTTTAAAAGCTTCATAGCTCTTGATTGTAATAACCTCTTTTTTATTTTCAGAAATTTCTTCTTGAAGATTATTAATTTGACTATATAATCTTCTAACCATTTTTTCTAGTAAGTTAATAGTCTGATCTTTAAATTTTAAGTCTTCAATTAAACATTTTGTATTAATATCTTCAAGAGTATTCTTTTGAGAAATGGGACTTTTGAGATGAAATAATTGAACTTGGATTTTCTTTAGCAATTTTTGTATAACTCTTAACCGCTCAGGCTCAATATAAAATTTTTAATCTAACTCTTTTCTAGCATAATCCAAAGCTTCTTGAAAAGTTTCATAACCTTTATTTGTTCTCGAAAAACTACGTAATAATGAATTTTTTTTTTTTGAAAAACTTGTTTTGAAGTCTTTTGCTCATTAAAAAAAAAAAAAAACTAAGAGCATTTAAGACTTGAACTTTGAAGGTTGTGGCATTTGCAGAAGTTTTTAAATGCCAAATATTATCTCCAAAACATTTTTGATCTTTGGTTAAATCCATATTTGTAAAAGGACGGAAGTTTTTGTTAATATCTATACAAACTGGTAGCATAATTGTGCCAAATTGGAGATAAGATTCTCTTTTTTCTGTAATACTAGTTGATCGAGAAGATTCAAATGATGCCTTCATCATAGGCATTTCATCATCATTTGAAATTGTATTACTGAGGTTGAACCTTGTTTTACTTTTAACTGTATCAACTTTTTCTTTCCCTTTAGGAAGAATGGTTCTTCTTTCCATAATCTGTACTTAAGAATTTATTAATATTTCGAGAAACTAGATCAGCTAAACTATTATATTTTCCTTTAATATGTTCAAAATTTATTACATATCCGTTTCCTTGAATAAGATTTTGTAGATTTACCCATCGAGTTCTGTTTATTTTTTTACTATTATCATTTTAAAAAAATCTAACTATTGCTTCACAATCTGTTCTAACTGTAAATTCATTATTTAAAAATATTTTAAATTTATCAAGAACAGTAATTAGAGCTTGTATTTCAAAATCTAAGGATGTCCAATTTTGTCCATTTTTTTCAAAATTACCACTAAAATAAGAAGAATTTTTTTCTTCAGTTTTAGGACTATTTTAATCACGTTTTTATTAATTTGATTTATATTGGGCTACTTGAGGGGCCTTTAGAAGAATTAAGATTGGACCTTCAATGGGCTCTGAATTTCTAATATTGAGCCACAATATCATTCAGCCCATTAATATTAATTTACCCCACTATAAAATTAATATTGCACTATCCATCTTAATCCATATTATGATAATATGGCTCCCAATTATTATTTCTTGTGTTTAAGATTATTTAGTCCATTAATTAATTAAGCAACTGAAAGCTTTATATTAATTAATATCCTTTTCATTGGAGTAAAGACAACTCAACATTATTATCCATACCGGAACTTAATCCACTTGCAAGATTTGTATGATAAAACTTTTGAGCCCACCAAGAGGACAAATCAGACAAGACCTTCCTTGCACACGTTGATCTATATTAAATTTTAGCAATTGTCATGTAATTAATAATATTGCCCAAAATACAAAGTATAGAACGCTCTCTGTTTCTCAACCCAACGTAGATCAAAAAAAAAATATTAATTACACACAATCATATTTAAGTGACAGAGGTTAAGAAATCAACAACCACTGAGGTCTAATTCTTCATCCCATAAGTCAGTACGAAAGAATTTGTCCTCTCTGTTGGTCCTCTTTGTTAGTGTTAGTATCCTAGAGACAATCCTATTGTAAGGACATAATGCTAAGATAATATTTAGTATTGGTTTTAATATTATTGTTTGTTTAATATTAAATGTTTGACATTACACTTGTTTGAATATTATGTTTGGTTGATTGCATTTATTCTTATTTGTGTTCCCATGAGTCATTGTTGTCATTGAGATTGTGAGAACTCAGATGACTTAAGGATGATTCTCAAATAGTCACGATCAAGGATCATCAAGAATGAGATATTGATGATGCAATAGAGATTAGTGTGTGATCTGCATCATACTCTTAGAGAGTGTAGTAAGATCTCACTTACTACGAGATACTAGGTATCTCATGATGGATGCACAGATACCTTAGAGGGTATTGGTATACCCATCCGAGAAACCGTTTGATGTAATTCCACAATATGTGTCTACGGGTGTCTGGATTAGTGGGTGCGATGTGATACTCCTTTGACTTGAGGTCAATACGCAACAATATGTGTGGAGTAATGAACTTTGACCATGACCGACTCTTGCACCCTTCCATGGGTAGATATGGTTGAGCTAAGAATAGGATTCATTCCTTAATGTGGATTTAGGGAGAATACTCATCTTCTCATCATAATTAGATTTAAGTCATCGATCGATGCACGTCAAGTTGGACTTTGTGGCCAAGTGCGACATAAGTGATCAATTAGTGATTAGAGATAATATGATTAAGTTATTTGAATAGACACTTCATCATGTTCAAGATTTAATCAAGTATTCACGAATGAAAGGAAGTTATCGTAATAGCCCATGTTTCAGTTACGGGTAGTTGCACGTTTCCTCGCAACGTACCTCATATATTGAGAACGACTGCTTTATTATTTAGGGTTCAATTAAGACCGTTAGTTTGACTAATCGCTCGATATATGAGGGCCTATGGGTCACACAACAAGTAATAGTTATTTACTAATTAATAGTTGTTGATTAAAAATTATATTGGATATTAATATTTAATTTATCGAGAATATAATAATAATTATATTTAGAATTACTTATTATTATTATTTAATTAAATTAGATTTAATTAAATTGGTTCTCCAATAATAATATATGGAGTATTATTGTAGAGATTGATATATGTGAAAATTAAATTCGTAGAGATTTGATATATATGGAAATCGAATGCATAGAGATTTATGTATAAGGGAATTAAATATATGGGATTTAATTTACAAGATTAGGGATTTTATTTCCTAATAAGGTTAGCATAAGATTTAAGTTGGGTCTCCCCTATATATATGAGTCATTAGGAATTCACAAAATAGAACTTCATATTTTCTCCATAAAATCTCTAAGTTAAAATTTTCCTAGCAAATTCATCTCGGGGATTCAACACTGGCGAATCGGTGTGAATTGGTAAACGACGGTTACATGGATACCGTAGTTGAGGAATCCGTTTATGAATTGTTGTAAGAATTCTGTTTACGTTTACCCGTAATTTAATTATGCAATTATATGTTCGTTGTTAATGAACTATTTAATTCCGATGTGCACGTATTACGTGTCTCTATATTCCAATATTGGTATCAGAGCTTCATGCTCTTGATTTAATTGTTTAATTGAATTTTAATTATTGGGGTACGACAATTTAACCAACCGCACCTAATATTTTTTTTTTTTGGTATGGTTTTGTTTGACAAATCACCTTGTTTCGTCCGCCTGCAATATTGACCATCTACTTGGTTAATTTCTTTTGCTTGTGGTGTACTTATTTATTAAATTGTGTATACCATGTTAATTGGTTATATGTGCTGCTATTGTCTCTGAAAATCCTAATCAATCTCGCCGCTCCGCTAGCGGACCCGCGATTGAATGCTGGAGGCGGCGGTGCAACGCCGCGCCTCGCGATCTGCGCGTGGACTCGCGATGCCACGTGACGATGAGAAGTTTACCCCCTTTCGATCGTGCCTAGTTTTCGAATCTAATCACGACGGGATTTTCGATTCACCGCGATGGTGGCATTCTGCAGTGCGTTGCATTGACTAGAGCCTATCCCCTTCGATTGCAATCTGTTTTCGACACGCGATGGTGAAGAATCGCTGTAACTCGCTATCGCCACGGTGTTCACGCGCGGGCAATGCGGTGGCGGCGGCGATTCTACTTTAAGCGCCTTGATGGCGTGACAAAGCTTCACTGTTGGTTCATCGATGGTGATGCGTTGTTGCCTCAGTTGTCAATGGGAGTTTGCCCACTGTCTTCAAGCGTTGACGATTTTTTTTATCGATATGCGTTAACGGGATATTGTTTTTCACCAAGAGCCTTCATCATGAAGGTATTTAACAACCAATCTTTAATGGACTGCATTAACGGGATATTATTTTCCAAAATCCATATGTCATCGACATACATGATTATGAAAACAATATTCTTCCCGTTGCGTTTACAATAAACACAAGGATCTTCCGAGTTTCTGATGAAGTCAAAAAAAACTTGATAGCTTCATCAAATCATATATTCCAACTCCTAAAAGCTTGCTTCAATCCATATATGGATCTCTTTAGCTTGCATACTAGATTAGAATTCAGCTTAGATATAAAACCTTCCGGTTGAGTCATAAACACTTCCTTATCAATGTCTTCATTGAGGAAAGCTATTTTGACGTCCATCAGCCAAATCTCATAATCATAGTGTGCTGGTATCGCAAGTAAAATTCGAATGGACTTGATCTTTACAACTGGTGAGAACGTCTTGTCACAGTCAGTGCTTTCACATTGACTATAACCATTCGTTACCAACCTAGCTTTGTAGGTTTGTACTTTGCCATGTGCATCAGTCTTACGCTTGAAGACTCATTTGCAACATATGGGTCTAACCCCTTTAGGTAACTCAACCAAGTCCCAGACTTGATCGGTGTACATCGAGTCCATCTCAGATTTCATGGCTTCATGCCACTTCCCTGAATCAATATCTGATATTGCTTCAGAATAAGTATTAGGACCGTCTTTATCCGGTATGTCCCTATTATCGAGTTCCTCCAAGAGGTAACTGTATTTAATGAGCGGATTATGATTCCTAATTGACTTACGGAGCTGTGGTTGTGCAAGCTGTACATTCTGATCATGAAAATTTTGTGGTTCATCGATTTTATCAATGTCCGAAGAGTCCTCAAGAGCTACACTTTCAAATGCCTCTTGGGTGGGAGTTTGAACTATGTTGTTCTCATTCAGTCCACTTGGAGGTTTTTGCACTGGCAAGCATACTCCATATACGCTCTCACTAGCTGAAAGACGATCACCTAGTGTAAGACTCCCACCTTGAAAGTTGCTGAATGCTCCCACTGATTCTTTGTCATGTTGCTTTGATAAGATACCAGTCTCTTTGTTAATTTGTGGTTCTTGAATTTCTTCAAGTTCTATCAGCTTACGACCTTGTTCCTTAAAGACATAGTCTTCTTCGAGGAACTTGGTCTGCCTAGAAACAATCACTAATTATTTCTCAGGTAGATAGAAGTAATATCCTTTAGTTTCCTAATGATATCCCACAAAGTAACCCTTTTCACCTTTGGATTCCAACTTGTCGGTAAGCATCCTTTTCACAATTACGGAGCAACCCCATGTTTGATATGTGTTAAAGTTGGCTTCTTGCCACACCATAGTTCATATGGTGTATGCTCAACCGATCTAGATGGAATCCTATTCAGAATGTAAATTGAGTTTTGTAATGCGTATCCCCATAAGAATGTCGAAAGAGAGGAGAAGCTCACCATGTCTAACGGGGTTCGGTTTCTCCTCTCGGACACACCGTTCATCTGAGGTGTTCCGGGAGGAGTCCATTGTGATTGGATTCCATGTAACTTCAAGTAATCAGTGAATTCATGGCTAAGGTATTCACCTCCTCGACCTGATCGAAGAGTCTTGATACTCTTACCAAGTTGCTTCTCTACTTCAGCCTTAAACTCTTTGAATTTCTCAAACGATTCTAATTTGTGTTTCATAAGATACACGTATCCGTATCTTGAGAAATTATCAGTAAAAGTGATGAAGTATCCAAAGTGACCCCTAGCTAGAGTGGGCAATGGTCCACAAACATCGTTGTAGATCAACTCTAGAACTTCTTTGGCATGCACCCCTTCCCAGAAAAGGGTCTGTTGATCATCTTGCCCATGAGATAAGATTCACAATCTCCATAAAACTCACAGTCGAATGGGGTTAAGTTGTCTAACTTTCTTAACCTTACAATTCTTTTCTCGTTTACATGATCAAGTTCTTTAATGCCATAAGTAAGTCGGGTTTTCAAGATTATTAAGTTTGAGTTTTTTATTTTGTATATTAAGAACATCATATTCATAATGCAACAAGTACATGTTGCGAGTAATAGAAAGAACTAAATGACAATCATTAAGTTCTAATCTAAAACCAAAGGTAAGTCTAACACATAAGTCCTCACACGTTCAGTAGCAACCCTTGCTCCATTTCCACGTGTAAGACGACTTCACCCGGCCTAACTGTCCTAAGACACATGAGCCCCTTCACATTAGTACAAATGTGAGAGCCACATCTGGTATCTAATACCAAGCAGTTAGCGCTATTAGTGGACATGTTTATCTTAATAACAAACATACACGTTCTAGTGCTAGAAGCACCCAGTGCCTTCTTTTCAGCAACCAGAACCTTACAGTCCTTCTTCCGGTGCCCTCTAATACTTACAAGAGAGGCACACATCCTTGTCTACCCACTCCTTCTTTTGAACACCATCTTAGTGATAGTGAACTCAAAAGTCTTGAGCACGTTGTTAAGTTCAGGCATGGTGGCATTAGTCTTGTTCATATTGTAGTTCACAATGAAGCTAAAATATGAATCCGAGACCGATTGGAGGATAGCATAAATGAAAACGTCGGTCTTTTAGCTCAAAGCCTAAATTACCAAGTTTCTCAATTAGGCATATCATCTTAAGCACATGAGGTGAAACATCCCCTTTTTCAGCTAACCGACATCTGAATAGATCTCTCATCATTTTATAAATCTCAAAACAAGATTCAAAATCAAAGAGATCCTTTAGATTCTTGAGCATCTCGAAAGGACCCATTTTCTCATGTTGCCTTAAGTGATTCGGGAGTCATGCCGAGCAACATCACACACTACGTCTGGGAAGTTTCCTTTTGATGCTTATTCTGAGTTGCTACGTCAAATGTAGCTGTCTCAAGAAACTAGCTGCAGGGGTAACAGGGATTGGCGTGTCCAACACATACTCAATTTTTTCTTGCCTTAGCACCAAACACATATTTTGGTGCCAGTCTAGAAAATTTGGCCTAGCCAATTTTGTTTGTTTCCAAAACACATCTCAATAACAGTTATACATTTCAACTAACCAAGAGAAATAAAATAAAATGAGAATTAAACACATAATTATTATGATCAATATTCAGCAATCAAAATAAACATGGTCTTTCTTTTGTGTTTATTTTGTCTCCATTATTTTCACATACTTAACGACCTCATCGGAAAAGTACGAATTTATATCGAATATAAATTATAATGGACTAGGATCCACATTACTACTATCATAATCCCATCGAGGGCTGATCATTACAATAGCATAACTGGTAGGTCTCTAAACTAATTGCAAACTGCAATTCCTAGTTTGTCAAACCTAGTTCGACTGATGTCCCTTACCCTTTGTTCCCCGCGAGGGCTAGCGAAACAAAGTTAAGTTGGTTTACAACCATCAAGCGGCGACATTACATGTCCTTATAAAAGTCCCGTTAGATGTAGATCCGAGCAAAAGACGAGGGTCTTTAAGTACTCATTGGAACGAAATCTCCGGTTTACTTTGAATTTTGATGGAAGACATCTTATCAAGTTAATGAGAAAACCATATTTTAGTGAGGAACGTTTTAAAGGTGGGGTATTAATTGCTTAATAGAGATCCAACATGTTAATCTAAGTCACATTTGAGCAATTACGGGCGCCGCCTACTCAAACATGACATATACGGACTAGCAAATATTTGGGCACCGTCTACCCAAGCATTTAATACGGTCCGATAAATATTGGGCGCTGCCTACCGAAACAGTTATGATGCAGACTTAAATTCCGTTAACTAATTCAAACGAGTAAACAAGTTAACAGTGGGTTTTAATAAACCTTTTAGAAAATCAAAATTTAAATTCATTTTAAAAAAATCAATTTTAAGATTATTAAATATGATTAATCCAATTAATCGTCTTGGTCCAACCAATTTTAATTTCAGAATTAAATTAAATAAAATAACAAAATTTAAAATTTAATTATTTTATTTTCGGGGGGTCAGGTGCAATTTCTAAAATTTGTACTTGGAGGGTCTGTCTCAAATCGAATTTGCAAAACAACCCTCCTACATCATCACCCTTCCAATCAAATCCAATCCGACCAAAATTCCCAAATTTTCCAAATCTCAAATTAATCGTTTCATCATCATTTTCAATAGACAATTAATCTAATTAATCGAACCAAGAACCAAAACAGAAAATCCAAATTTAGTTCAAGCAATGAGAAAGACGAAGTAGGTGATGAAGCGATGTGAGCGACTCGTCGCCTAGAACGATTGAGGTGGAAGGGGCGCGCGGCCCCTTGGTCGAAACTGGTTCGAAACCAAATCGAAAATAGAGGAAGACGATCGAGTCGGCGGCGCGCCGCCACTAATTTGTCTCATTCCGGTGGCGTGCCGCCATGAGACGTATGGATACATACACCCAGGCCAAGCCTCGAAAATGCACATGCAACAGGACTCAAAATCAGAACGAATCGGTGGCGAACCGCCTCGAATTGAACCGAGCAGAGGGTGGCGCACCACTGTGAAAAAAGGCAGAACAAAAGTGTCTCGAAGACGATTCACAAAGCATCGGAGTCGCAATTGGCACAGCGGGCTTCCACACGCGTCGCGAGGCACGTCGCCTAGCTCCGGCCTTCAACGACGCGGCGTAGCACCGCCGGTTGAAAGGGGTGTGTGCAGCGCTGCGGTGAATACTCAAAGGGGAAACCCTAATTTTTGGACGAAGGGGATGAAGCCGAGCGATGAAATAAAACAACAGAGGGTGAGATTTTCGTACAACAAAATCGTGCCCCAGGTTTTAATAAAAAAAAAAATTATTTTTAATTAAAACCAATTTTAATATGCAATTAAAAACAAGAGCCTGAAGCTCTGATACCAATATTGGAATTTAGAGGCACGTAAACACGTAATACATGCACAGCGGAATTAAATAGTTCACCAACAACGAACATATAATTGCATAAACGATTACAAATAAACATAACAAGAAATCTTACAGTAATTCAAGACCAGATTTCTCAACTATGGTTTCCACGTAATCCCCGTTTACAGACTTGCACAGATTTGCCAGCGTTGAATCCCGAGATGAATTTGCAAGGGAAACTCTAGATTTTATGGAGAGAATTTGAACAACCATATTATGGATTCCTAAGAGCTCATATATATAGGAGAGACCCAGCTTAAATCTTAAGCTAACCTGATTAGGAAATAAAATCCTTAATCTTTATTTTAATAAATCTCTTAGATTTATTTCCGACATATAAAATCTCTACGGATTTAATTCCCATATATGTCAAATCTCTACGGATTTGATTCCATATATATTAAATCCTATAATAATATTCCATATATTATTATAGGAAATCCTATTTAATTAAATCCAATTTAATTAAATATTAATAATAATTAATTTAAAATTAATCTATTATTAATTAATTCTCCATAAATTAAATATTAAATCCAATTTAACATTTAATCAACCAACTATAATCTGTAAAAGGGAACTACTTGTTGTATGACCCATAGGCCCTCATATATCGAGCGATCAGTCAAACTAACGGTCTTAATTGAACCCTAGACATTCAGACATTCTCAATATATTAGGTACGTTGCGAGAAACGTGCAACTACCTGTAACTGAAACATGGGCTATTACTATTTCCTCCTTTCATTCGGGAATACTCGATTATGTCTTGAATATGATGAAGTGCCTATTCAAATAACTTAATCATATTATCTTTAATCACTAATTGATCATGTATGTCACACTTAGCCACAAAGTCTAAGTTGACATGCATTGGCCGATGTCATTGATCCAATTATGATGAGAAGATGAGTATTCTCTCTAAATCCACATTGAGGAATGAATCTTATTCTTGGCTCAACTACAACGCACATGCACTTCGTGATGAACTCAATCTAAGCCACATATACCCATAGACTGGTGCAAGCGTCGGTCATATTCAAAGTTCATCACTCCACACATGTCGTGCGTATTGACCTCAAGTGAAAGGAGTATTGCATCGCTCCCACTAACCAAGACACTCGTAGACATATATAGTGGAAATACATTAAAAGGTTTCTCGGATGGGTATACCAATACCCTCTAAGGTATTTGTGCATCCATCATGAGATACCTAGTATCTCGTAGTAAGTGAGATCTTACTACACTCTGTAAGAGTATGATGCAGATCGCACACCAATCTCCATTGCATCATCAATATCCCACTCTTGATGATCCTTGATCGGGGCTATTTGAGAATCATGCTTAATTCATCTGAGTTCTCACAACCTCAATGACAACAATGACTCATGAGAACACTTGTATGAATAAATGCAAACAATCAAACATAATATTCTAACAAGTGTTTTTCCATACATTAATATTAATTGAACTATAATATTAAATCGAACTGAATATCATCGAGTATTATGTCCTTACAATAGATTGTTTCTAGGACACTAACACTAACACTAAGACTGTAGAAGCTCGATTCCTCAAGAATTTATGGAAGAGAAATGATGGATAGTTAGTTTACAAATTTTTTTTGAAAAGAAATTAAAAGAATATGAAGAAGAGTTCTTTACTTGTTCTTGGTGGAAATAGGTTTGATCTTCAAGAGGGAGTTTGGACTTGATGAAGATGATGAGCTCGATGATGATGATGATAAACTTGACAATGGTGATGATGAACTTGTTGATGAGCTTTAATGATGGTGGTGGATGAAGGATGGTGATGAAAGGGAGGAGATGAAGAGAGTGAAAATTAGCAGAGCTTGGGCGTGTTATTCATTTGGTGTGTACATATAGAGGTGGATGAGAGGGTGTTGGGAGATGAATTTGATATATAAAGAAAAGATTTTGATTAGATCTCAAAACCCCTGAGTATGACATGTTCAGAATGATCTAAGGTAGATTAGAATACAGGTCTCAGTATAGTTAGTTCAGGAAATATCTGCAAAATGTATAGTCAACAAATATCTCTGAGTGTATAAGTTAGACATACTAAGGGGGAACTCAACAAGATGACTAAAATATCTGAAGACTCAGAAGACTTCAGATGAACCTGAATCCAGATCGTCCTAAGGACTCAAATCAACCTGAAGACCTGAAGACCTTGTTGGGGAATAAGTTGCACAGATCTATTCGGGATGAATATTTAAATACAAATTTAATTCTTATAATTATTACTAGCATGAATTAATCCTATATTAATTCAAATAATAATTCAACAACATATCATGCATATAATTAATTCACGTAAATCCTACGCATGCGGAATTCTACGAGTTTACGTGAACGTACCTCTTGGGACGGCAATGGTCTGGCTGATTAGACTCACCAAAAGAAATTCCCAAGTATTCCCTTAATCCTTGCTCAACTATCTGGTAGTAGGACACTTGCGAACAATTAACAAAAGGAAAATAAATTATGTTGCACCACCTTTGTGGATTTATTAATTTTTCCAGCACATGAAATTGTACTTGGGAATGAAAGAGTCATCCCCTATTTATAGAGCATAAGTGGTCAAAATTTTTGGGATAAAACAATGTGGGAAAATCTATTTTTAAATCTCCAAGAAATCTTGAATATATCTCCTATATTCTTTTTCCCATAATTATAATATTCCACAAAATCCCACCTACTCTTTGTTATGGAGTATATTTCGAAAATTATAGGGCAAGATTCCAAGATTTGGATCTTCTTGAATTTATGAGATATTCTTGTATTTCAAAAAATACATATCTTCCATAATATCTTTTCAAGAAAATCTTTCTTTCCCTTAATTATCAAAATTTTTGAAATTTCTCTATGGATAACTAAGTGAGAGATTTCTTGAATTTAATGAGATAATCTTGTATTCCAAGAATACATATCTTCATTCCATAACAAAATTCAAAGAAAATCTTTCTCCCCTTTTATCCATAAATTTCGAAATTAATGAGAAAAAATAAGCAATAATATTTATTTTATTTTAAACATCTTTTTCAGTTATTGGACTATATGTTGGGCTACATAGGGGGCCTTTAGGAGAGTTAAGATTGGACCTTCCAATGGATCTTGAATTATCAATATTGAGCCACAATATTATTCAAGCCCATAAATATTAATTAATCCCACTACATAATTAATATTGCACTATCCATCTTAACCCATATTACAGTCAATATGGCTCCCGGTTATTATTTCCCGTGTTTAAGATTATCTAGCCCATCAATTAATTCAAGCCACTGAAATAGCTTTCCATTGATTAATATCTTTTGTCCTTGGTCAAGGAACGGTTTAACATTATTATCCATATCAGAAACTAATTCCACTTGCAAGATTTGGTATGATAAAGCTTATGAACCTCCCAAGGGGGCTAATCGAACAAGCGTACTTGGACACGATTCTCCGTATTAAATCTTAGCAATCACATGTGACCAATAATATTGCCCAAGATAAAAAGTATTGAATCTCGTTGATTCTCTACCCATGATAAGTCAAAACAATAGTTACCAACCACACGTGATCCTATTTAAGGAACGAAGATTAAGAAATAACGAACCACTGAGGTCTAATTCTTCCTTGTTCCGTTCTGAAGAATTTGTCCTCCTGTAGGTCCTATTCAGTGCATCAGTTATGCACTAGTGTAATCTCTTGGTCAAGACAAGCCAATCCGAGCCTTACACTTCAACCTTTCACGATGGGTTGTTCATTTCCATCTAGGTCGTGAATGACGTACTTTTAGTTACAAGGGACTGTTAATTTAATTTTCTGTGATCTGGTATCACTAAATTAACTACAATGTAACACGTACGATTTATTGAACAGTTATGCAGTAAATATATGTAACATTCAATGATATTTAAAGCATCAGTGATAAACAATTTATTTCAGTAAATAAGTCCGAAATTCAGATTTGATTATACAAAGTAAAAAGCATACTTTCCAGTATAATCCCAACAATCTCCCACTTATACTCAAAGTCTGGTTTTAAGTATACTACAACATGTCTCGTGTAGTTCCTAATTTGTGACATCTAATGTCACCTACACGAACCTAATAATTTCTCCCACTTATACTCAAAGCAGATTGGCAACGGTCTTGACACCCATTCCTTCCACATGTCTCTCGAATGTATTCAGAGGCAGACCCTTTGTGAATGGATCTGCTAGGTTGTCTTCTGACGCTATCTTTGCCACATCTATATCTCCTCTCTTAACGATGTCTCGTATAAGATGGTATTTCCTTTCAATGTGTTTGCTGGCTTTGTGGGCTCTTGGTTCCCTTGAATTTGCAACTGCTCCGACATTGTCACAATAAACAGTGATTTTGTTGGGTAAATTCGGAACCACATTCAAGTCCACTAGGAAGTTCTTGAGCCAAACCGCTTCTTTCGCTGCCTCACAAGCAGCTACATATTCGGCTTCCATGGTAGAATCTGCGACGCATTTCTGCTTGACGCTTCTCCATGTCACGGCTCCTCCCCCCATGCAAAACACACTACCGGAGGTAGATTTTCTGGAGTCTATGTCTGATTGGAAATCCGAGTCCGTGTAGCCGATGGGGATTGGACTATCTGACTGATAAATTAACATTCTATCCCGAGTTCTTTTTAGATACTTCAGAATGTTTTTAACTGCCGTCCAATGTTCTTTCCCCGGGTTACTTTGATATCTTGCCACCATGCCAACGGCAAAGCAGATATCCGGTCTCGTACACAGCATTGCATACATAAGGCTTCCGACAGCCGAAGCATAAGGAATGCCTCTCATGTCATCTATCTCCTTTTGAGTCTTAGGGCACATTTTCTTGGATAGATGGATTCCATGTCTGAAAGGTACGAAGCCTTTCTTGGAATCTTGCATGCTGAATCGTTTCAAGACAGTGTCTATGTATGAAGTTTGCGATAAGCCTATCATCCTTTTCTTGCGATCTCGAGTGATCTTGATCCCAAGGATGTGTCCGGCTTCCCCTAAGTCCTTCATATCAAACTGTTTTGAAATCCATGCCCTTACGCCCCGATAACACCTTTACATCGTTCCGATGATCGTAATGTAAATCTCACGATAGTACTAAGAATACCAATGTAGTTCCCAACTTGTTTTGATCGAACCCATAAGACTTTATAACATGATCAAAACATTGGCTCCAAGCTCTGGATGCTGTTTGAGTCCGTAAATGGACTTCATGAGCTTACAAACTAGGTGTTTTTGGCCTTTTTCAATGAAGCCTTGGGGTTGTTGCATATAGATCTCTTCATCAAGACTTAGTTAAGGAAAGCCGTCTTGACATCCATTTGCCGATTTCAAAGTCGAGATCTTAAAGAATCGATAAGAGAATTCGGATGGACTTAAGCATGACTACGGGCGAAAAAGTTTCCTCATAATCGATCCCTTCTTTCTGAGTATAACCTTTCGCCACGAGTCTTTCTTTGACGGTTTCCACCTTCCCGTCCGGTCCTCTTTTTCTCTTATACACCCACTTGCAACCAATGGGTTTGACCCCATTAAGTGGTTCGACTAGCTCCCACACTCTGTTATGAAACATAGAACCCATTTCGGCTTTTCATTCTTTGTTTGCCAAGAACACCGTGATCCTTGTCTTGGATTGCCTCATCATATGTCCATGGGTCTGATTCGTCTTGTCCGGGAATCAAGTCCGAGGACTCTCCTATTCCCATGAATCTCTCGGGCAGTTTCACAACCCTCCCACTACGACGGGGTTCTGGTTGTGTAAGTGTGTCGTTTGGTATGTCATCTTGTACAGTTGGCATTGAGGCTAGCCCCCTTAGCTCATTTAAGGTAATCTCACTTCTGGGTCTTCTTTCGTTCATATAGTCTTCTTCCAAAAATCTAAAGTGGGTGCTTATTACCACCTTTTGATCTTCAGGACCATAGAACATACACCCTTTTGTTCCCTCGGGGTATCCCACAAACAACCTTAATTCTGATCGAGGATCCAATTTTCCGGCTTCCTTGTCCAACACGAGGGCGGACACCCCCAAATCCTCATGTGTCTCATACTAGGCTTGCGGGTCCACAATTCTTTGTGAGTTTTGGGAACCGATTTGGATGGCACCAAGTTCAGAATGTAGGCTGCTGTCTCCAAGGCATAACCCCAGAACGACTTGGGAAGATCCGCATAACTCATCATAGATCTAACAATTTCCCAAAGAGTTATGTTTCTTCGCTCTGCAACCCCATTTTGTTGAGGGGTTTAAAGATGCGATGGTGAGATGCAATCCCTTCATCAGATAAGTAGTTCAAAAACTCATCGCTGAGGTATTTTCCTCCACGATCAGATCGTAGAGACTTGATACGTTTTTCCCTATGATTCTCTGCTTGAGCCTTAAATTCTTTGAATTTCTCAAAGATCTCAGATTTATGCTTCATAAGGAAAATATAACCGTACCTTGAGTAATCATCAATAAAAGTGACAAAATACTCATAACCTCCTCTTGCTTTGGTTGACATTGGACCACATACATCTGTGTGAACGATTTCTAACACTTCTTTGGCTCTATTCCCCTTGGCTCCAAATGCCCTCTTGGTCATTTTACCCTCCAAACATGATTCGCAGGTTGGAATTGGTTCAACTTGGAGAAACTCCAGTGAACCATCTTTCACCAACCTTTGGATCCTCTTTAGATTTATATGACCTAATCTTAGATGCCATAGAAGTGTCTCGTTCACGTCTGATGAACCTTTTCTTTTCTCGGAAATAGTTGATGTGTTATAGGATGCATTTTGTGAGTGGTGTGCACAGTTAATTGATAGAGATTATTCGACAACGTTCCATGACAGATAAATTTATCAAAAAGAGAAATGGTAACAACCTTATTAAAAGTAACCGAATATCCATCATGAAAAAGTTTAGAAACTGAAATTAAATTCTTTCTAAAACTCGGAACGTAAAGAACATCTCTTAAAATTAAAACTCTGTCTTCAAAAGACAGGTGCACTTCTCCCACTGCTTCAGCTGCCACTCTCGTAGTATCGCCCAGTGTGATGAGGATCTCACTCCCACTAAGTTGCCGGGTCCGCTTGAACCCCTGTAATGTGAAACAAACATGATCAGTGGATCCCGTATCCACCACCCATAAATGGGAGGCATACGCCGCTAAACAAGTTTCAACAACTAGTGCGTGAGAATTACCTTTCTTTCCATTCCTTTTGGGTCTGGAACAGGCTAACCTCCAATGTCCTTTCTCACCGCAATTAAAACATTTTCCTTTTGGTCCTTTCTTGACACCCAACCATTAACTTGTCTTTTTTTCTCACTTTTCTTAGTGATGAGTTTGCTTTGGTTCTGACCACTTTCCTTTTCTTGAGACTTGCCTTCCACTGACCTAGATCTCGAGAAAAGACTTTTGGTCACCAATGCTTCATCTTTCTTTCCTAAATGCTTCTCTATTTTCTCCAAGGCTTCTTGTAGGATGTCCATAGTAAACATATGATCACTCATCACAAAACTATAGTAAAACCCATCGAAGCTTCTTGGTAGAGTTAGCAACAGAAATTCGATTTGGGTCTCATCACAATACTTAGTTCCGAGATAAGCCAGTTTTTCAAAATGGTGTTTAATTCTGAGAACATGCTCCCTTACGGGTGTTCCCTCAACCATCTTTAGCCTGACCACGTCGTCATTTTTAAACTGATTGATCATGCGGTCTTTTGTTAAAAACATTTCTTCAAGACTCTGCATAATTTCTGCAGCAGACTCAACACCTTCATGAATGTGTCTTAAATCATCAGACGGTGAAGTCAAGATTACACGTTTCATGGTTTCATTGGCCTGCTCCCAATTATTATACGAGTGTCTTTCCACATTAGGTGATTCATCAGTAGGCTTACGTGGCTTGGGTACATCAAGAACCCAATGATGTTCTTGTGCTGGTAGGACAAAACTCATATTTTATTTCCAAACATTATAGTTTTCGCCAGTGAATTGGTGTTCTTTGAGTGTATATAACAGTGGATTAAAAGGTTGCGCAGGATGAACTGAAATAAACAATAATATGCATAAGCACAAATATATCACAAGGTTTGATCACATGCATCATATTAAAATCTCAAAAAAAATATGAACATGCATCAGCCAACATCTCAAAACAGTTTAAATAAGCCCGTGGGGCTGGGTGGGTCATTATTTAAACACATTCAAGAAAAGTTACAAACAAAAACGATTATAAACCTTTAATATCCAGTTAATAGTTGGCTCCCATTTTGACCAATATAAAATTGACAGGACTTGGGGAAGTATATGCATATCAATTTTATACCTAAGTAATAACCATGATTAAATACAGGATTATTATTTCGCATTGAACGAGCCTCGTGGGGAGGGTCATCGTCGCCACTAGTAATAATCCACAATCATCCATTTGGAATTCATTCATGTGAAAGCTAACTTTTGACCAATCCGGGGGAAATTTCTCCAAAAAGAATTCACAAATAAATAAATCATGGAGGTCAAAAATTAATTCAATTTTATTATCCGGAATAAAATTGTCAATTAATTATTTAAACATACTTAGTAATTTTTATGGTGAGATTTTTCATTGGGTAACTCTCATGCAAACACATTTAAACAAATTAAATAAAGCATAAGATAACACAATAATAAATCAAGCAAAGCGAAAAAATAAACATATTGGGCACAAATTATCCAATTGTCATGGTTTGATTTTTTCTTGGCTTGATCTTAAAAAACGCCGTCTTGAATTTCTCCCACTCGATCGTCTCGAAAAAGAACTCCGTCTCGAACGCCACGCCAAGTAGCTTTCATGCACTGATGCAAGCCCGCATCCGCCGCCCTTGGCCGAGCGGCGGCAACGCCCGTCCTTGGCATAGCGCATGCATCGCCAGCCGGGCGCTTCAGCGACCTCGGCGTACATCGCCCGCGTCGGCCTCGGCAGCCCTCGTAGGGCCTCGGCAGCGACGGCGGCGTGCAGCGCATCCGCGTGTCAGGCGCTCTCGGCCTCGCCCTCGCGCGGAACTTCAGCGATCAAGACGCGTCCCGTCGGCTTTTCGGCTCCATCCGCCCGATCCGGGCTCACAAGCGGTGCACGCGTCGCTTTGCGCCCGCCCGTCGTTGGCGCACCCTAATCCTCACGCTTTCGGCCTCGGCCCTCGGCCCACGCCCCACGCCCGTGCGCGTACAGCAGCGTCAAGATTATACAGATGCCTCCCTTGGCACGTTTCGCGCGACGCACGCCACCTACGCTCGGTTCTGGATTTTATCCTTTAATTCTTCGTCTCCGTCCTCATTTCCGATTCGGTTACAATTTATTTACAAAAAATAAATAAATCTAGATCTAGACTAGTCTATTACATTGATCAAATCAAACAAATCCTAATCTACTCGTGGATTTTCTCACGAGGCAAAACTAATCCGAACGAATCGAATTAAAAACCACAATTTATATGCATGCATAAATAAACACATTAAATTCCATGACAATTGGATACCTGCAAAACAGATCTAGCAATTCTACTATCCAATTTTAAATTTAATGTCAGCGAATGAAATTACAATTTAAAAAATTAAGAGCCCGAAACCGTGGCTCTGATACCAGTTGTTGGGGAATAAGTTGCACAGATCTATTCGGAATGAATATTTAAATACAAATTTAATTCTTATAATTATTACTAGCATGAATTAATCCAATATTAATTCAAATAATAATCCAACAACATATCATGCATATAATTAATTCACGTAAATCCTACGCATGCGGAATTCTACGAGTTTACGTGAACGTACCTCTTGGGACGGTAATGGTCTGGCTGATTAGACTCACCAAAAGAACTTTCCAAGTATTCCCTTAATTCTTGCTCGACTATCCGGTGGTAGGACACTTGCGAACAATTAACAAAAGGAAAATAAATTATGTTGCACCACCTTTGTGGATTTACTAATTTTTCCAGCACATGGAATTGTACTTGGGAATGAAAGAGTCATCCCCTATTTATAGGGCATAAGTGGTCAAAAATTTTGGGATAAAACAATGTGGGAAAATCTTTTCTTGATCTCCAAGAAATCTAGAATATATCTCCTATATTTTTTTTCCCATAATTATAATATTCCACAAAATCCCACCTACTCTTTGTTATGGAGTATATTTCGAAAATTATAGGGCAAGATTCCAAGATTTGGATCTTCTTGAATTTATGAGATATTCTTGTATTTCAAGAAATACATATCTTCCATAATATCTTTTCAAGAAAATCTTTCTTTCCCTTAATTATCAAATTTTTTGAAATTTCTCTATGGATAACCAAGTGGGAGATTTCTTGAATTTAATGAGATAATCTTATATTCCAAGAATACATATCTTCATTCCATAACAAAATTCAAAGAAAATCTTTCTCCCCTTTTATCCATAAATTTCGAAATCAATGAGGAAAAATAAGAAACAATATTTATTTTATTTTAAACACCTTTTTCAGTTATTGGACTATATGTTGGGCTACTTAGGGGGCCTTTAGGAGAATTAAGATTGGACCTTCCAATGGATCTTGAATTATCAATATTGAGCCACAATATTATTCAAGCCCATAAATATTAATTAATCCCACTACATAATTAATATTGCACTATCCATCTTAACCCATATTACAGTCAATATGGCTCCCGGTTATTATTTCCCTTGTTTAAGATTATCTAGTCCATCAATTAATTCAAGCCACTGAAATAGCTTTCCATTAATTAATATCTTTTGTCCTTGGTCAATGAACGGTTCAACATTATTATCCATACCGGAAACTAATTTCACTTGCAAGATTTGGTATGATAAAGCTTATGAACCTCCCAAGGGGGCAAATCGAACAAGCGTACTTGCACATGATTCTCCGTATTAAATCTTAGCAATCACATGTGACCAATAATATTGCCCAAGATAAAAAGTATTGAATCTCGTTGATTCTCTACCCATGATAAGTCAAAGCAATAGTTACCAACCACACGTGATCCTATTTAAGGAACGAAGATTAAGAAATAACGAACCACTGAGGTCTAATTCTTCCTTGTTCAGTTCTGAAGTATTTGTCCTCCTGTAGGTCCTATTCAGTGCATCAGTTATGCACTAGTGTAATCTTTTGGTCAAGACAAGCCAATCCGAGCCTTACACTTCAACCTTTCACGATGGGTTGTTCATTTCCATCTAGGTCGTGAATGGCGTACTTTTAGTTACAAGGGACTATTAATTTAATCTTCTGTGATCTGGTATCACTAAATTAACTACAATGTAACACGTACGATTTATTGAACAGTTATGCAGTAAATATATGTAACATTCAATGATATTTAAAGCATCAGTGATAAATAATTTATTTCAGTAAATAAGTCCGAAATTCAGTTTTGATTATACAAAGTAAAAAGCATACTTTCCAGTATAATCCCAACAGACCTAACCTAAAGATTATCTACCTGAGGACAAATAGACTGAAGAAGTCCTGTACATTTTATAAAGAATAAATGTTGTCCAAATATTTGATTGCAGACAAAAGAAACTATAACTAAGTGTCGATTAAGGTTGTCTCAGTCAGAGAGATTGACCTAAAAGAGCCATTTTTGTTTGTCTCTATTCACTAAAGTCAAGAACCAATCAGAGAGAGAAAACACTAAACTTCACTAACACATCCAGACTGTAAAAACTTAGTGATTGGTTTCATTGGTTACATATTACCCAAACCATGGAAGGGCTCCTTCAAACCCTAATATACTCGTTTATCACTAACCTAATAAGGAAACCCTTGATGTTATCTCCTCCAACTGATAGTTTTTCAAGAGTGACCTTGGTGAGTTACATATAAATATGAGTGACCTTCACCATTGTAAGGTTACGGGAAATCAAGCAACTCAAGAGCTCATTCGTATTCAAGTTTATACTGTGAAGCACTCAAAACCCTAAGAATTTCCCAAGTGTTTCATCTTTGAAGAGAGCTCATTTACTAAGCCTAGATTCAAACATATATCCAAAGCTTAGTTAGAGATATCCTAGCCTTTTACCTTGCGTTCTCAATTGTAAAAGGATATCTCACCTTAGTTGGAAACCAACCAAACTCAAACCCTATTGTTTAGGTAGTGTGTGTGTGTAATTGTTGGAAAGTGAGAGTTGTAAAGAGTTAGTAAGTTATCGCTAAGTTCAGCTTGAAAACTCTAGAGAAGAAGTTAGTAAGCTTCTTGTGTCAGTCTGAAAGCTTGTGTGTGTTGAGTTAGTAAGCTGCAGTATAGTTCAGCCTGAAAGCTCATTGAAGAAAGTTAGTAAGCTGATGAGTTCAGTCTGAAAGCTTAAGGTAGTAGTAGAAGTGGGTTAAGGAATTTCTCTGAAGATTCAGAGAGATTGGACGTAGGAGCCTTTTCTCTGAACCACTATAATTACTGTGTTATTTGCTTTCTGTTCCGCATTATTTTGTATTGCATATTTTTCACTGAAAGCATACTGAGTGTTCTGATACTCAGTTAGAATCAATCCACTGAATCTGCATTGAACTGAGCAAAACTTTAACCACGTTTTTACTAAAGGCAAAGAGATTTTCAGCAAGTTAAAATGAGCTTAGAACTTAGGGCCTTCACATTTCGCACTCTAGTTAAGCTAGAACAGATAGTTGTCAAATTGAACCAACTCAACTGAGTATTCAGTAAGATAGTTATCTGATCCAAGCTTGTCAGGACTCTGTTTTTAAATACACTCAGATCAGTTGAGCTAATTTGAAGTTACTGAAAGTTATTCAGGGTTATTATCTCAGTAGACTGTGACTCAGGAAGATTTGTGCTTCTCAGGGCTATTTCTCAGAACAACCTGACTCACTTATTTTATAGTTTGTGAAAAGTTTAAAAAAAAATCACTGAACACGTGTATTCCCCCCCATACACGTGTAAGACTCGTTTACCCCGGGACCAACAAGTGGTATCAGAGCAGTGGTTCAACTGACTACTTTCTTTGGTAGCCACAATCTTGTTTACTGAGAGCCTTTGGTGGTCTACTGAATAGATCTTACTGCTGATATCTTACAAGGCTCATTCATCATGCCTTCTAAGAAACTACCTATGTTCTCTGTTGAGAACTATGACTTATGGAGACTCAGGATGCAGGCACATCTGTATTCTAAACATGAGAGAATGTGGATAGTTGTCTCTCAAGGACCATTTGAGTATATTTTAGTGAATCCCAGAAATACTGATGCTGAGAAAGATGATCCCAGAGATGAACTTCCTAAGTCTGATGACCAACTTACTCCTGAGGAGAGAAAGTTAGTCAACTTAGACTATATTGCTAAAGATACTTTATATAGCACTATTGATGATGGTGTTATAGGGATGATTTCTCATTGTGAAACTGCCAAAGAAATTTGGGACACATTTGTTATCATGTGTCAAGGCACAGATCATATTAAAGAAAACAAACTATATGTTGCCATTGCAAAGTTTGACAGCTTTGAAATAGAAGATGGTGAATCTATTGATAAACTGGAAATTAGATTCACTAGTATCATGAATGATCTGAATGCCCTTGGGAAAAGATACCCACAAAGAGAAGTTGCACTGAAAATTCTTAGAGGATTATCTAAGAAATGGGATATACATGATGTGGTGATTGAAAACACCAGAAATGGGATATACATGATGTGGTGATTGAAAACACCAAGAACATTGACTTTATGCCATATCAACAAGTTTTCTCTGAACTGAAAGCTTATGAATTTGTGATTGATAAGAAAACAAAGAAATCTGATAGCAAAGATGAATCTTCATCTAGCAAGAATGTGGCTTTCAAAGCTAAAGAAAAATCATGTAAAGCTAAAGAGTCTGATAACTCACCTGCTAAAAATCAGGATGAGCAAGAGGATAAGCTAGTATTGTTGGCAAGGAGGTTTGAAAGACTAAATAGCAGATATGAAAAGTACAAAAAGTACTACAAAAATACCAGATACAGGAACATGAACAACTCAGAAGCTGAGGACAAGTCCACTGAGAAGAAGAAGGACCACAAAGCTGAAAGGTCTTCATCCAGAAAGAAGGACTCCAAGACCAAGGAGGAAAGTGATCAGGATGATGATACCAACAGATGCTACAACTGCAAAAAGAAGGGTCACTTCCAGTACGACTGTCCTGAGCTAAAAAGAGGTAAGAAGAATTCAAACAAGAAGGCTATGGTTGCTGAAAAAAAACATACTGAAGGAGGATCCAACTCTTCAGAAGAAATGTTCTTAGATAGTGATAGTGATGATGTCTGCCTTGTTGCTATAGAGGAGGTAAATTCTTCTATCTCTGTTGCTGCTCCTACACAAGCACCTGAGTTGTCAAGTTCATCTGTAACTAGTAATTTTGACCTAATGGATTCCTTTGAGAATCTGATGAAGGACTATTCTGTGTTACAAGAACTGTTCATTGAAACTCAAGAGCAAAATGAGGAACTGGCTGCTGAGAATCTGAGGTGGAAAAACTCTAATGCTGGTGAGATCACTTTTTAAATAATGGGAGCTACTGATGAACTGAATGTTCTGAAAGTACAGCTCTCAGAAAAAGGGAAAGTGATAGAGGTCCTGAAAGGGAAGTTTGAGAAATCCACTGAAGAGAATCAATTCATCAGGACTGAATTAAATAACCTGTTTGAGAAACATGAAACTCTAAAGAAAAGTGAGGATAGCTTGCGGAGAAAGGCAGCTCTATTGAATTATGCATCTAAAGCAATAGATGAAATTCAGAGTTATCAAAGACCTGCAACTATAAAGGCTGGATTGGGATATAATCCAGGGGGAACCTCAAAAGGTCATCTGAATGCTGCTTCTTCTAGTGGCACTAAGATTGTATTTGTTAAACCGGTGCTTTGTACTGATCTTCTTATTGAAGAACAACCCCGTGTTTTAGACAAGGGTAAAGGACATATGGTTTTAGAGAACCTGAAGGTTCAGGAAGGAAAGCCCAAACCTTAGGTAAAGGCTAGAAAACCTGAACACCCAGTAGGAAATCCTCAGGCCAGTACTTCGAAGCCGCAGGCTAAGAATACCAATCTGAAGAAATCTGCACTGAACCATCAGAGGAATCTTCAAAAGAGAAACACTCAGCCGAGAAATTCTCAACTGAGGAGACCAAGTCTTAGGTATACTGAAAGACCCCAATTTCAGTACAGGTAACCTAAACACCACTTGCCTAAGGGTAAAGGTTTCCTAAACCCAAGTCAACAAAGACATAGACCAACTGCACCAAGGCCAAGGCATTGGAACAAGAAGCTTGAACCTAAGAGGAACTCTAAGGCTCATGTTCATGCTAAGGCTGTCACTCATACACAGGATACTGCCAAGGCATAAAGGGTGGTGAATGTGTATGTAGATGTTTATGGAAGATAAATCAGTCACTCTAAAGTAATTAGAGTAGTAAGGAAGATTTGGGTTCCATAAGGTACAACTAACCTGGTAGGACCCTACACCAAATGGGTACCTAAGGCCTGATTTGTTTTTTAGGTGAAGAAAAAGGGCACTGAGCTGAATGAAGACAACATAGCCTTGATGAGTGGAAATGAAATTGCACCTATTGCATGGTACTTGGACAGTGGATGCTCAAGACATATGACAGGATATAAATATCTGCTCACAAAGGCCCTCAGATAACTTTTGGAGATAAATTCCAAAGGACAGACTAAAGGATATGGAACTCTTGAAATTGATATTATTCATATCCATGGTGTATCATATGTTTCTGGTTTAAAGCATAACTTGCTTTCTATATGTCAATTCTGTGATAAGGGATTCAATGTTGAGTTCTCAAAGAACTTATGTCATGTGAAAGATAATGGCTCACAACAAATACTCCTGACTGGTACTAGAAAAGGAAATGTGTATCTTGCTGATTGGATTAACTCCTATGGATACATGTTTAGTTGCAAAAAAGGCTACTGACACCAGTTGGTTATGGCATAAAAGGCGAAATCATTTAAACTTCAAAACCCTGAACAAACTAGCAAGATTGGCACTAGTGAGAGGGTTACCAAATGAAGTATCCAGTAAAGACCATGTGTGTGATGCTTGTCAGAAAGGCAAACAAATCAGAGCATCATTCAATAGCAAAGTAGAAGTGTCTACTGATAGAATACTTCAATTGTTACATATGGATCTTTTTGGTCCAGTAACACCTGTAAGCACTAATGGCAGAAAATATACACTTGTGGTAGTTGATGACTACTCCAGATATACATGGGTCATATTCTTACTCAGTAAGAAGAACACTCAGACAAAATTGCCTGAATTACTGTAAAGACTAAGTAATGAAAAGAATCTGAGTATGGTCAAAATCAGATCAGACAAAGGCACTGAGTTTATCAACCATATTATATCTGATTATTGTGCAGCAAATGGAATAGCTCATGAAACATCAGCCGCAAGGACTCCACAACAGAATGGTGTTGCTGAAAGAAGAAATAGGACATTGAAAGAAGCTGCAAGGACAATGATGCTGGAGCTGATATTCCTAAAAGATTTTGGGCTGAAGCAGTCAACACTGCATGCTACTCTCATAACAGATCCATGCTAACCAATAATCAAGGAAAAACACCTTATGAGCTGTGGAATGAAAGGAAGCCTCTTGTCTCTTTCTTTCGTGTGTTTGGTTGTAAGTGTTTCATACACAATAATGGTAAAGATCAGTTGAAATCTATTGATAGCAAAGCTGATGAAGAAATATTTTTGGAATATTCTGAAGTCAGTAAAGCCTTCAGAGTCTACAACTGTAGGACCCTTATTGTGGAAGAAACACCTCATGTTATTTTTTATGAATCTATTTGTGTTTGGAAGAAACAGGAACATGACTCAGGAGACTTAACAAAGAGGATCACCCGACTTAGCATGAAGAAAATTGACAAACCATCATTCAGCCTGAAAAGAAGAAGTCAGCTACATTCTATAAATGGAGTAAATCTGACTCTGAACAAGAAGAAACTGTTGGAATTTAGAGGCACGTAAACATGTAATACATGCGCAGCGGAAATAAACAGTTCACCAACAACGAACACGTAATTGCATGATTGAATACGTATAAACATAAAGAGAAATCTTACAGTAAATCGTACGCATATTTCTCTACTATGGTATCCACGTTATCTTCACGGACTTGCATAGATTTGTCAGCATTGAATCTGAAACGGAATTTGCTAGGAAAATTCATATTCTAGATTTTACAGAGAAATATGAATTAACGTTATTTGTGAATTCCCAAGAGCTCGTATATATAAGAAAGGCCCAGCTTAAATCTTAAGCTAACCTCATTGGGAAATAAAATCCCTAATCTTTATTTAAATAAATCTCTAAGATTTATTTCCCACATATAAAATCTCTACGGATTTAATTTCCATATATGTCAAATCTCTACGATTTGATTCCATATATATTAAATCCTATAATAATATTTCATATATTATTATTGGGAATTCCTATTTAATTAATTCCAATTTAATTAAACATTAATAATAGTTATTTCTAAATTAATTTATTATTAATTAATTCTCCATAAATTAAATATTAAATCCAATTTAACATTTAATCAACCAACTATAATTCGTAAAAGAGAATTACTTATTGTGTGACCCATAGACCCTCATATATCGAGCGATTAGTCAAACTAACGGTCTTAATTGAACCCTAGACAATAAATCAAACATTCTCAATATACGAGGTACGTTGCGAGAAACGTGTAACTACCTGTAATTGAAACACGGGCTATTACGATTTTCTCCTTTCATTCGCGAATACTAGATTAAGTCTTGAACATGATGAAGTGTTTATTCAAATAACTTAATCATGTTATCTCCAATCATTAACTGATCATGTATGTCACACTTAGCCACAAAGTCTAAGTTGACGTGCATCGGCCGATGACTTTGATCCAATTATGATGAGAAGATGAGTATTCTCTCTAAATCCACTTTGAGGAATGAATCCTATTCTTTGTTCAACTACCACGCACATGTACTTTGTGGTGAACCCAATCCAAGTTGTATCTACCCATAGAAGGGTGCAAGCGTTGGCCATGGTCAAAGTTCATCACTCCACACATGCCATGTGTATTGACCTCAAGTAAAAGGAGTATCGCATCGCTCCCACTAACCGAGACACCCGTAGACACATATAGTGGAAATACATCAAACGGTTTCTCGGATGGGTATACCAATACCCTCTAAGGTATTTGTGCATCCATCATGAGATACCTAGTATCTCGTAGTAAGTGAGATCTTACTACACTCTCTAAGAGTATGATGCAGATCGCACACCAATCTCCATTGCATCATCAATATCCCATTCTTGATGATCCTTCATCGGGGCTATTTGAGAATCATGCTTAATTCATCTGAGTTCTCACAACCTCAATGACAGCAATGACTCATGGGAACACTTGCATGAATAAATGTAAACAATCAAACATAATATTCAAACAAGCGTATTGCCATACATTAATATTAAGTGAAATATAATACTAAATCGAACTGAATATCATCGAGTATTATGTCCTTACAATAGATTGTCTCTAGGACACTAACACTGACAATCTCCCACTTGGACTAGAGTCAATCACCTACATGTCTAACCCATAGACCATCAAATGTCTAGTGTGTACATGAACACTCAGTGTTTTGGTGAAATGATCTTCCAAATTAAATATGTGGGAATACATTTTAATTCCATTTCTCCTATCCTTATGATCTCTCGGATCAAATGATAAGTCTAGGTACATGCTTGTTTATGTTTCCTGATCTAGGTTCCTTTGCTTGCGCATTCGCACCAACGTTGTCTTAATACAACTTTATTAGGCAACTGGCACTCGGAACTACCCCTAGTTCTCTTAAGAACTATAAAATTCAGACAGCCTCCTTGAGGCTTCTGATGCAGCAATGTACTCAACTTCGGTTGTTGAATCTGCGGTCCTTTTGCTTGGAACTATTCCAACTGACCGCCTCATTATTGAGAGTGAAACGTAACCTGACTCTGATTTGTAATCATCATAGTCGGATTGGAAACTTATGTTAGCTTAATCAGTCACTACTAGTTCTAACTGTCCACCATAGATAAGAAAACATTCTTTAGTTCGTCTGGGATACTTCAGAATGGTCTTGACAGCAATCCAGTGAGACCACCCACTAATACACATTTGGGCTTAGACAGCTGTGAAAAATGACCTTGGAGAGCGGTTATAACCGCTCTCCAAGCATCAGTTGTCCAAGCTTGGACAGCTGATAAAAAACCGATGTCCAAGAAAAGCACTTGGACAGCGGTTTTTAACCTCTCTGCAAGTTTAAGCTTGGACAGCGGTTGATAACCGCTGTGCAAGCCAAAGGCTTGACCGCTGTCCAAGCTAATATTTTTTTTTTAATTCGTTTATTATTTTACATAGACAGCGGTTTAAAAGCTGTCCAATATCTTTTTTTTTTAATTATTAATTTACATTTTAAAAATCCTATAATAAAACTATAAACCAAAACTTATATATACGTCCAATATCATATAACATAAACCAAAAATCCTATAATAAAACCATAAACCACATATATATACCAAAACATCGAAATATATAAACATACAATCATAAACATACGTCCAATACACAAAAAATATGAAATATATATCATCACAAATATATAATTTAATTACATGCTACCAATATTTCAAACAACATTCTCTCAATATTGATCGTATGAATATAAGAATCGATTGTAAAGGTACCCCGTCCAATCGTTTTTCCATTTCTTCAGTCTTTTCTTAGAGTAAGACTTGAGCTCACGTTCATAGATAAACTGCAAACAACGAATCAATCAATATAGTATGAATTTTTATTCAATCAATAATAATTTAAATAAATCAATAAATTGACTTACATTGAGAGGAATGTTCGTTATAGAAGCGCAGATTATATCTTCTATAAAGCAAAACACACAAAATGTCCACAATGGTCATTATCTCATTGCCTCGGAACCTGTTGATTAACAATATAATCACGTATTACAATTATGATTTATTTCTATTAATTAGTTTGATAATTTACTAAATTAAATTTACCTTAATGTTAATCCAGTTCACTTTATTTAACCTGGATCTTGAACCCTGACTCTGAAGGCGACTCCGATACATCGTCATCACACTATTATTATTATAATTAAAAAATAAAAATAGATTAAATATGCGTAATTTTAAAAGTAAAACAAATCATTGTATAGAATATTAAAAATAAACTTACGCTTCCATATATGAAACGAGATTAGGGCAATTTGAATAAACTCCATCATGAGCTGGGTCCATAAAATACACACTTAATGTATTCATGTGTATGGCGACCAGCAGCCAATGGTTCCTATATTATATTGAGAATATTAAAATTAACTGCAAATTTAGCATATATATGTGCAAATATTATAAACATGAATACAAATTTTAACGAAATGTTTATCATTCACCCCACATTTGTTGGCCAAAAAATGAGATGATCGCTCCCAGTTAGATTCAGCATATGATTAACGAACCCATCCATGGTCTGTACCCTATCACCCATTATGAAAGACACTTGGGGGGAGACGAAGGAGTACATTCCACTTGCTCGGTTATCTCTGGAGAGATATACCTCACACAAATATCTTTAACCACCATATATACGCTAATTAATATTTAAAAAGAAAATTAAACTATACAGAAAGTGAATATTGAGAATTAGTAAACACATACCTGAGGTAAATGGCTATGGTGGTTGCACTCAACCACTCGTCATTCAAGACTTCGCGCACATGTTCCTCACTGACGAATTCTTGGAAAGTATTCTGATGAAAGTGAGCAAGCATGGGAACAATGATGATATCGAAAGCATTAGACGATACCATCCGGTGCACCCTAGACTGTAAATGATCATTGTGATCTAAGTCTCCAGTCAAGGGATAACCAAGTCTGAGCGCAGTGGAGTCCCTCGATTTAGCCTCATGTGGGGTCGACAGATTCTATAATTAATTTGTAATATTATTTAGAATCACAAATAAGATAATGAACTTTAATAATAAATATTTTACCATCATGGTGCTAGAGACCAATTTGCTCGGTCATTCGATGAAGTGCCCGACCGCTGTTCCGACTATGACGGCTTCATCGATTAGTTTTGGCACCGCTGAATCCTCCTCTCCGATTACGGGTACATCGAGTGTGACCCTCACGAAACCAGGAGTGATGGGATGACCATGAATCATTCCATGGGAGCTGTGCAACGAGCCTGTGGCCACCAACCGATCGGGATCCTCCAGATAAAGGTAGCAAAAGGTCGTTGGCTGTTCGAATAAGATATTTAGTTAGAAAAATTTAATACACTAGTCTTTAATTAAAACAAATGTGAGACATGCATATCTAATACCTGGGAGACGTTTTGAAGTGCCTCAATAAAGTCGTCCCTAGGGTTAGCTAAAAACATAGCATTAGCGACACTATGTTCACAGCTTGCTCCACTCGACGACATTCCGTGGCTCGATCTTCTCTTAGACCTCAAACGTTCCACATCTTTAGACAACTTGGCAACCTGTTCTGTTAGTATACCCACCATATTCATGGATTGAAGACCAGGTGCCATTGCTAAAGATGTCTTCGTCACGCCATATCCGACACTTCGTAAGCGGCCGGGATGCTCCTGGCGACCCATAGCCCGTCTAAACAGATCACCAGGGTCAATCATGCGAATGTCGTCGGGCGTCATGGTCTGAGATAGATGCTCCTGAATCACAAAAACAAAAGATTATTATTTAATTATTTATTTATAAATAATAGTTTATAATTGAAAGATAAATTAATGGATAGATTACCCTTTCTTCGATGATGCGTTGTACCTTTGGGATCGTGAATATTCCCGTCTCGACCCTTTCTAGTAGTCTGAAATAAGTCGAAACGGGTAACAATAGGCTCACTCTCTCCAGTTTTTCTTCTTTCTTCTTTCTACGATAGTGATGAACGTGTCCCTTTATTAGATATATTAAAAGTGAATATATAAAAAAAAATTAAAAGTTAGGATTTTGATCTCACCATATTTTCTCTTATTCGTGCATAACCTTTGTTCAATCCATGATATCGCGCCTCCATCGATTTGGCTTGATCGCGATTTTTATTACTTCGATTCTATAGTATAATAGAAATATGATAAACACTGAAAAACTTAGGGCATTAGAAATTGAGGAAATGACATTGATCAATTTTACCTGGAAATCATCCTCCATAGCTCTGCTCACAAACTCCTCCCAGTATGGAGCCACCATAGGGCTATTCTGATACGCTGGAGGCGGACTAGCCGAGTAAAGACCAGTTTCCAGATCTCGTGTGTTACTTCTCAACCAAGTCCGGAAATTTTTGGCCATTACTCCAGCTTGCGACAATATATGCTTCTTCTTTTTGAGGTCAAGACCTCTAAATGTAGTCTATACGCATATAACATAACAATTTAGTAAATTTAAGGGTCATACTACAACTTTCAATAAATATATAATTAACATACCGTAAGCTCGTCCCATAATCTTTCCTTCAAAGGAGTCAGTTTGGGGCTACGCCAGTCCTTGGCTGGCAGCACGATAGGGATCACGGTCCTGACTGCAGCTCCAATGTAGAAGGACAATGACTCACTCTCTTTTCTTATTGCCTGTCCAAACTCATTGAACGATAACTGCAATAACATAGTATTTAATTAGGTTCAACGATCAATCAATATATTTATCGATTTCAAAATGTTCAATTGTAATAAAATTACCTGAAGTGTTTTCCCCTTGCTATGAGCTCTCTTAATAGATGACATGGTGACTATACCCCGAGTGCGCTTCTCCCCGGAGCTGCTAGTGGTGGTGGGAGCATCAGTGTCACACTCTCTCAAGTCATCATATGCACCATGATCATATGCGCCATGATCTCCATCAGAATATCCATCATCATCTCCATCATCTCTGGGATATGGCAAATGAGACATGATCCTGTAAAGCAGAAGAAACAACATTTAATAAACAAAAAACAAACAATATTCACAACCGAATGTTTCATGTATTAACAACATTTCTATGTGGCATAGTCAGATTGGTCAACCGGATGTTTCATCTCTTACAGCCGATTACTGGACCAAAATATCGAACTCTGTTTCTACAAGGTACAATCATACATAGCGTGGCAGGAAGGACAGAATGGTGTGTGATTTTACAACACTAGGCGTTCTAGGAGAAAGACCTTGTATAGAAACCATAACATGGTCCGGATAAGAACCTAAATCTGCACAGACATTACATGAATATCCCCACTGTTTCTACCAGGCACAATAATCATGCATCACATGGAAACAAAAAAAGAACCGTGAATTACTTCATAGCAGAAAGCATTCTAGGCCATAGACCTGAAGAACATTAACACTTTCCGATATGAACTATCTATGCATGCATACATGATACATCTACTTATAAGTTACATCTGCATCATCATAGGCTGTGGGAGGTACACGTAGATGGTAAATTAAAATTTTAGTTGATAGCAAACTCTTATACTATGAACACATGTGTATTAGGCTTGAATGACATTGTCTTCTGAAGTAGACTAGTAAATTAATTCTTATACCATGAAAGACACAATTCAGAAATGACAATCCTGAGATTAGTTCAGTTCAAAACAACAAGAGCAACATAATATAAACAAAACTATTGAAGCAAAATATATAATTTCAGCTAAAAAAAACCAAAAGATCCCACAATCCACTGTACCAACTAAGTGTTATGGAGGCGACGGCAGCGGCGGTAGGGGAGGATAGCGACGGCGGGGGCGGTAGGGGAGGGCAGCGGCGGCGGTAGGAGAGGGAGGGAGGAGGGCGCGCGATGATTTGGGGGAGAGGGAGAAGCCGATGACGGTGGCTAGCAGGTCAACGGCGACGGCGGCGATTTGGTTGAAGGGAAACCGACGACGGCGGCGATTTGGGGGGAGAGAAAATTGCAGAGAAAGAAATGAAGGAATCTGAGAGCTAGGTCTCGGTTCTGGACATATATATTAGATATATAAAAAAAAGACAGCGGTTATTAACCGCTGTCCAAGTGTTTACTTAGACAGCGGTTACTAACCGTTGTGCAAGTGATCTTAGACAGCGGTTTGAAACCGCTGTCTTTGTTTTTTGTTTTTTTTTTTAATAAAACCGCTCTCCAAGCTGTTACTTGGAGAGCTGTTTGAAAAAAGGGTTGTCCAAGTGCAGTTGTGTAAGCTCAAATGTGTAGTAGTGACCCGGATTCTGTTGGTATCTACAAGTGATTTTGATAGCGTAGGCCACGTTTGGCCTAGTGCAAGTCATGGCGTACATGATCTACCCAATTGCATATGCATATGGGACATCTTTCATGTGCTTGATATCAGCTTCAACAGAAGGACAATCCTTCTTTGATAACTTTATCCCATGATTTGCCGATAGAGATCCTCTCTCTCCATCGCAAAACGCTTCAACACCTTGTCTACATAGGTGGACTGTGACAGCCCCAACATCCTCTTGGATCTGTCCCTGTGGATCATGATCCCTAGTTTGTAGCAGGCTCCACCAAGACCCTTCATCATGAAGGTCTTTAACAACAAATCTTTAACAGACTGCATTAACGGGATATTGTTTCCCATGATCACTATGTCATCGACATACACAATTATGAAAACAATATTCTTCCCGCTGCATTTACAATAAACGCAAGGATCTTCCGAGTTTCTGATGAAGTAAAAAAAACTTGATAGCTTCATCAAATCGGATATTCCTACTCCTAGAAGCTTGCTTCAATCCATAAATGGATATCTTTAGCTTGCATACTAGATATGAATTTGGCTTAGATGTAAAACCTTCAGGTTGAGTCATAAACACTTCCTTATCAATGTTTCCATTGAGAAAAGTTGTTTTGACATCCATCTGCCAAATCTCATAATCATAGTGTGTTGGGATATTTTAGTTTTGATAAATTATGCCAAAACATTATCAACTTGTGTTATTCAAGCTATTTTACAGGTAACAAGTTAAGGGGGAACGAGAGAACAAATTGAGGGGGAACTCACAAAATTAGAAGAAGATGATCGAGATCAGACGAGGCTGCAGACGAGAATGATCGAGATCAGATGAGTTAGATGAGTTCCGAGTCAACTGATGAGCTGTGCAAAATCAGATGTGAAGAAAAGCTAAAGCCAGCAAATCAGAAAAGAAGGTTGCAGATCAGAAGATGAGCAAAAGAGACTGATCAAGATCAGACGTGATCGAGATCAGATATGAAGATGAGCAGATGAGACTGATCGTGATCAGACGTGATCGAGATCATATATGATAACCTGATATGCTAACCTGATGGAGATGACCTGATGTTATCCTGAGTTACTGAACTGAAGAAGTGTTGATCTGATCAGTCGAGCTGATCAGATCAGGCAAGAAGAAATCAGATAGCCTGAGTTAATGTGACCTGAGGGTCAGGATGTCTGAATTCAGAAGAGCTGAACTCAGTAAGCCTGAGTATCAGTATGCATGATCAGACAAGGTCCGCTGAAGAAAAGTCTGCTGAATCAAGAAACCTGAGACTCAGTAAGTTACTGAAGAACCTGAAGGTTCAGATAACCTGAAGGCTCAGATAACCTGAAGGCTCGGATAACCTGAAGACTCAGATAAACCTGAAGACTCAGTAACAAACCTGAAGACTCAGTATAACTGAATACACTGAGACTCAGATAGACACTGAAGACTCAGATGACACTGAAGACTCAGATGAACCTGACGACTCAGATGAACCTGAAGACTCAGATGAACCTGAAGACTCAGATAGATCCTGAGACTCAGAAGAAACTGAAGAATATAGCCGTTAGATTCAGCTGACGTGGACCAATGAGAGGAAGACGACAAGCCTGAAAAAGCTGCAAAAAGCTACAGTGTAGTATGGATTTGAATGTGATTCTCTCCAACGGTAACATTCAAATCCACACTATAAATACAAGTTCTTCCTTCATTATCAAGTGTGGATGAATGTGGAAGAGTGTGGAGAATGTAGCAAACGATGCTACAGAGCTAAGAAAATATGGGTTCTAGCAGTTCCCAGCCAAGGTCGTGTGCCAGATGATGCGAGTCCTGAAATATGGCCTGATCGTAGCACGGCTAAGGCAGTCAACACAAGGCACGTTGAAAGGAATTGTGCACCTTATTCTATATACTCAAGCATTCCCACCATAGAACACAGAGCGAGAGATACACGCATATATTCAAGAGTGTTCTACCTTAGATCTAAGCACAAATGTTATATCCTAAGCTTAGAGAGATTTTTCCATCCTTAGCATTGAGGCTAAACAAATGTAAGGGAAAATCTCAAACTAGTTGGAAACCAAACAAACCTTACCCAAATCAGTTTGATAGGATAAGTTTGTAGATGAGTGTGAACTCGGTAAACATCTAGCAATCCTGCAAGGGAGGGTAGGCAATCCCGTAAGGGTGATAAGTCTCGTTTGAGTGCAAACTCGGTAAACATCTCGGCCATCCCGTGAAGGATATATGTCCCGCAGGTTAAGTTCGGTTAAGGTTCCCCTGTGTTAAGGGAAGAGTGGACGTAAGACGGGTTTCGTCTGAACCACTATAAAATCTTGTGTGTTCTTTACTGCTTTATGTTTATACTTGTCATATGCATTCGATTATAAGCAAAACAACACACATCGTTCTTAAAAGCAAAAATTATTATTGACCATTCCCTCACCCCTGTTTTTATATGCATCACTTGACACAAAGTCTTCCGCACACGCAAAATGGGTTTTTCGTCACTAAAATTAGGACCATCATAGTGTGCTGCTATCGCAAGTAAAATTCGAATGGACTTGATCTTTCAACTGGTGAGAAGGACTTATCATAGTCAATGCCTTCGCGTTGACTATAACCCTTCGTCACCAACCTAACTTTGTAGGTTTGTACATTGTCATTTGCATCGGTCTCTCACTTGAGGACCCATTTGCAACATATGGGTCTAACCCCTTTAGGCAACTCAACCAAGTCCTAGACTTGATTGGTGTACATCGAGTCCATCTCGGATTTCATGGCTTCATGCCACTTCCCTGAATCAATATCTGATATTGCTTCAGAATAAGTATTAGGATCTTCCTTATCCGGTATGTCCATATTATCGAGTTCCTCCAAGAGGTAACCGTATCTATGGGCGAATTACGATTCCTAATTGACTTACGGAGCTGTGGTTGTACAGGCTGTACATTCTGATCGTGAAAATTTTGTGGTGCATCGATTTCATCAATGTCCGGAGAGTCCTCAAGAGCTACACTTTCAGATGCCTCTTGGGCGGGAGTTTGAACTATGTTGTTCTCATTCAGCCCACTTGGAGGTTCTTGCATTGGCAAACATACTCCAATTACACTCCCACTGGCTGAAAGACGATCACCTAGTGAAAGGCTCCCACCGTGAAAGTTGCAGAATACTCCCACTGATTCTTTGTCATGTTGTTTTGACAAGACGTCAATCTCTTTGTTAATTTGTGGTTCTTGAATTTCTTCAAGTTCTATCAGCTTACGACCTTGTTCCTTAAAGACATAGTCTTCTTTGAGGAACTTGGTCTGCCTAGAAACAATCACTGATTGTTTTTCAGGTAGATAGAAGTAATATCCTTTGGTTTCCTTAGGATATCCCACAAAGTAACCCTTTTCACCTTTGGATTCCAACTTATCGGTAAGCATCCTTTTCACAATCACTAGGCAACCCCATGTACGATATGTGTAAAAGTTGGTTTCTTGACTCACCATAGTTCATATGGTCTGTGCTCAACCGATTTAGAAGGAATCCTATTTAGAACGTAAATTGAGGTTTGTAACGCATATCCCCATAAGAATGTTGGAAGATAGGAAAGCCCACCATGGAACTCACCTCTTCGATCTCTCCTCTCGGTTTGTAACAGGGTTCGGTTTCTCCTCTCGGACACACCGTTCGTGTGAGGTGTTCTGGGAGGAGTCCATTGTGACTGGATTCCATGTAACTTCAAGTAATCAGTGAATTCATGGCTAAGGTATTCACCTCTTCGATCTAATCAAAGAGTCTTGATACTCTTACCAAGTTGCTTCTCTACTTCAGCCTTAAACTCTTTGAATTTCTCAAAAGATTCGAATTTGTGTTTCATAAGATACACGTATACGTATCTTGAGAAATGATCAGTAAAAACGATGAAGTATCCGAAGTGACCCCTAGCTAGAGTGGGCAATGGTCCACAAACATCGTTGTAGATCAACTCTAGAACTTCTTTGGCATGCACCCCTTTCCCAGAAAAGGGTCTGTTGATCATGTAGTGAGCAGGAGAGATTCTTCCTTTGGGCAAGCTGAACAGACGAGTTATGTCAGCATTTGAAAGTCTGATCTCCTCTCCGTTAACTGAAGAAATCAGTTCATCTCCAGGATTGTCCGTATCCACCTTCAAATTCCTTAAGAATTCCAGTGCTTCATACTGCATTACTGGATTGCAGTGAGCAGCACAGTATTTTTCAAGACCTCCCTTCTTCAGAATTTGTTCAACCTCCATTGATTCTGGATCCTGCGTAACACCAAACTTTACAAATTTGTCATCGACAATTTTTGTTGCCAGATCCGCATAGTTGCACATGATTTTTCCCATTCCGTGAGTGGCCATCTACAACAAGATAGACTCGATTAAAATTGTGCATAATCATAAAGATATCATGTATTGATTATCAGACCTATTCTCAGGCCTAGTAATCGATAAATACATACGGATACCAAGAAATGATAAGGCATATCACAGGATAACATATATAGACATAATCTATGTGATCAATGGATTTTAGAAAAGAAATTCATCAAATAACCAGAAATTACCAGATTCTGTTTTTCGGAAAAATAAGTTTGAATCGCAAGAAAACACTTTGAATCGCAGAAAAGTAATTTTGAGTTTTCAGAGAATAAATCGCAAGAATTTTGAGAAGAAGAATACTCTGGTAGGGTTTTGATGAAACTTATAAGATGGAGGAGGGAAAATCGAGATTAGAAGATCAACCATTTGAAAAGGTTAAACGATCCAGATTGAGCGGTTTTGATCGTGTGGTCAGGAATTGCACGCACGATTGCCTTTTGGATTTAAAAACACATTTTGTTGCATTTAATACATATACCCCACGTCCGCATTAAATATTTTGCAGGATATACGTCACAAAAGTAGTGTGTACAGTAAAGGCAAATATTATCAGATAATTTCATATAAGTAAGCAGTAAACAAGGAAATAGAAATGCGTATCTGGTTGACTGATATTGTAATCAGTCAATACCACTCGTAGATGTTGATTCCACTTGTTGATCTTAGTTTTCTGCCTAATCCTTATAATTTCCCAACTGTCCTTTTCAACCGATCCGCTTCACTTTCAAATCGATTTTTCCTTTTTTCGATCCTCCCGATACGATTAAAGTTCCCCCTTCAATTGTTATTTCGATTTCTTATTGGTCGATATATCGATTTGTTGAGGTATCATACTTTCATTGATCTTCCTCATTTGATCAGTCTCTTATCTAATCAGATTTTAGTTGACCTAATCGATTCTACTTCGACACAAGCCAATTCTTGGGATAAGTGTTACCGCCAAAACTTAGTTCTTGAAGAATTGAATAGTAGTCTCGATTCCCTAAGTCGGCATGATTTGACATTTGTAATAATAGTCTGGATACTTCGTAATGTCAAATCGCCATACATTTATACAATTATCAGTCACGTGTTTCCTACACGCTGTCCTTTTGGTGCAAATTTCTCTAAAAGGCTTTGAGAAATCAAATTTTCATTTGCACCCTTGCTTGGCCTCTATAAATTGGACCAATGATTTATACAACATAACCCATTCACCATACTTATCTTCTTTGTAAATCATGTATTCTGGTGAACCCTTATTTAAATTGAAACTTCCCAAGAAAAAACCTTTACCCCTTTTTCAATGATTTGACTTCTCAAATCAACCATATCTCATCACTAATTGTCGCTTTTCGTCGTCATCAAAGATTACACATACAATTATTGCAAAAGCTTCTACCACCGAGGCGGCGGATCTGTTATCGCAACTGAGAAGACACTTCTCCTAACCGTATGCACCTTGTGTGTCTATCGAGATGAGGGAATTAGCATCAACAGACTCAGTCTGATATAAAACATGAGTTTGGTATACGGTCTTGATCAGACAATAGCTGATCTTCGTATTTCAAACGCAATTTTTGCATGTGACACATGTGGCCATATGATCTTTGGATCACTTTCTTGTCACTTGTGTCCCAATTAACAGCTGGAGAGCCCATTGATTTCAGGTCTAGGGGCTCCTGGCTTAGAAATCCTTCCAACGCCGCTCTCGCTCCTAACTCCGAAGCTCTGAGGGTGGCTTTAGGATTATTTCAAAGCCTTCACACCCCTGTTAAGTGGGGGGAAATGGGAGCATCAGATTTTAAAATCTCTCTCTCTCCCCCCCTTCTAGGGTTAGGTTTAGGGTTTAGGGTTTATGGCTTATGTACTGACCTCCGGGTCCTTTTGTACTTGTAACTTGTAACGTAAATCTGACCTTCGGGTCCTTTAATCTGATCAGTTCCTTTAATCTGATAATCCGTAAATCTGATCGCCTTCTCATATCAGTTCCTTGACTGATCTTCTGATCAGTTGAGATACCAAACTCAATCGATTCCTCTTAACTAGTTAGTCTCTTAACAAATTGGTTCTCGAGATCGATCCATCAAACATTTTAGGTGCTTTTTCTCCAAGATCCGAAGCCCCTAGCTCATTGCATAATTCTCTCGAATCGATCTCGGCTAGTGGCTTGGTTAGAATATCGACTTTACGTATATCGGTATGAATCTTTTCCATTACGATATTCTTCTTTTCAACATGATCTCTTATAAAATGGTGTCGACATCCACATGCTTGCATCTTGTATGTAGAAACGAGATTTTGAGTGATTGCAATAGCACTATTATTACCATCACGAAGAATATAGGTACATTCTTAGCTACAATGTTATAATCCTCACCGCCGACTAAGCGGAGCGATTGGGGAACAACGACTTTCTGTGCCCATATATTACGCCTTGATAGTAGATGTCTGAATCGATGTCTGATTCTTTGAAAACCACGAGATCAGTTTACTTCCTAAAAACTGACATGTTCCTGAGGTTGACTTCCTGTCAATTTTGCAACCACCATAATCAGAATCAGAATACCCACTAAGCTCTAGATTATCATCTGATGGGTAAAATAAACCAAGGTTTCTCGTCCCCTTCGAGATACTTAAGAATCTCTTAGGCTGCTTCTAGGTGACTTTGCATTGGATTTGCCTGAAATCTGGCACATACACCTACTGCAAAAGTGATATCTGGTCTGCTGGCAGTCAGGTATAGTAAAGATCCAATGAGAGCCCTATATTCTTTCTGATTGGTTTTCTGACCATCCTCATCTGGATCCATCTTGAATCCAGTCAACATAGGAATTCTGGCTTCCTTACAGTTTTGAACTCCAAACTTAGCCAATAAACTCCTAGTGTATTTTGCTTGGTAGATGAATATTCCTTATGTACTTTGCTTAACTTGTAGACCCAGAAAGTAACTCATCTGACCCATCATGGACATCTCGAACTTCCCTTGCATCAACTTTGAATCTTTCACATAGACTCTTGTTGGGAGATCCGAAGATGATGTCGTCCACATAAATCTGAACCATCAGAATATCTTCTCCATCTTCTATTCTGAATAAGGTTCTATCCACTATTCCTTTAGTGAAACCACTATCTATCAAGAACTGAGAGAGTGTATCATACCAAGCTCGAGGAGCTTGTTTGTGCCATAAAGAGCTTTTCTTAAAGCGGTACACTTGGTTTGCCCTTTTCAAAGCACGGAGGTTGTTCGACATAAACTTCCTCTGCTAGTACCCCATTTAAGAATGCACTTTTACGTCCATCGATACATGATGAACCTCTCGTGGGAAGCATATGCTTAAACAAAACCGAATGGCTTCTAAGCGGCGATGGGTGCAAAAGGTCTCATCATAATCAATTCCTTCCGATTGTGAATACTCCTTAGCAACAAGCCTTGCCTTATTCTTGGTTATGACATTTTTCTCATCTCTCTTTTTCTTGAAAACCCACTTTGTGCCAATTACGTCCTGATGAGTTGGTCTGTCCACCAATTCCCAAACTTGATTTCTCTCGAACTTTCGGCTCCTCTGCGCATGGCTAGAATCCGACTTGCGTCTTGTAGAGCTTCCTCTATTGTTGTTGGTTCCTTCATAGACGGATAACAAACAATACAGGGCACTTTCACCAATCTGATGTCTAGTTTTAACTCTATCAGATGGGTCTCCGATGATCAGATCAGTTGGATGAGTGGTTATCCAGGTCCTTCTATTCGATTTGCGTCGGTTTGGAGAACATCATCCATTTCTGATAATAGTTCATTACTAGAGATTGGGAGTGGTGCAGAGTTATGATCCACTTGATAAGAACATGTCTCAGCTGATGTTGGACTCATCATGTGCTGATGTCTGTTCGTGGGAACTTCAGGTGTTCCCCCTGAACCGGATGGTTCGATTGATCTTTATCTCAGATGTACCCGGTTTCTTCATCGACGGTTGTTTCGTACCTTAGGGTCCGATTGACCGTGAATCGCCTAGATCTGGAATGTATCTTGTTATGAGTTCTCGATCCTTTTCCTTGATCATTAGTGATCCATTTTTACGTACGCATCGTCTTGGTTGATCTGGTACTTCTTGTTCTGAGGCAGATTTCTCTTGTTCAGAAGATGTTTCATCAAAGACTACATGGGGTGTTTCTTCCACAACTAGGGTTCGCCTGTTGTAAACCCTGAAAGCCTTGCTAGATGAGGAATATCCTAAGAATATACCCTCATCTGACTTAGCCTAAAAGTCTTCAACTGACTCTTCCCATTGTTGTGTATGAAACACTTACACCCAAAAACATGAAAGTAAGAAACACGAGGTTTTCTGCCCTTCCACAGTTCATAGGGTGTTTTGTAGTGAGCCTTAGTTAGAAGACATCTGTTCTGAGTGTGGCATGCAGTATTGATGGCTTCTGCCCAGAAACGGCTTGGTATTGCATGTTCAGCTAACATAGTGCGGCGAACTTCTTTGAGTGTTACATTTTCTCCGTTCGCTACTCCATTCATTTGTGGCGTTCTTGCGGTGATGTCTCATGTCAGATACAAACTTAGTGCAAAAATCAGTAATAAAGGAGTTCAGAAATTCTGTACCTTTATCTGATCTGATTTTTACTACACTGACACCCTTTTCATTTTGTAATCTCTTGAGCAGCTCGGGTATCTTTGTTGTTATCTCATTCTTCTTATGTTATAATACAACCCAGGTAAACTTGGAATAATCATCCACGATTACCAGAGTATATTTGCGTCCGCTGAGACTGACTGGTGTAACTGGTCCAAATAAGTCCATATGAAGCAATACCGCAATACTCTCTTTGGATGCAGTCCGTGGATTTCCTTGAATGAGGCTTTAACTGTTTTTCCTTCCGACATCGACACATGTCTGATCCTTAGAGAATACCTCATTCGGAAGTCCTTCCACTAAAGACATCCTTGCTATCTTGTTAAGAGTTTTAAAGTTCAGATGACTCATTCTTTTGTGCCAGAGCCAACTGCTACTTTTGGAACTCTTAACAATCAGGCATGCATTTCTTGGGCATTTGTTCCAATCTCTTTGTGTAGATCGTCCCTTTCCTTGAACCAGTTAGCAAGATCTGTTGAGTGGCTCGATTTTTGATAGTGCATTGATCAGTCAAGAACTCAACACTGAATCCGTTGTCGCAGAATTGTGAAACTGATAACAGGTTATGCTTTAAACCTTCGACATACGAGACTCCAGTAACCTGTACATTCTCTAAGGTTCCGAATCCTCTGGTAAAACCAAAGTTATCATCACCGAAGACACGCGGGCCTTTTTGTTCTATGTAAGAGCTAAGGAGATGTTTGCTTCCAATCATGTGCCTTGAGCATCCACTATCGATGTACCAGATAGTTGCTTGTACACCTCCTTTGTTGGCAAGACCCACGCGAACCTGCAACCAAATCAGGCTTTAGGTACCCCTTTTGGATTGGGTCCTAAGGGGTTAGTGTTGGTTTTAGGGATCCATACAAACAGGGTACTTCTATTGTAATCAGTTAGATCAGAAGGCCTGATTTGTCTCCCATACATATCAACATAATCATACGTCTCTTTATATGCTTTCTGATTAGTATGATTATTCGTGTGAGCCTTGGGTAACTTAGAAGACTTAGGATTTTTCTTTATATTTTGTCTTCTTTTAACCCAGTGGGGCTCAGGTGCAGCAGCCCTAGGTTTCTGATTATAAGGGTAGGTACGACTGCTACCATCAAAAGATTCATATCTTTTTGGCATAGGTGGTTTTTGCAGTTTACCTATAGCTTGCTTATTAGGCAGTTGACCTTGATTGGGTTTCAGATTAGATTTCCCTTTGACAGGTTGTCTTTTCTGATACCTAATATGTTGATCAGGTTGAGGTCTCTTCAGAAGAACTGGGTTCTTCTGTTGATTCCTCGGCTGATGCTTTACCATTTGGGGTCCATTTCTGTTCCCTTTCTGATTAGGCACCTGCCTTACTTGCTCAACAGGTCTTTTTCCCTTATCAGATACAAGTTTAGCTTTTAGTGTATCTTTGTCAGAAACTCGTTTGATTACACCTTTTTGAAGTGAATCAAACGGGGCTTTTGAGGATGTGGAAGGGTTCTCATACCCAATTCCCTTCTTGTAAGTCGGTGTTCGAAAATAGGTGTTCATTTCTTGAACGGTTTTAGATGACTTCGTGAAAACCTCTATTTTCTTGCGCAAACTATCCTCAGAAGATTTTAGACTCTCATGTAGTCGGAATAGCTCATCAAATTTAGCTTGAAGGATTTTGAAATCATCAAACTTCTTTGTTTGTTGATTGCTAATCGATCTTTGATCGCTTCTCGATCGGAAGATTTAACTTTCGAATGTTAAGTTCCTCGTTACCTTTCCGAAAGCGGTTTCGCAGATTTCGATTCGATAGCTTTTCTTTGAGAGCGTTCTCTTTAACAAAGGCGATTATTTCGATCCTTAGCTTGTCATTCTCGGCTTCCACTATAGTATAAGTGTCTCTTGCATTAGAGATCATCAAGCAATTGCTCGAGTAGATTTGCGGGTCAATCTCTCCGCCAGTGTGGAAGCGGAACAAAAGCGAAGGTTTGGAGGTTACCTTAGATTGGTCCTCTTGGCCATCGGTGATTTCATCGTCATCTAAAGAGAATATCGGATCTTCATTCTCATGGAAGTCAACAAAGATTGCTTATCGAGCCGAAGTCTTCTCTGGATGAGTACCCGAGAATCCTCGGAGGCGGATAGGAATCATCAATTCGGATGTGTCGATGACGAGGGCTTTTTTCTGTCTCTATAACGTTGCTCTCTACTGTTCCGCTTTTCTTCTCTTTCTTTTGGCGTCAGGTCTGTGCAATCTGCGATGTAGTGACCTGGTTTCTCACAGTTGAAACACGCTCCACGATCCACGGAACCTTTTCTTCCAGGTGAGTCATTCGTCCTTAGAATCTATCGGTGACTTTCCCTTTCGATAGTAATCGAACTCCTTCGTCTTCGATCTGTTATCTCTTCTCTCATCAGTCAGATTATCTCTTTTCTTTTCTTCTCTGTGATCTCTTCGATCATCAGATCTGGTTCTTTCTGGAGACCTGTCAGCTAATCTTATATCTCTTCCTCTGCTATGTTGATAATCTTTATAGAATCTGCGATACTTACCAAGTTGAATGTTTGATTTTTCAAGTTTCCTAGTAAGTAGAGCGATCTGTTCTGCCTGACTTATTATGTTTCCAACAGGTTCAGTGGCCTTCGATCTGCTGCTGGTTGCCTTAAACGCAACTGATTTAGATGTTGAGGCTTCAGCAGGCATCTCGTCTTCATCTGCTTGTCCTCTTTCGATTAAGTCGAACTCGTGAGCTTTAAGGCTTAGGAACAAACTACTAGGCTTCATCTTTGAGATATCTTGGCAATCCTTGATTACCGTGACTTTCATGTCCCATTTCTTGGTGAGAGATCTTAAGATCTTGTAGTTGATATCTTTGTCTGACATCTCTCTACCAAGTTCTCGTAGCTTATTTACTGACATTGTGATCCTTCCATCGAGCTCGTTGATGGTCTCGTTAAAGACATCTTTAGTTTTTCGAACTTCACCAGTTTGGCTTGTAGTCGGCTGTCTTTGATCTGATCATTTCCTTCGCATATCTCAGCTAGAGTATCCCACATTGCTTTCGCGGTCTTGAGATATTTTATCTTCTCCTTGGTGACTTTATCCATCGTCTTCATGATTATATGCCTGGCGATTGTATCTAGAGTATCTGACTTTCTTTCCTCTTGCATCCATCAAGGCCGAAGCTTTTTCGCTAAGACTTCCCGGCAAATGCGGATCTCCTCAAACCGGGGTTGTCGTGATATATGATGATGGGTCCTCTTTCAATGACTTCCATCATTCTCGCCGCTTATCGATCCTAGATGGTTGCACATATATATGGCCCAATCTGCATACTCATCAATTGAGAACTTGGTAAATCATGATACATACGGAGGTATTATCCATCTTTGAGTGATTTTGGAAAAATGAATGAGTTTTAAAAATGGTTTTTCAAGATCCATTCAAATGACCACAAAGATTCTTCCTCAAGAATCGATGATACTCAAAAGCCGATTAGTGCAGTAGAACCCTTTGCTCGATACCACTTGTAGGTCCCGAACGGGTTTTGTGAGGGCGTAAGTCTAGAGGGAGGGGGTGAATAGACTTCGAAAACTTTTTGTGCAGATCGGTGTGATAGCGATTAACTTTGATCGAGTGCAAGTGAATCGATTTGGATCGATATCCAACTTACTAATCGCCTGAAGGCAGATCAGTTTGGTATCTATTAGTTTAACTGATTGTGCGGAAGCTAAATTTTACCCGTGTGAAAAAAATCAGTTTTAATAAATCAGATTCCAAAGTCAGTCTTTTAACCAGTTGACTAAAGTGTCAAACTTGATCGGATCGAAGCTTGGTGCTAGTCGATCTTAACTTAGAATATGTATGCAGCTTTAATTAAGTTGTGTGATTGTGTAAAACAGTTAATCAAAGCAGGTAAATGCACACAAGATTTATAGTGGTTCGGACAACCAGGCCTACGTCCACTCTTCCCTATCACAAGGGGCACCAACTAAACCAACTGGACTTAGATTATTGTGTTAGTCCAACAAAGTACACCAACAGATATTTAAAGAGTTCTCACTCAATCGATCCCAGAAATCAGAACTAGAAACCCTAGTCTGAAATCTTGCTAAACAACTTAACCTAACTTTGGGTTTTGGGTAAGATTGTTTTTGTTCCAACTTTGAAATCTTTCCTAGTTTTTAAGTAGCCTATCAGCTAGATGAAAAGATTTATGTGTTAAGAACTATGGGATGAACACTTAGAAAATAATCTTCAAGTATGTGTTCTTCGTGCGGAAATTTAATTATAGCTTGAGCTTCTTGATAGTTTCCGTGTCTTCACTCTGAAGAGTAATCCCATATTTATAGACCTCGAAATCAAAGAGCCGTTGGAGAGCAATTTGAATTTTCGGCTATATTTGGTAGACTTGCAGGATTGATGTGACGTGCTTCAGGAACGGCATGGCCGAAAGCGTGAATAGTGTCTTTTATAGCCGTTTGAGAAAGCAGCACCAAATCCCGTAATTGCCGGCTCCGATCATACGTGTCTTGTTCTTATTGGTTAACAGAAGCACTTTTCAGTGTTGTTCTACCAACTAAGGTTGACATTCTTCTTGTTCAGATCATCGACGTATGATTTGGTGAAACATCAGTTTTCACCTGGTGAGCTGACCTGATCAGTCACAACTGATCAGTCTACCTGATAGAGTCTTCTGGTGCCAGTTGTCTTAGCTTCAACTAGCAGACTCGGCTGATGTAGGTCTTCTGGTCTGATCTTCTGGAAGTCATCTGATCTTCAAGTCTTCTGAATTTGAATTTCATGACTTCAGCTGAGATATCTGACTTTATCAGATCGATCTGATCTTCTGTCCTTCTCTTGTCTTCTGGCCTGTCGGATATCAGTTGTTCTTCAGATCTTCAGATCTGACCTATACATATTGAGGTTCCCCCTCAATATGTGACCTATCTTCTACATCAGTTGTTCTATACAATAATTATCAACTGGTATTCTTATAACTGGTAATAAAAACATCAGTCAGCTAACAGGTCTGACTGGTCCTATTACATGTGTTTTAGAACTTTCATCAAAACTCTAAATTTCCCAACAATGTACATTTTAACGATGCAGGATATGGCGTATCAGGGCAAACGGCTAGAAAGGACAAAATTACACGAAGACGACATGGCCTTCCTGAGCACGTCAAATCAAGCCTGCAAGCTACCTAAAATAGCCTGAGACTCAAATTGCTCTCCAACGGCTCTTTGATTTCAAGGTCTATAAATATGGGATCAGCCTTCATAGTAAGGACACGAAAATAATTCACAAAGCTCACGCTTAAGCTCAAGCAAAGATTTCCGCACGAAGAACACAACTCCAGATTTATTCTAAGTGTTCATCCCATTTGTTCTTATCACAGAAATTATATCCTCTAGCTTTAGGCTACTCAAACACTAGGATAGATTCCCAGATGGACAACAAATCTTATACTCAAACCACAAAGTTAGGTTAAGTTTGTTTAGCAAGATTTCAGACTAGGGTTTCTAGTTTCTAATTTCTGGGATTAGTTGAGTGAGAACTCTTAAAACATATGTTGTACTGTGTTGGACTAACACATTAAACTAAGTCCAGTTGATTAAGTTGGTGCCCCTGCTGATAGGGAAGAGTGGATGTAGGACAGGTTGTCCGAACCACTATAAAAATCTGGTGTGCCTTATCTGATTTACCTTCTTTACACTTTGCACACTACTTGTTAAAATATTACATGCATATTCTGAGTCTGGATCAGATTTGCATCAAACAACTGATCTGATCAATTTGACACTTTGTCATCTGATTCAAAACAGATAACTTAGAATTCTGATTTAACAAAACTGGTTTTTTACACGGGTAAAATTTAGCTTCCGCACATCAGTTAAACTGATAGACACCGAACTGATCTGCCCTCAGGCGATCAGTAAGTTGGATATCAGTTCAAACTGACTTACACCCACTCTGATCAGGAAACTTGCTTATCACACCTGATCTCAATCAAAAGTTTTCAGAAGTCTACTCACCCCTCCCCTCTAGACTTCTGCCCTCACGAAAACCCGTTCGGGACCTACAGCTTTGCTATCAAAAGTTTTCAACTGATCTTTACCATTATTATGAATGAATCACTTACAACCAAACACAAGAAAGAAAGAGACAAGAGGCTTCCTTTCATTCCATAGTTCATATGGTGTTTTCCCTTGATTCTTTGTCAGCATGGATCTGTTCTGAGAGTAGTATGTTGTGTTGATAGCTTCAGCCCAAAATCTTTTAGGAATATCAGCTTCAGCAATCATTGTTCTTGCAACTTCTTTCAGTGTCCTATTTCTTCTTTCAGCAACACCATTCTTGCAGCTGATGTTTCATGAGTTATTCCATTTGCTGCACAATTATCAGATATAATATGGTTGATAAATTCAATGCCTTTATCTGATCTGATTTTGACCACACTCAGATTCTTTTCATTACTGAGTCTTTTTAGTAATTCAGACAGTTTTGTCTGAGTCTCTTTCGTACTGAGTAAGAATATAACCCATGTATATCTAGAGTAGTCATCAACTACTACAAGTGTGTATTTCCTGCCATTTGTGCTCACAGGTGTTACTGGACCAAAGAGATCCATATGTAACAATTGAAGTATCCTTTCAGTAGACATTTCTACTTTGCTTTTGAATGATGCTCTTATTTGTTTGCCTTTTTGATAAGCATCACACACATGATCTTTACTGAAAACTTCACTTGGTAACCCTCTCACAAGTACTAATCTTGCAAGTTTGTTCAGGGTTTTGAAGTTTAAGTGATTCAGCCTTTTGTGCCATAGACAGCTAGTTTTAGTGGCTTTCTTGGCAATTAAACATGTATCCATTGGAGTCAGTCTCCAATCAGCAAGATATACATTCCCTTTTCTAGTACCAGTCAGTAGTATTTAATGTGAAACATTGTCTTTCACATAGCATAAGTCCTTTGATAACTCAACATTGAATCCTTTATCACAAAATTGACTGATAGAAAGCAAATTATGCTTTAAACCAGACACATAAGATACACCATGGATATGAACAATATCAATTTCAAGTGTTCCATATCCTTCAGTCTGTCCTTTGGAGTTATCTCCAAAAGTTATCTGAGAGTCTTTTTGTTCAACATAGTCAGTGAGCAAATATTTATATCCTGTCATGTGTCTTGAACATCCACTGTCAAGATACCATGCAACAGGTGCAACTTCATCTCCACTCATTAGGGCTATGTTGTCTTCATTCAGCTCAGTGCCCAACTCCATCACCTGAAATAAAATCAGGCTTTAGGTATCCATTTGGTGTAGGGTCCTACCATGTTAGTTGTACCTTTTGGAATCCAAATCTGCCTCACAACTCTATTTACTTTAGAGTGGCTAATTTGTCTTCCATAAACATCTACATACACATTCACCACTCTTGGTTCCTTAACAGTATCATGTGTATGAGTGTCAGCCTTAGCATGAACATGAGCCTTAGAGTTCTTCTTAGGTTCAGGCCACTTGTTCAGATGCTTTGGCCTTGGTGCAGCTGGTCTAGTTTTCTGCTGACTTGGGTTCAGAGGACCTTTACCCTTAGGCAAGTGGGGTTTGGGTCTTCTGTACTAAAATTTAGGTCTTTCAGTATTCTGAGGACTTGGTCTTTTCAGTTGAGAATATCTCTACTGAGTGTGTCTCTTCTAAAAATTCCTCTGATGGTTTAGTGCAGATTTCTTCAGGTTGGTATTCTTAACCTGAGGCTTCGAAGTATTGGCCTGAGGATTTCCTACTAAGTGTTCAGGGTTTCTACCCTTTTCCTTACGTTTGGGCTTTCCACTCTGAACCTTCAAGTTCTCTGAAACCATAGGTCCTTTACCCTTGTCTAAAACTCGTGATTGTTCTTCAATAAGAAGATTGGTACGAACCGTGGGTTTAACAAAAACCATCTTAGTTCCACTGGTTGAAGCAGCATTAAGTTGACCTTGTGATGTTCCCCCTGGATTATAGCCTAATCCAGCTTTTATAGTTGCAGGTCTTTGATAACTCTGAATTTCATTTATTGCACTAGATGCAGAATTCAATAGAGTTAACTTTCTCCGCAGACTATCTTCACATATCTTTAGAGTTTCATGTTTCTCAAAGAGGTCATTGAATTCAGTTTTGATTAGCGTATTCTCCTCAGTGAATTTCTCTAATTTTCCATTCAGGGCAACAATCAGCTTCTCTTTTTCTGAGAGTTGTACTTTCAGAACATCTAGTTCATCAGTGACTCCCATCAATTGAGAAGTAATTTCACTTGTATTAGAGTTTTTCAACTTTAGATTATCAGCAATCAATTCCTCATTCTGCTCTTGAGTTTCAATGAACAGTTCTTGTAACACAAAATAATCTTTCATCAGGCTCTCAAAAGAACCCATCAGATTAAAATTATTGTTTACAGAAGAACTTGAAAACTCAGGTGCTTGTGTAGGAGCAGCAACAGAGATAGAAGATTTTACCTCCTCAATAGCAACAAGGCATACATCATCACTGTCACTATCTGAGAGCATTTCTTCTGAAGAACTTGAACCTTCCTCAGTTTGTTCTTCTTCTGCAATCATAGCCTTCTTGCTAGAGAGCTTTTTGTCTCTTTTGGCTTGCCTTTCCTTTCTTTCCTTGGGACTTAACTCAGGACAGTCATACTGGAAGTAACCTTTCTTATTACAGTTGTAGCATCTGTTGGCATCATCATCCTGATCACTTTCTTCTTTGGTTTTGGAATCTCTCTTCCTGGATGAGGATCCTTCAGTCTTGTGGTCTTTCTTCCTATCAGTAGTCTTGTCCTCAGTTTCTGAGTTGTTCTTGCTCCTGTACTTGGTATTCTTATAATACCTTTTGTACTTTCCATATCTGCTATTGAGTCTTTCAAACCTCCTTGCCAACAGTACTAGCTTATCCTCTTGCTCATCCTGATTTTTGGCAGGTGGTTTATCAGGCTCTTTAGCTTTACAGGCTTTTTCTTTTTCTTTTAGTGCCACATTTTTGCTAGATGAAGATTCATCTTTGCTATCAATTTTCTTAGTTTTCTTATCAATCATAAATTCATAAGCTTTCAGTTCAGAGAAAACTTGTTGGTATGGCATAGAATCAATATTTTTGGTGTTTTCAATCACCACAACATGAATATCCCATTTCTTAGTAAGGCCTCTCGGGATTTTCAGTGCTACTTCTCTTTTTGGGTATCTTTTCCTAAGAGCATTCAGATCATTCATGATATTAGTGAATCTAACTTCCAGTTTATCAATAGATTCACCATCTTCCATTTCAAAGCTGTCAAACTTTGCAATGGCGACAGATAGTTTGTTCTCCTGGATATGATTTGTGCCTTGACACTTGATAGCAAGTGTATCCCAGATTTCTTTAGCAGTTTCACAGTGAGAAATCATCCCCATAACACCATCATCAATAGTGCTATACAGAGTATCTTTAGCAATATAATCTAATTTGACTAACTTTCTCTCCTCAGGAGTAAGTTGGTTATCAAATTTAGAAAATTCATCTCTGGGAGCATCTCTCTCAGCATCAGTAGTTCTGGGATTCACAACAATGTACTCAAATGGTCCTTGAGAGACAACTCTCCACATTCTTTCATGTTTAGAGTACAGATTGTTGGATTATAGAGGCACGTAAACACGTAATACATGCGAAGCAGAAATTAAAATTCACCAACAACGTACAGTTAATTGCATATAGATTACAATAATCATAACAAGAAATCTTACAGTGACTCGATAGTAGATTTCTCAACTACGGTATCCACGTAATCCCCAATCACGGACTTGCACGAATTTGCCAGCGTTGAATCCCGAGACGAATTTGCTAGGAAAATCCAAACTCTAGATCTTATGGAGAAAATATGAAGTAATGTTGTTTGTGAATTCCCAAGAACTTGTAGATATAGGGAGGCCCAGCTTAAAACCTAAGCTAGCCCAATTTGGGAAATAAAATCCCTAATCTTTAATTAAATTAAATCCTTTTAATTTAATTCCCTAAATATAAATCTCTACGGATTTAAATTTCATATATGACAAATCCCTACGATTTGTTTCCATATATATTCAATCCTACAATAATATTCCAAATATTATTATTGGGAATTCTTATTTATTTAATCCAATTTAATTAAACATTAATAATAATTAATTCCAAATGTTTCTATTATTAATTACTTCTCCATAAATTAAATATTAAATCTAATTTAACATTTAATCAACCAACTATAATCCGTAAAAGGGAACTACTTGTTGTGTGACCCATAGGCCCTCATATATCGAGTGATTAGTCAAACTAACGGTCTTAATTGAACCCTAGATAATAAATCAGCCATTCTCAATATATGAGGTACGTTGCGAGAAACGTGCAACTACCTGTAACTGAAACATGAGTTATTACGATTTCCTCCTTTCATTCACGAATACTCGATTAATCTTGAACATGATGAAGTGTCTATTCAAATAATTTAACCAATTTATCTCTAATCACTAATTGATCACATATGTCACACTTGGCCACAAAGTCCAAGTTGACGTGCATTGGCCAATGACTTTGATCCAATTATGATGAGAAGATGAGTATCTCTCTAAATCCACTTTGAGGAATGAATCCTTTTTTTGGCTCAACTACCACGCACATGCACTTCGTGATGAACCCAATTCAAGTCATATCTACCCATGAAGGGTGCAAGCATCGGTCATGGTCAAAGTTCATCACTCCACACATGTCGTGCGTATTGACCTCAAGTCAAAGGAGTATCGCATCGCTCCCACTAACCGAGACACCCGTAGATACATATAGTGGAACTACATCAAACAGTTTCTCATATGGGTATACCAATTCCCTCTAAGGTATTTGTGCATCCATCAAGAGATACCTAGTATCTCGTAGTAAGTGAGATCTTACTACACTCTCAAAGAGTATGATGCAGATCGCACACCAATCTCCATTGTGTTAGTTTTAGTGTCCTAGAGACAATCTATTGTAAGGACATAATACTCGATGATATTCAGTTTGATTTAATATTATAGTTCACTTAATATTAATGTATGGTAATACACTTGTTTGAATATTATGATTGATTGTTTGCATTTATTCATGCAAGTGTTCCCATGAGTCATAGCTGTCATTGAGGTTGTGAGAACTCATAGTTGTCATAGACTTAATCGAGTTATTTGAATAGCTATTTGAATCATGCTTAGGTCATCTAAGTTGTCACACACTCAATGACAGTAGTGACTCAAGGGAACACAGATAAGAACAAATGCAAACAATCAAACATAATATTCTAATAAGTGCAACGCCATATAACCAGGTGGCTTAGCCCACCTTGCCACTGGGCTCCTCAATTGAGTGGGAGACCCAGGTTCGATTCCCTTTGGGAACGAATTGGAGTATGGGAGTTATAATGTGGCTTGGTGAATTTGTGGAGTGTTTGGGTGCTTGGTGTACTAACTACTAACAACTAACTTTGTCCGATCAAAAAAAAAAAGTTCCAAAAGAGTTTAAATAAATAATAATATTAAATCAATACTGAATATGTTGGGAAATTTGTAGTTAGTTTTGATGGAAGTTCCAAAACAGTTAGTAATAGGACCAGTCAGACTTGTTAGCTGACTGATGACTTAAAATCAGGATAGTATGACCAGCTGAGTTGTATAGACAGCTAATGTAAAACATAGGTCACATATTGAGGGGGAACTCAATATGCATAGGTCAGATCAGAAGACAAGTCAAGTCAGAAGATCAGAAGATCAGACAAGTCATATGATCAGGTGAAGACATGAAGCCGAAGAATCAGAAGACCTGAAGATCAGATGACTACCAGAAGAACAAGACCAGAAGACCTACATCAGTCGAGTCTGCTAGTTGAGCTAAGACAACTTGCATCAGAAGACTTTATCAGGTACACTGATCAGTTTTATCTGATCAAGTCAGCTCACACCAGGTGACAACTGATGATGCACCAGATCATACGTTGTCAATCAGACAAGAAGAATGTCAACCTTAGTTGGTAGAACAAACACTGAATAAGTGTACTTGCTAGCCAATGAGAACGAGACACGTACGTACGGAGCTGACATTGCGGGTTTCGGCGCTGCATAGTCAAACGGCTAAAAAGGACAAACATACATGCTTTCGGCCATGCCGTTCCTGAAGCACGTCACATCAAGCCTGCAAACTACCAAAAATAGCCTGAAATTCAAATTGCTCTCCAACTACTATTTGATTTCGAGGTCTATAAATATGGGATCAATCTTCATAGTGAAGACACAGAAATTATCATCAAGCTCAAGCTATAGCAATTTCCGCACGAAGAACACAGATTCAAGAAAATTTCTAAGTGTTCATCCCATAGTTCTTAGCATAGAAATCTTATCCTCTATCTTTAGGCTACACAAATACTAGGATAGATTTCCAATTGGAACAACAACAAATCTTATACCCAAACCCAAAAGTTAGGTTAAGTTTGTTTTGCAAGATTTCAGAATAGGGTTTCTAGTTTCTGATTTCTGGGATCAGTTGAGTGAGAACTCCTTAAACATCTGTTGTATTGTGTTGGACTAACACATTAAACTAAGTCCAGTTGGTTAGTTGGTGCCTCTGCTGATAGGGAGGGAAGAGTGGACGTAGAACTGGTTGTCCGAACCACTATAAAAATCTTGTGTGCTTTATCTGCTTTACTTGCTTTACACTATAACACACTACCTGATTTGATATTGCATACATATTCTGAGTCTGGATCAGTTTTGCATCAAGCAACTGATATGATCAGCTTGACACTTTGTCATCTGATAGAAAACAGATAACAGAAATTTGATTCTACAAAACTGGTTTTTCACACGGGTTAAAACTTAGCTTCCGCACATCAGTTAAACTGATAGACACCGAACTGATCTGCCATCAGGCGATCAGTAAGTTGGATATCAGTCCAAACTGATTCACATGCACTCTGATCAGGCAACTTTCTTTCACAGCTGATCTTGCACAAAAAGTTTTCAGAAGTCTATTCACCCCTCCCCTCTAGACTTCTGCCCTCACAAAACCCGTTTGGGACCTACAAGTGGTATCAGAGCCATGGTTCTATGAACCACTGGCTTTGAGTATCATCGGTTCTTGAGGAAGAACCATTGTGGTCACTTGAACAGATCTTGAAAAACCTGTTTTTTTTAATTCATCTGTTTTCAAAACTCACTATCAGCATGGATAATATCTCTGGTATGTATCATGATCTGCCTAAGTTTTCTATTGATGAGTATGCAGACTGGACCATACTCATAAGCAATCATCTGGGAGCTATAAGCAGCAGAATGATGGAAGTTCTTGAACAAGAACCCATCATCATCTACTACAACAACCCAGCTGAAGGAGGTGATCCAGAATTTCCAGTTGGAGCCAGAATCAAAAAGAGTCCTTCTCTAATGGATGTCGAGGAGAGAAAATTGTCCAATATGGATATAGTGGCTAGACATATCATTATGAAGACAATAGAAAAGATAACTAGAGAGAAGATCAAGTATCTCAAGACAGCCAAACAGATGTGGGATACACTTGCTGAGATATGCGAAGGAAATGATCTGATCAAAGACAGCTGACTACAAGCCGAACTGGTTAAGTTTGAGAAACTCAAGATGCTGCCAAATGAAACCATAAATCAGCTCGATGGAAGAATCACCATGTATGTCAACAAGCTTAGGGAACTGGGATGAGAAATTTCAGACAAAGACATCAACTACAAGATCTTGAGATCTCTGACAAAGAAATGGGATATGAAAGTTACTGTGATAAAGGATTGTCAAGATATTGCGAAGATGAAGCCAAGCAACCTGTTTCTAAGCCTTAAAGCCCATGAGTTTGATCTGATTGAAAGAGGGCAAGAAGAAGATGGTGAGTCGCCTACCGAAGTCACACCTGCCACATCAAAAGCAGTTGCATTCAAAGCAGCCGGCAGCAGCTCAAAGTCTACTGAACCTGTTGGAAATATCATAAGTCAGACAGAACAGATTGCTTTGCTGACCAGAAAACTTGAAAGATCCAACATTCAACTGGGTAAATATCAAAAATTCTACAGAGACTATCAGAACAGCAGAGGAAGAGATAGGAGGTCAACTAACAGATCACAAGAGAGGAATAGATCTGATGACAGAAGAGATGATCATAGGGAGGATCACAGAGAGGATAAGAAAAGAGATGATCGATCAGACGATAGAAGAGACAACAGATCAGAAAGGAGGAATTCTGATCACAGGCAAATAGGAAAGTCACCTGACAGATTCTATAGAAGGAATGACTCACCTGGCAGAAGAAGTTCCGTGGAATGTGGAGCATGTTTCAACTGTCAGAAACCAGGTCACTACAGTGCAAACTACCCTGACCTGATTCCGAAAGAAAGAGAAGACAAGTGGAACAGAACAGAGCAACGATACAGAGACAGAAAATCCATGGTTGCTGATACATCTGGGATTGATGACTCTTATCTGCCTTCAGAGGATTCTGGTTACTCATCTGTAGAAGACTTCTGCCTGATGAGCAATGCTGATGATTTCAACGACATAGACGATCTGATGTTCTTATCTGATGACGACATCTGCCTCATGGCTAAGGATGCTGATAATTCTGAGGTATCCTCTAAACCTTCTGTGTTTTCTGTTTCCACACCTGTTGTGCTGACCACACCTGCTGGAGTGATTGACCTGCAGCTCTACAATGAGCAATTGCTTGATGGTCTCTCTAATGTAGTAGACAGTTATACTATAGTGGAAGCTGAGAACGATAAGTTGAGGGCAGAGAACATTCAGCTTGTTAAGAATAATGCTGCAAGCAAAGCTGCTGAACTGAAATTAGCTGAAATTGTTCAGAAGATGACTACAGAACTGGAGTTTCTGAGAGTCAGCTCTACTGATCAGGGTAAACTGGTTAAGGAACAGCTAGTTATTAACAAACAGCAAGTTGATGATCTCAAAATCCTCCAAGCTAAGTTTGATGAACTCTTCCTACTGCATGAGAGTCTAAAACAAAGTGAGGACAGTTTGCGAAAGAAAGTAGAGATTTTTGGAAAAGCATCCAAAAATGTTGATGAAATAACAAGCTACTTTCGAAAGTCAACTGATAAGAAGGGTATTGGGTATGATAGCCCTTCTGGATCCTCATATGTCCAACCTGGTTCACAACCCAAAAGTGAATTTAGGAAGGTTTATGGAAAAGATACACATAAAGCTAAATTTGTAACAAAGAAGGGAAACAGACCTGCTGAACAGGTAAGGCAAGTGTCTGATCAGAAAGGAAACATAAATGGACCTCAACTGATCAAACATCAGCCAAGGAATCAACAGAAGAACCCTGTTCTTCTGAAGAAACCTCAACCTGATCAGCAGATTAGGAATCAAAAAAGAAAACCTCTCAAAGGAAAATCTGATTTGAAACCTAATCAGGTCAAGCTGCCTAATCAGCAAGTTAAGGGTAAACTGCAGAAACAATTTTTGCAAAAGATATATGAATCTTTTGATGGTAGCATTCGTACCTATCCCTTCAACCAGAAATCCAGGACATCTGCACCTGAACCACACTGGATTAAAAGAAGACAAACCTGTCAGAAAAATCCCAAGTCTTCTGATTCATCCAAGGTTCACACCCATAATCATACTGATCAGAAAGCACATGAAGAGATGTATGATTATGTAGATTTTTATGGGAGACAAATCAGGCCTTCTGATCTTAATGATTACCATAGAAGTGCCCTGTTTTGTTTGGATCCCGAAAGGTATCCCTAACCCCTCAGGACCCAATCCTACAGGGGTACCTAAAGCCTGATCTGATTGCAGGTTCGCGTGGGTTTGGCCAATAAAGGAGGTGTACAAGCAACTATCTGGTATATCGATAGTGGATGCTCAAGGCACATGACTGGAAACAAACATCTCCTCAGCTCATACACATAACAAGAAGGCCCACGTGTACTCTTTGGTGATGATAACTTTGGTTTTACCAAACGATTCGGAACCTTAGATAATGATGATGTACAGGTTACTGGAGTCTCTTATGTCGATGGTTTAAAACACAACCTGTTATCGGTTTCACAATTCTGCGACAACGGATTCAGTGTTGAGTTCTCGACTGATCAGTGCACTATCAAGAATCGAGCTACTCAACAGATTTTGTTAACTGGTTCAAGAAAGGGAACGATTTACACTGTAGATTGGAACAGTTGTCCAAGAAATGCATGCCTGAATGTTAAGAGTTCCAAAAGCAGCAGTTGGCTCTGGCACAAGAGAATGAGCCATCTGAACTTTAAAACTCTTAACAAGATAGCAAGGATGTCCCTGGTTAAGGGTCTCCCGAAAGAAGTATTTTCTAAGGATCAGACATGTGTCGCATGTCAGAAGGGAAAGCAGTTTAAAGCTCTATTCAAGGGGATCCCAGGATCAGCATCCAGTAGAGTACTACAACTGCTCCATATGGATTTGTTTGGACCAGTAACATCACTTAGTCTCAGCGGACGCAAGTACACTCTAGTAATCGTGGATGATTATTCCAAGTTTACCTGGGTTTTATTCTTGTATAAGAAGAATGGGACTACAAAAAAGATACCCGAGCTGCTCAAGAAATTGCAAAATGAGAAGGGTGTCAGTATTGTAAAAATCAGATCCGATAAAGGTACAGAATTTCTGAACTCCTTTATTACTGACTTTTGCACTAAGTTTGGAATACAACATGAGACATCAGCTGCAAGAACACCACAACAGAATGGAGTAGCAGAACGGAGAAACAGAACACTCAAAGAAGTTGCTCGCACTATGTTAGCTGAACATGCAACTCCAAACCTTTATTGGGCAGAAGCTATCAACACAACATGCCACACTCAGAACAGATGTTCTCTGACTAAGATTCACTTTAAAACACCTTATGAACTGTGGAAGGGTAGAAAACCTCGTGTTTCTTACTTCCATATTTTTGGGTGCAAGTGTTTCATACACAACAATGGGAAGAGCCAGTTGAAAACCTTTGAAGCCAATTTAGATGAGGGTATATTCTTAGGATATTCCTCAACCAGCAAGGCTTTCAGGGTGTTCAACAGGCGAACCCTAGTTGTGGAAGAAACACCTCATGTGGTCTTTGATGAGACATCTTCTGAACAAGATAAATCTGCCTCAGAACAAGCAGTACCAGATCAACCGGTACCTGATGCACAGAAAATGGATCAGTTAAGTATCAACGATAAGGGATCAGATCATGTAACAGTGTATGTTCCAAAACTTGATCTTACTGATTCACCAGGTCAATCAAACCCAAAGGTACGTACAATTGTCAATGAAGAAGCTGGTACAGCTAAGACAGTGTCAACTGAACCATCTGGTTCAGGGGGAACACCTGATGTTCCTATGGACAGACATCAGCATATGATGATTCCAACATCAGCTGAGACTTGTCCATGCCAAGTGGATCCTATAACTGCACCACTCCCAACCACTAGTGACTCAATATCAGATGAGGATGATAATATCCAAACTGATATACATCATAAAAGAAGGACTTGGTTAAGTGACCATCCGACTGATCTGATAGTTGGCAATCCTAATGCCCGAGTCCAAACTAGACATCAGGTTGGTGAAAGTGCCATGTATTGTTGTTATCTGTCTTTGAAGGAACCAACCACTATAGAAGAAGCTCTACAAGATGCTAGCTGGATTCTAGCCATGCAAGAAGAATTAGAGCAGTTTGAAAGGAATCAAGTGTGGAAACTGGTGGACAGACCAACTCATCAAGATGTGATAGGAACCAAGTGGGTATTCAAGAACAAGAGAGATGAGAACAATGTCATAACCAGAAATAAGGCAAGACTTGTTGCTAAGGGGTATTCACAATCAGAAGAAATTGATTATGATGAGACCTTTGCACCAGTCGCTCGCCTGGAAGTCATTCGGCTGTTTCTGGCATATGCTGTCCACAGAGGGTTCATTGTGTATCAGATGGATGTAAAGAGTGCATTCTTAAACGGGGTACTAGCTGATCAAGTTTATGTTGAACAACCTCCTGGCTTTGAAAAAGGCAACCAGGTGTACCATTTAAGAAAAGCTCTTTATGGCCTGAAACAAGCTCCTCGAGCTTGGTATGATACACTATCTCAGTTCTTGATAGACAGTGGATTCACTAAAGGAGTAATAGATAGAACCTTATTCAGAATATACGATGGTGAAGATATTCTGATGGTTCAGATCTATGTGGACGATATCATCTTCGGATCTCCCAACAAGAACCTTTGTGATAGATTCAGCAAATTGATGCAAGGGAAATTTGAAATGTCCATGATGGGTCAGATGAATTACTTTCTAGGTCTACAAGTTAAGAAAAGTACAGATGGGATATTCATCTGTCAGGCTAAATACACTAGGAATTTGTTGGCTAAGTTTGGAATTCATAACAGCAAGGAAGCCAAAATTCCTATGATGATTGGATTCAAGATGGATCCAGATGAGAATGGTCAGAAAACAAATCAGAAAGAATATAGGGCTCTCATTCGATCTTTGTTATACCTGACTGCCAGCAGACAAGATATAACCTTTGCAGTAGGTGTATGTGCCAGATTTCAGGCAAATCCAATGCAAAGCCACCTGGAAGCAGCTAAGCGGATTCTTGAGTATCTGAAGGGGACAGTAAACCTTGGTTTATTCTACCCATGAGATGATAATATAGAGCTTAGTGGGTATTCTGATTCTGATTATGGAGGTTGCAGAATAGACAGAAAAGCAACCTCAGGTACATGTCAGTTCTTAGGAAGCAAACTGATCTCTTGGTTCTCAAAGAAGCAGACATCTGTTGCCACATCTACTACTGAAGCAAAATATATGGCCGCGGGAAGATGTTGTTCCCAACTGCTCTGGCTTAGCCAGCAGCTGAGGGATTATAACATTGTAGCTACGAATGTGCCCATATTCTGTGACAGTAATAGTGTTATTGCAATCACTCAGAATCCAGTATTACATACAAGATGCAAGCATGTGGATGTCAGACATCATTTTATAAGAGATCACGTGGAAAAGAAGAACATCAGAATGGAAAAGATTCATATTGATAAGCAGAGAGCTGATATCTTAACCAAGCCACTAGTTGAAGTCAGATTCAGAGAACTATGTAATGAGCTATGACTTCTGGACTTAGGAGAAAGTGCACCAGAAATGTTTGGTGGACCGGTCTCTAGGACCAGATGGTTAAGAGACTGACCAGGTAAGAAGGATCAGTTGAGTAATGGTACCTCAACTGATCAAAAAGATCAGTGAGGGACTGATTAGAAAAGGGATAACACTTGAAGAGGGAACTTCAACTTATCAGATTGGATCAGAAGAAACATGATCAGATAAGTGGGACATTGTTGGGAAATACTAAGGACTAGGCTATCATCAGTAAGGTCAACAGTAATAAGGCCAACCAGATCAGAACAAAGTGGTAACTGACTGATTACAATATCAGTCAGTCAGATACGTTTTCTGATTTCTCTTTACATATGCCTATCCTAATCTATGTTAGCGATTAATGTTCCCTACTTTATGACGTCATGACTGCAAGCATTTAATGCGTACGTGGGATTTTTGTGTTAAATGCATTTATTGCGGATTTTTAAGTCCAAAAGTCTGCTGTTTTAAATCCCTGACCGCACGATGATATTACTTTTCAACCACTTGATCTTAACCGTCCGATTAAGTCAAGGACACTCAAGTGCCTTCAAATTTTTCGTGCTAAAATGTTTTCCCTCCCACCTATTTAAAACCCTAATATCATTTCTCTAAAACCTTTCGCTTTTCTATACCTCTTTCACCGCAAATCATTTCCAAAAATTCTCTAACACTCAAATTTCAAGCGATTAATCTTTTTTCTCAAAACCTTCAAATCTCTTCTCTGGTAATTTGCATACCTTTTATGTTCCATATCATATCTAGTTTATATACTAGGGTTATTGATTATATATGCTTATGGTAGTTTTATGTTTATGTTCACATCATGTTCATCCTTAATCCTTGCACAAATGCATATTTTTAGGGATTTTATTTATGCAACATTCAACATGATTATCTGAAGCACTTTGCACATTTCAACACTTCAAAGGGTTTGACAACCTTACTTAGAATGTATTTTATGTTTTTCATAAATGGTAACATCTATAGTGCCTTCGGAAACTTGTGATTATACTTCCATGATCAAGAACGTGATGGATGAGAAGTATGTCATGTTCCACAACACCAATGATCCAGAATCGAAAGAAATTTTGGAATGTTTGAGAGCATGTGGACTTGAAGAGTTCTGCTATCGCCATTTGAATAGTGTCTGCATCATCGAGTCCCTAGAGTTCTTAAGAAAATTGAAGGAGACCGACAACAAGGAGTTATATTCGTTCGTCGGTGGGAACAGAATAGATGTCAGCAACGATGATCTTGGAGGGATATTTAGACTTCCAATGGGCAGGAACTACCCCGATGAGTTCACAACAGGGATGTCAGATAAGGAATACATGCAGAAGGTGTTGTTGAGGCCAGGGAACATCTCCAATATCACGAATGTGAAAGTTCCCTACTTGAGGAGAAAATACAGATTACTTTTTGGCATCATTTCAAAAGTAATTCTGGGAATTGCCTTCAGCCCCGGTGTGCTTACCCAGCAGAAGTAGCATGTAATGACCGCGATCATCGAGAAGGCCCCAGACATGAATTGGATGGGGTTATTCAAGCATCGGTTGCTGCAGGAGTCTGCTAAATTTGTTGTGAATGAGCATAATCAGGTGGTGCTAACCATGAACATCTGCAACATTCACAAGGTATCCATGATCCTTGTTGATAAGATCCCCAACTACCCTTGGTCAGACATTTGGGCGAAAGCCATATCTGGAGAAGTTCAAGGTTTTGCTGAACAAGGATGAAGAGCTGTATGGGCAACGGGATGATGATCCAGCCCCATATGTGCCAAAATCCAAACTGGACTCATCTGTGCAGTCAGAAGCACGAGGTCAACCCAAGGCGAGGGCCCCCAAAAGGAAACAAGCTGCAAGTAAACCAGCACAAGCTTCTGAAATTGTGGGTGAGAAGCGTCAGAAAAAGCTCACCACAATGCTGTCGAAGAAGGCTGCAATGCCTTCTGGGGGTCTTCGAGATGAAGACAGTGATCTTGAAATTCTGGAGTCTGGTGGAGATCAGCAGATTGAGTTGGCTGGTGAGGAGACGGCTGTGAGTTCTGAACACACGGTCAGCACGGGTCGCGAACTGATAGTGCTGGAGGAACCTGGTCAGATAGAGGTTGGTGGAGCTGCAGGAGAGAGTCTTGAAGAAGCTCAGGATGACTCTAAACCATCTGACTTGACACATCTGAGCTCCCTCTTCAAAGATCATGAATCCACTCACTTTCCCAGATCACCTACCCCTCCATCATCTCCCCCATCTACACCCTTACCATCACCTCCCAGACAACCCCCTATCCAAATCACACCTGCTCAACCTGAGCCTGCCCAATCACCTCAACCTGAACCTTACAGAGAAGCCACCCCCGATATCCAGACTGCCAGGCAAAATGCCTCATTTGTATATGTGGCTCACAATCCCTTTAATACCAGAAAGGTCTTCGAATCACCTGAGCCAGAAAAGCCAGTCATCAGGTTTTTGAGGCAAAGGGTGAGCAATTATCTGAACTCCCACTATCCTGACCTGGTTGACCATCCCAGTGTTCGTCAACAGGTGGCTGATATTCTATTCTGGAGGGATATCAGATTGCAACACATTGAAAATTTTCTGATGGTGCTGGAGGCTATGGGGAATGACGAGTTTGTGGCCATGGAGCTGAAAATGAAACATCTGGTCAGCATAACCAGTGTTGTAGAACTGGCATCTAATGATGATGTTGCCTGGTTGGTTAACAAGAAGATGGGCTTTCCTGAACCTGCTAAAGAATGTGACGATGCTGCCAATGAATCAGCTGAGGGTGAACCGGATGAGACCCTAACTGATGAGGCGCAAACATCCGCACCAGTGGTAGTGATTCTGCCTGAGACCCTAGACCATGTTTCGACGACTATTCTGGATGGGGTTAAGGCATCAGTGGAGGCTCAATTCAACACTCTCGCCAACTCATTGTTGGATCAGATGGAGGAAAGAACTCAGATGATTGTTGAAGATGAGAGGAATCAGACGGCCACAAAACTGGTGGAAATGCATTCTGAAGTTGCTTCGACTGAGATGCAAAGGGTGGAGCTGTGATTAGCTAAACTTGGCCTGGAAGTCTCTATGCTGTCTGATGTTAGAGTTCTTTTCGAGGAGGCCTATAAATCTTTGATGCAAGCTGATTCCAGCTTTGAGGCAGCAGTGAAAAGGATTGAGACCTATGTTTCCATTGCAAAGAAGGCATTGGAAGATGTTGCGTCCAAGATGCTTGGTCCGACTCCATCTGCCTCACATGTTCAAATCTAATCCCTGGAGGTCGATGAGCTGAAAGCAGAAATGCTATATAAATTTGCTAAGCTTGAAATGACCATCCGCAAACTTCTTGATGTAACCAAAAAGGGGGAAGGTCAGCCATCAGAAAAACATGACGCCCCATCTGCTCAACTGACTATAATATCTGCATCAGAAAGGCTGGTGAATCTGCTGAAGTCCAGGATACTGAGTTGGCCGAAATGTTCACAACTGTTGAAGAACACACCAGACAACTGGACTTTCAGGACAAGGCGATTGGAGAGCAGAAAGCTAAACTGGTTGATCTGACTGCGAGGGTGGACAAAATCGAGGATTTCTCTTCAACCATTCAGAAAAGACTGCAGATATAAGAAGAAGCCAGAAGCCTTGAACTGGCCAAGAAGCTTGAGGAAGAAGAAGCAACTGAAGCAGAGGCACAGAAGAGAAGTCAACTGAAAGGAAAACAATCTAAATGCCCTGCAGTTCAGAAAATAGTGGTCACAAGGTCAGAACATCTACTATCAAAGGACCAGATCAAAGAGAAAGAAGACCAGATGAAGAGAAAAAGGATCATGGATGAGGCAACAAAGAGGAAGAAACTGAAAGAAGCAGCAGGCCTAGATCGAGCCTTTAGGAGAAAACAGAAGAAAAAGGCTGCTGCTGATGAAGATGAGACCTGGGTAGAAAACGCCCTACCAGCAAAGGTCAATGAAATCCTGATATGCAGAGAAGACCTCCATGATCCCTGGAGAATTATCAAGACAAACTGGCTATGTGACGTTTTCATGATTCAGCGAGTTCCAGATGAACAAGATGACAATCTATTTGATGAAATCTTTCTGGACTGGCTCAAAACAAAATATCCAGTCTTCTACAAGGAAGTCATGGGGGAAGGGCAGAAAATGACATTGAGGCCCTCTACTCCAAGATATGAGTATCTAATCCCTCCCCTCAAGAAGAATCAAGAATATGATCCTGTGGGATTCTGGAGGGCATATTTTGATGCACTGGATAGAGGGAACATTGTTGAGGAAGATCGCCAGAAGGAAGTGCTAAGAAGAATGTATGATATCTTCCAAGTTCCTGAAGGCATGAGAGACATGTAAGAAAATCAGAAGATGAAGTTGTAGATCAGATGATAGGTAATTTTGTTCATCATTTCCTGTACTTGTAAAATTACAAAAATCTATGAAATGATTTACCTTTCTGATCTTAAGACAACGTCTCATTGTCTTCTGATTTCTGTTGTTTCTGGCATTTACATTTATTTGGTTATTTGTTTTTCTGATTGTATGTTTTGGTTCCATCAAAAAGGGGGAAATTGTTGGGAAATTTGTAGTTAGTTTTGATGGAAGTTCCAAAACAGTTAGTAATAGGACCAGTCAGACCTGTTAGCTGACTGATGACTTAAAATCAGGATAGGATGACCAGCTAAGTTGTATAGACAGCTAATGTAAAAGATAGGTCACATATTGAGGGGAACTCAATATGTATAGGTCAGATCAGAAGACAAGTCAAGTCAGAATATCAGAAGATCGGACAAGTTAGATGATCAGGTGAAGAGATGAAGCCGAAGAATCAGAAGACCTGAAGATCAGATGACTACCAGAAGAAAAAGACCAGAAGACCTACATCAGTCTAGTCTGCTAGTTGAGCTAAGACAACTTGCATCAAAAGACTTTATTAAGTAGACTGATCAGTTTTATCTGATCAGGTCAGCTCACGCCAGGTGACAACTGATGATGCACTAGATCATACGTTGTCAATCAGACAAGAAGAATGTCAGCCTTAGTTGGTAGAACAAACACTGAATAAGTGTACCTGTTAGCCAATGAGAACGAGACACGTACGTACGGAGCTGACATTGCGGGTTTCGGCGCTGCATAGTCAAATGGCTAGAATGGACAAACATACATGCTTTTAACCATGCCGTTCCTGAAGCACGTCACATCAAGCCTGCAAACTACCAAAAATAGCCTGAAATTCAAATTTCTCTCCAGCGGCTATTTGATTTCGAGGTCTATAAATATGGGATCAATCTTCATAGTGAAGACACGGAAATTTTCATCAAGCTCAAGCTATAGCAATTTCCGCACGAAGAACACAAATTCAAGAAAATTTCTAAGTGTTCATCCAATAGTTCTTAGCATAGAAATCTTATCCTCTAGCTTTAGGCTACACAAATACTAGGATAGATTTCCAGTTGGAACAACAACAAATCTTATACCCAAACCCAAAAGTTAGGTTAAGTTTGTTTTGCAAGATTTCAGACTAGGGTTTCTAGTTTCTGATTTCTGGGATCGGTTGAGTGAGAACTTCTTAAACATCTGTTGTATTGTGTTGGACTAACACATTAAACTAAGTCCAGTTGGTTAGTTGGTGCCCCTGCTTATAGGGAAGAGTGGACGTAGGACTGGTTGTCCGAACCACTATAAAAATCTTGTGTGCTCTATCTGCTTTACTTGCTTTACACTATAGCACACTGCCTGATTTGATATTGCATACATATTCTGAGTCTGGATCAGTTTTGCATCAAGCAACTGATCTGATCAGCTTGGCACTTTGTCATCTGATTGAAAATAGATAAGCAAAAATCTGATTCTACAAAACTGGTTTTTCACACGGGTTAAAACTTAGCTTCCGCACATCAGTTAAACTGATAGACACCGAACTGATCTTTCATCAGGTGATCAGTAAGTTGGATATCAGTCCAAACTGATTCACACGCACTCTGATCAGGCAACTTGCTTTCACACCTGATCTTGCACAAAAAGTTTTCAGAAGTCTATTCACCCCTCCCCTCTAGACTTCTGCCCTCACAAAACCCGTTCGGGACCTACAAAATATTATCTGAGCATTATGTCCTTACAATGGATTGTCTCTTGGAAACTAGCACTAACAATCTCCCACTTGAACTAGAGCCAATCACCTACATGTCTAACCCCTAGACCATCAAAATGTCTAGTGTGTAAATGAACACTCAAAGGCTTGGTGAAAGGATCAGCCAGGTTATCTTCCATGGGAACATGTTCTAACTCGATCTCTCCTCTAGCGATTATCTCTCTTATCAAGTGATAATGCCTCGGTACATGATTGTTTCTGTTATTGGATCTCAGTTTCTTAGCTTGCGCAACCGCACTAGTATTGTCACAATACAACTTTATTGGACTGCTGGCACTCGGAACTACCCCTAGTTCACTTAAGAATTGCTTTATCCAGACAGCTTCTTTGGCAGCTTCTGTCGCAGCTATGTACTCAGCTTTGGTTGTTGAGTCTACGGTAGTCTCTTGTTTGGAGCTATTCCAACTAATCGCCCCACAGTTGAGAACGAAAACATAGCCCGACTGTGACTTGTAATCATCACAGTCGGATTGGAAACTTGCATCAACATAGCCAGTTGCCACTAGCTCTGACTGTCCTCCGTAGATCAAGAAACAATCTTTGGTACGCCTAAGGTACTTGAGAATGTTCTTGACAGCAATCCAGTGAGGTTCACCTGGATTATGTTGGTATCTACCAGTGGTACTAATAGCGAAGGCCACATCTGGCCTTATGCAAGTCATTGCGTACATGATGGAGACAATTGCAGATGCATATGGTATATCCTTCATGTGTTGGATATCAGCGTCTGTGGAAGGACAAATCTTCTTAGACAGCTTTATCCCATGACATGCCAGTAGGGAACCTCTCTTAGAGTTCTCCATCGCAAAACGATTTAGCACTTATCTACGTAGGTTGACTGTGACAGCCCCAACATCCTCTTGGATCTATCCCTATGTATCTTGATCCCTAAGATGTAGCAGGTCTCACCAAGATCCTTCATCATGAAGGTCCTTGATAGACAATCTTTTACCGACTGCATAAGAGGAATGTTGTTTTCCATAATCAATATGTCATCGACATACACAACTATGAAAATAATATTTCCCCCACTGTGTTTACGATAAACGCATGGATCTTCCGAGTTCCTGATGAAGTCAAACGATTTGACAGCTTCATCAAACCGGATATTCCAACTCCTAGAAGCTTGCTTCAGTCCATAAATGGACCTTTTGAGCTTGCACACAAGATTAGACTTTGGCTTAGATACAAAACCTTCTGGTTGAGTCATAAACACCTCCTTATCAATGTTACCATTGAGGGAGGTTGTTTTGACATCCATCTGCCAAATCTCATAATCTAGATGTGCTGCTACCGCAAGTAAAATTCGAATAGACTTGATCTTGGCAACAGGTGAGAAAGTCTCATCATAGTCAATGCCTTCGCGTTGACTATAACCTTTTGCCACCAACCTAGCCTTGTAAGTTTGTACATTGCCGTTTGCATCAGTCTTACGTTTGAAGACCCATTTACAACCTATGGGTTTGACCCCTTTCGATTTGTGTACATCGAGTCCATCTCAGATTTCATGGCTTCATGCCACTTCTCTGAGTCAACATCTAATGTTGCCTCAGTGTAAGTTGTGGGATCTTCTTTATCCGGGATTTCCACGTCATCATGTTCCTCTATGAGGAAACCATAATATCTAGTGGGCGGATTACGAATCCTAGTAAACTTACGGAGCTGTGGTTGTGCAGGTTGTACATTATGATCGTGAAAATTTTGTGGTGCATCGATTTCATCAATGTCCGGAGATTCCTAAAGAGCAACACTTTCAGATGCCTCTTGGGCGGGAGTTTGAACTATGTTGTTCTCTTTCAGCCCACTTGGAGTTTGTTGCGAAGGCGATGCAACTCCAATTACGCTCCCACTGGCTAAAAGAGGATCACTAAGTGATAAACTTCCACCATGAGAGCTATTGAATGCTCCCACTGATTCCTTGTCATGTTTCTTTGACAAGATATCAGTCTCTTGGTTATCCTGTGGTTCTTGAATTTCTTCAAGTTCTATCATCTTACAGTCTTGTTCCTTAAAGACATAGTCTTCTTCGAGGAACCTAGCCTGCCTAGAAATAATTATTGTTTGTTTCTCAGGTAGATAGAAATAATATCCTCTCGTTTCCTTAAGATATCCCACAAGGTAACCCTTTTCACCTTTGGATTCCAACTTATCAGTGATCATCTTTTTCACAATTGCGAGGCAACCCCACATTTTGATATGTGAAAAAGTTGGCTTCTTGCCACACCATAGTTCATATGGTGTATGCTCAACCGATTTGGATGGAATCCTATTCAGAATGTAAATTGAGGTTTGTAACGCATATCCCCATAAGAATGTCGGAAGAGAGGAAAAACTCATCATGGACCTTACCATGTCTAACAAGGTTCGGTTTCTCCTCTCGGACACTCCGTTCATTTGCGGTGTTCCGGAAGGAGTCCATTGTGATTGGATTTCATGCAGCTTTAAGTAATCCATGAACTCATGGCTAACGTATTCACCTGCTCGATACGATCGAAGAGTCTTGATACTCTTACCAAGTTGCTTTTCTACTTCAGCTTTGAACTCCTTGAATTTCTCAAAAGACTCGGATTTGTGCTTCATAAGATACACATAATCATATCTTGAGAAATCGTCAGTAAAAGTGATGAAGTAGGCGAAGTGACCCCTAGCTAGAGTGGGCAATGGTCCACAGACATCACTATGGATCAATTCTAGAACTTCTTTGGCATGAACCCCTTTCCCAGAGAAGGGTTTGTTGGTCATCCTGCCCTTGAGACAGGATTCACAATTTTCATAAGACTCAAAGTCGAAGGGGGTTAAGTAGTCTAACTTCCTTAACCTTGCAATCATATTCTCATTTGCATGACCAAGTCTACAATGCCACAAGTAAGTTGGGTTTTCATGATTACTAAGTTTGAGTCATTTGTTTTGTATATTAAGAATATTATATCCACAGTGCAACAAGTATAAACTATTCGATAAAGGGGCATTTCCATAAACATCACCATTAAGCGAAAAATAACAATTATTGTTTGCAAAATGGAAGGAAAACCCTTCAATGTCTAACATAGGAATAGAAATAATGTTGCGAGTAATAGAAGGAATGAAATAACAATTATTCAGTTCAAGTCTAAAACCAGAGGGTAAGTCTAAAACATAAACGCCAACACGTTCAGCAGCAACTCTTGCTTCATTCCCAACGTGTAGGGCAACTTCACCCGGCCTAACTGCCCTGCTATGCTTGAGACCCTTCACATTAGTACAAATGTGTGAGCCACAACCGGTATCTAATACCCAGCAGTTAGTATCATTTGTGGACATGTTTATCTCAATAACAAACATACCTGTTCCAGTGGCTGAGACACTTTGTGTCTTCTTTTCAGCTGCTAGAACCTTGCAGTCCTTCTTCCAATGCCCCTTCTGCTTGCAGTAGAGACATACATCCTTGTCCACCCTCTCCTTCTTTTGAATTCCACCTTTGGGCTTAAGGAAGCTTGGCTTGGAGCCTTTCTTTGCCTTGCCCCTTCGCTTCTTCTTTCCTTTCGGAGCAGAAGAAGTAGAGGCACTCACCATGAGCACGGGCTTTTCCTTAGCAATGGAAGACTCAAAGGTCTTTAGCATGTTATGTAGCTCGGGCATAGTTGATTACGTCTTATTCATATTAAAGTTTACCACGAAACTCGAATATGAATCGGGAAGCGACTGAAGAATGGCATAAACAGCAATGTTGGTCTTGAGCTCAATGCCCAAATGACCAAGTTTCTCGATTAGCCCAATCATCTTCAACACATGAGGAGAAACCTTCCCTCCCTCAGACAATTGGCATCTAAACAGATCTCTCATCACTTCATAAATCTCGGAACGAGATTCAGAATCAAAGAGATCCTTCAGATGTTTGATCATCTCGAAGGAAAGCATCTTCTCATGTTGCCTTTGCAGTTCGGGAGTCATCCCGAGTAGCATAACACACTGAGTCTGGGACGCATCCTCTTGATGCTTCTTCTGAGCTGCAGCGTCAAATGCTTCAGCCTCTTCAGTACCAGTCTCCGGGGTAGCAGGGATTGGCGTGTCCAACACGTACTCAATCTTTTCTTGCCTAAGCACCAAATGTACTTTTCGGTGCCAGTCGAGAAATTTTGACCCAGCCAATTTGTTCGTTTCTAAAATGCTTCTCAGTGATAAGTTATTCATTTCAACAATCCTAGAGAAATAAAGTAAAACAGGAATTAAAACACATAATTCCTATGATCAATATTCAGCAATCAAAATAAACATGGTCCTTCTTTCGTGTTTATTTTGTCTCCATTATTTTCACATATTCAACGACCTCATTGGAAGAATACGAATTTATATCTAATATAAATCATAATGGACTAGGATCCACATTCCTACTATTATAATATCTGTTTGGGTTGATTATTATAATAGTAGAAATGGTAGGTCTCTAAACCAATTGCAAAAACTACAATTCCTAGTTGATTGAACCTAGTTCAATCGGATGCCCCTTGACTTTCGTTTCCCTGCTTGGGCTGGTGAAACAAAGTCAAGTTGATTTACAACCATCAAGCAGCGACACTACATGTCCCTATAAAAGTCCCATTAGATGTAGATCCGAGCAAAAGACTTGGGCCTTAAATACTCATTGGAACGAAAACTCCGGTTTACTTTTAATTTTGATGGAAGGCATCGTTCAATTTAATGAAAATTATATTTTAGTGAGGAACATTTTAAAAGCGGGGTATTAATTGTTTAATCGAGATCCGAACATATTAATCTACATCACATTTGAGCATCTACTGGGCGCCGCCTACCCAAACATGACATTACACGGACTAACATTTATATGGGTGCCGTCTACCCAAATAATTAATATGGTCCGATAATTATTGGGTGTCGCCTACCCAAACAGTTATAATGCGGACTATAAAAGGGTTTAACGAATCAAATTAAAAAACCAGTTAAACAAGTGGGATTTAATAATTTCTTATAAACCGAATTTCAACATCCAATTTATATTCAATTTTAAATTATTAAAAGTTAATAATTATTCAAATTAATTATGATTAAAGGTCCAACCTTTAATTCTTATTAAAATTAATCCAATTAATTTCAAAACGTTTTGATTAAGTTTTCACCAAGGTTTCAAGTGCAATTTTCTAAAACTTTGCACGGAGGGGCCTGTTCGAAATCCAATTTGTCAAATAGCCCCTCCCTTAGCATAGCCCAGAAACCGTCACTCTAATCGGGACAATCGAAACCAACAATTCAACCCTAGTTCGTCAGAATTAATCCAATCAATCATACGAACAGTTAATTTTGGTACTTAATTTTCTTAATCAATTCGAATCAGTCCAACCAAAACGAAAAGAAAGGCAAAATTGCATAAACTTGCAATTGCACAAAACCAACGGGCAAGAACAGGGCAGCGAAGCAAGTAGCAGACGACGGCGCGTGCGAGCGAGTCGCCGCCGCCGCTAGGCGCGCGTGGGCGACTCGCCGCTGCTGACACTGCTATAGATCATTACCCTTCATCGGATGACCCAGTCAAAGATGAAGAATTACAGATCGGAAAAACCAGCAAGGGCAACGTGAAACAGCAAGGACATCGAGATTGACATGCGCGCAGGTCGAGGTAGAGCGATATAGCACCGAAGCCTCACGGTGGCACAACATCGTGAGCCTCAATAAAAATCAGAGCCTGCTGCATCAAATTCGTCGAACGAAAATGAGATCCCCGCCACCGATTTCGTCGGTCAGAGGACGAGTGCCACCGAGCGAGCGCGAGTCGAATTACGCCGCCGCGGATCCAATCCGCTCAAAATCGCACCGACGTGGCGTCGCAAGACCAACGTGAGTCACGGGGTTTCGCCCCTGACTCACGATGTCATGGACGAGCGCAAGGACGAAGATGAAGATGACAACAACGGGATGGGCGGAGCAACGCAGAAGGCAAACGGGTTTCACATGAAACCCTAAGCAAGCGATGAAGGAGACGAACCGTGTGAACAAAATAAAACAATACATTTGGGTGCGGTTTTGTCAAACAAAACAGCCGCACCCAGTTTTGAAACAAAAAAAAATTAATTTCTATTTCAAAAACAATTTTAATATGCAATTAAAACGAGAGCCTGAAGCTCTGATACCACTGTTGGATTATAGAGGCACGTAAACATGTAATACATACGCAGCGGAAATTAAAGTTCACCAACAACGAACAGTTAATTGCATATAGATTACAATAATCATAACAAGAAATCTTACAGTGACTCGATAGTAGATTTCTCAACTACGGTATCCACGTAATCCCAAATCACAGATTTGCCAGCGTTGAATCCCGAGTCGAATTTGCTAGGAAAATCCAAACTCTAGATCTTATGGAGAAAATATGAAGTAACGTTGTTTGTGAATTCTCAAGAGCTTGTATATATAGGGAGGCCCAGCTTAAAACCTAAGCTAGCCCAATTTGGGAAATAAAATCCCTAATCTTTAATTAAATTAAACCCTTTTAATTTAATTCCCTAAATATAAATCTCTACGGATTTAAATTCCATATATGACAAATCCCTACGATTTGTTTCTATATATATTAAATCCTACAATAATATTCCAAATATTATTATTGGGAATTCTTATTTAATTAAATCCAATTTAATTAAACATTAATAACAATTAATTTCAAATTAATATATTATTAATTACTTCTCCATAAATTAAATATGAAATCTAATTTAACATTTAATCAACCAACTATAATCCGTATAAGGGAACTACTTGTTGTGTGACCCATAGGCCCTCATATATCGAGCGATTAGTCAAACTAATGGTCTTAATTGAACCCTAGACAATAAATCTGACATTCTCAATATATGAGGTACGTTGCAAGAAACGTGCAACTACCTGTAACTGAAACATACGCATGCGGAATCTACGGGTTTACGTGAACGTACCTCTCGGGATGGCAGTGGCTTTGGTCGGACGGACTAACCAAAAGGACTTCCCAAGTATTCCCTTAGCCCTTGCTCGACAATCCTGCGGAAGGATACTCGCGAACAATTAACAAAAGGAAAAAATAAACTTTGTTGCACCACTTATGTGGATTTGCTAATATTTCCAGCACATGGAATTGTACTTGGGAATGAACTAATCATCCCCTATTTATAAGAAGGAGGGTGGTCGAAATTTTAGTGATATTTCAATGTGGGAAAAGACTTTTCTTGGTCACCAAGAAATCTTGAATATATCTCATATATTCTTTTTCCCATAATTAAAATATTCCACAAAAATCCCACCTCCTCAATATATGGAATTTTTGAAAATTTGGAGTGCAAGATTCCAAGATTTGGATCTTCTTGAATTTATGAGATATTCTTGTATTTCAAGAAATACATATCTTCCATAATATCTTTTCAAGAAAATCAAGAAAATCTTTATTGCCCTCTATTTTCAAAATTTCGAAATATCCCTTATGAATAACCAAGTGGGAGATTTCTTGAATTTAATGAGATAATCTTGTATTCCAAGAATATATATCTTCATTCCATAACAAAATTCAAAGAAAATCTTTCTCCCTCTTTTATCCATAAATTTCGAAAATTTAGAGGAAATATAAGCAACAATATTTATTTTATTTTAATCACCTTTTCAGTTATTGGACTATATGTTGGGCTACTCAGGGGGCCTTTAGGAGAATTAAGATTGGACCTTCTAATGGACCTTGAATATCTAATATTGAGCCACAATATAATTCAAGCCCATAAATATTAATTAATCCCACTACATAATTAATATTAGACTATCCATCTTAACCCATATTACAAATCAATATGGCTCCGGTCATTATTTCCGTGTTTAAGATTATCTAGCCCATTAATTAATTCAAAGCCCTTTGAAATAGCTTTCCGATTAATTAATATCTTTTGTCCTTGGTAGGAAGCGGTTCAACATTATTATCCATCTAGGAAACTAATTCCACTTGCAAGATTTGGTATGATAAAACTTATGAACCTCCCAAGGGGGCAAATCAATCAAGCGTACTTGCACACGATTCTTCGTATTAAATCTTAGCAATCACATGTGACCAATAATATTGCCCAAGATAAAAAGTATTGAATCTCTCCGATTATTTACCCATGATAAGTCAAAGCAATAGTTACCAATCCCACGTGATCCTATTTAAGGGACAAAGATTAAGAAACAACGAACCACTGAGGTCTAATTCTTCCTTGTTCAGTTCTGAAGAATTTATCCTCCTGTAGGTCCCATTCAGCGCATCAGTCATGCACTAGTGTAATCTCTTGGTCAAGACAAACCAATCTGAGCCTTACACCTCAACCTTTCGCGATGGTTGTTCATTTCCATCTAGGTCGTGAATGGAGTACTTATAGTTACAAGGGACTGATAATTTAATCTTCTGTGATCTGGTATCACTAAATTAACTACAGTGTAACACGTACGAATTATTGAACAGTTATGCAGTAAATATATATAACATTCAATCATATTTAAAGCATCAGTGATAAACAATTTATTTCAGTAAATAAGTCTGAAAATTCAATTTCGATTATACAAAGTAAAAAGCATACTTTTCAGTATAATCCCAACAGGTCAAAGTTCATCACTCCACACATATCGTGCGTATTGACCTCAAGTTAAAGGAGTATTGCATCACTCCCACTAACCGAGACACCCGTAGACACATATAGTGGAACTACATCAAACGGTTTCTCGGATGGGTATACCAATACCCTCTAAGGTATTTGTGCATCCATCATGAGATACCTAGTATCTCGTAGTAAGTGAGATCTTTCTACACTCTCAAAGAGTATGATGCAGATCGCACACCAATCTCCAATGTATCATCAATATCTCATTCTTAATGATCCTCGATATGGGTTATTTGAGAATCATGCTTAGGTCATCTGAGTTCTCACACACTCAATGACAGCAGTGACTCGAGGGAACACAGATAAGAACAAATGCAAACAATCAAACATAATATTCTAATAACTGCAACGCCATATATTTAATATTAAATAAACAATAATATTAAATCAATACTGAATATTATCTGAGCATTATGTCCTTACAATGGATTGTCTCTAGGACACTAACACTAACACAGATGTGCCTGCATTCTCAGTCTCCATAAGTCATAGTTCTCAACAGAGAACATTGGTAACTTCTTAGATGGCATAGTGATCAGCTTTGTAAGATATCAGCAATAAGATCTATTCAATAGACCATCAAAGTCTTTCAGCTACCAAGACTATGGCTACCAAAGCAAGTGGTCAGCTGAACCACTGCTCTGATACCACTTGTTGGTCCCAGGGTAAACGAGTCTCACACGTGTATGGGGGGGAGAATACACGTGTATAGTGATTTTTCAACCTTCAAAAACTTGTTGATCAGTGAGTCAAGTTTTCCTGAGATTTAGTCTTGAAAAGCACAAATCACCCTGAGTGAAAGTCTACTGAGACAGTCACCCTAAGTTAGCTTTCAGTCCTTCAGATTAGCTCAACTGATCCTGAGTGCGAAAGTGTCCTGAGAAGCTTTGCACAGATAACTATCTTACTGAATACTCAAGCGAGTTGTTCAGTTTGGTAGCTATCTACACTAGCTTTTCTAGGGTGCGGAAAGTGTAGGCCCTAAGTTTATACTCGTTTTACTTTGCTGAAAATATATTTTCCTTATGAAAACAGTGGTTAAGGCTGTGCTCAGTTTAATGCAAGTTCAGTTGATTGATTCCAACTGAATACCAGAAAACTCAGTATGCTTTCAGTGAAATATGCAGCAAGTAAATATGCAGTAGAGAAAGTGAATAACACAGCAAGTTATAGTGGTTCAGAGGCTCAAGCTCCTACATCCACTCTCTCTGACTTTCAGAGAAATTCCTTAACTCACTACTACTACTACTTCAAGCTTTCAGGCTGAACTCCTGTAGCTTACTAACTTTTGTTGGGAAATTTATAGTTTTGATGAAAGTTCCAAAAACACATGTAATAGGACCAGTCAGACCTGTTAGCTGACTGATGTTTATATTACCTGCTATAGGAGACCAGTTGATAATGATTGTATAGAACAACTGATGAAATAGATAGGTCACATATTGAGGGGGAAACTCAATATGTATAGGTCATATCTGAAGACTCAAAAGACAGCTGATATCCGACAGGCCGGAATGCAAGACAAGAACAGAAGTCAGATCGATCTGATCTAGTCAGATATCTCAGCTGAAGTCATAAAGCTCAAACTCAGAATACTTGAAGATCAGATGACTTCCAGAAGATCAGACCAGAAGACCTACATCAGCCGAGTCTGCTAGTTGAAGCTAAGTCAACCGGCACCAGAAGACTCTATCAGGTAGACTGATCAGTTCAGACTGATCAGGTCAGCTCACCAGGTGAAATCTGATGTTTCACCTAATCATACGTCGATGATCTGAACAAGAAGAATGGCAAGCTTAGTTGGAAGAACAACACTGAAAAGTGGAGTCTGCTATCCAATAAGAACAAGACACGTATGATCGGAGCCGGCAATTGTGGGATTTCGATGCTACCTCTCTGTAACGGCTACAAAGTACAAATTCACGCTTTTGGCCATGCCGTTCCTGAAGCTCGTCACATCAAGCCTGCAAGTCTACCAAATATAGCCTGAAATTCAAATTGCTCTCCAACGGCTCTTTGATTTCAAGGTCTATATATATGGGATTACACTTTAGAGTGAAACAACGGAAACGTTGAACAATCAAGAAGCTCAAGCTAATATCAGACTTTCGCACAAGAACACGAACAAGAAGATTAATTTTTATTAAGTGTTCATCCCATAAAGTTCTTAGCATAGAAATCTTTTCATCTAGCTGTTAGGCTGCTTATACGTAAGAAAAGATTTCATAGTTGGAACCAATACAATCTTACCCAAACCCCCAAGTTAGGTTAAGTTGTTTAGCAAGATTTCAGACTAGGGTTTCTAGTTCTGATCTCTAGGATCGGTTGAGTGTGAACTCTTTAAACATCTAGTTGGTGTACTGTGTTGGACTTACACATAAAACAAAGTCCAGTTGGTTAAGTAGGTGCCCCTTGTGATAGGGAAGAGTGGACGTAGGACTGGTTTGTCCGAACCACTATAAATCTTGTGTGTCTTTATCGCTTTGATTAACCGACACACAATCGCACACAACCTTTTAAAGCGCATACATATTCCAAATTGAGATCGATTAGCACCAAGCTTCGATCCGATCAAACTTGACACTTCATCAAACCGATTAAAAGATTAACTTTGGAATCGATTTATCAAAACCGGTTTTTCACACGGGTAAAACTTAAGCTTCCGCGACACATCGTTAAACCGATAGTTATCGAATCGATCGCCTTCAGCGACAAGAAGTTGGTTATCGCCCAAATCGATTCACTCAAGACTCGATCAAAGCTAATCGCCCTCACACCGACCAAGACAAAAGTTTTTTAAGTCTATTCACCCTCCCTCTAGACTTACGCCTCACTAACCCGTTCGGGACCTACAAGTGGTATCAGAGCAGTTGGTTCTACAGACCACTGACTTTGTGTATCATCGATTCTTGAGGAAGAATCTTTGTGGTCAACTGAACTGATCTTGAAAAACCGTTTTTAAAACTCATTCATTTTCCAAAATCACTCAGCATGGATAACACCTCAGGTATGTATCATGATCTGCCAAAGTTCTCAATCGATGAGTATGCAGATTGGGCCATATATATGTCCAACCATCTAGGTTCGATCAGTGGCAGAATGATGGAAGTCATCGAAAAAAAGTACCCATCATCATATACTACGACAACCCTGCGGTTGGAGGAGATCCGGATTTTTGCACCGGGAAGTCTTGTGCGTAAAAAGCCCCCGGCCTTGATGGATGCAGAGGAAAGAAAAATTCGCACACTCTAGATACTATCTATCAAGGCATATTATCATGAAAACCATGGATAAGGTCACCAAGGAAAAGATTAAGTATCTCAAATCTGCGAAAGCAATGTGGGATACCGGGTTTGAGATATGCGAGGAAATGAGCGGATAAAAAAGCGGCCGTCTACAAGCCAAACTGGTGAAGTTCGAAAAACTGAAGATGCTGCCCAACGAAACCATCAACGAACTCGATGGAAGGATTACAATGTCTATAAACAAGCTTCGAGAACTTGGTAGAGAGATGTCTGATAAAGATATAAACTACAAGATCGCATATCAAACTCACGTTCATTTTCAGACTAAGTCTGTTGATGGTAGTTACATCATAACGATAGACACACAAGGTGCATACGGTTGGGAGAAGTGTCTTCTCGGTTGCAACAAAGAAGCCCGCCGCCATGGTGGTAGAGAAGCTTTGCAACAATCGTATGTGAAATCTTTGATGATAACGAAAACAGTTATAATAAAGGACGCCTGAGGGTTGATTTGAGAAGTCAAATCATTGAAAAAGGGGTAAAAGGTGTTTTTAGGAAGTTTCAACGGAAATAAGGGTTCACCGGGATACATGATTCTACAAAGAAGATAAGTATGGTGATTGGGTTATGTTGTGTAAAACAATTGGTCCAATTTATAGAGGCCAAGCAAAGGGTGCAAATGCAAATTCGAGTTCTCAAAACCTTTTAGAGAAATCGCGCAAAAAAAGGACAAATGTAGGAATCACGCTGACCGATAATTGGATAAATTTAAAGGCGGATTGACATATCGAAAGATTCGGACAATAATTACGATATGTCAAATCGCGCCCAACTTAGGGAATAGAGACTACTATTCTAGACTAAGTTTTGGCGGTAACACTTATTCCAAGAATTGGATTGACTTGAGAAGAATCGATTAGGTCAACCAAAAATCGATACATCTGGTCGATCAAATGAGGAAGATCAATTTGAGCTTGAAACTCCAACAAATCGATACATCGATCTATGGGAAGCAGAAATATCAGTTGAAGGGGGAACTTCAACTGATCAAGGAGGATCAGAAGGGAAATCAGACGTATTCAAGGAAGATCAGTTGAGCTTGGAACTTCAACAGATCAGATGCAAGTGACGAAGATCAGCTAAAAGGATCAGTTGGGAAATTTTAAGGCTTAGGCAGAATACTAAGATCAACAAGTGAAATCAACATGGACAAGTGGTATTGACTGATTACAACATCAGTCAACCAGATACGCTTTTCTTTTCTCTTGTTCTTTGCTTATTTATCGGATCTTATCTGATATTATTTGCCTTACTGTACCCATTATCCTTGTGACGTATTTCCTGCAAATCATTTAATGCGGACGTGGGGAACATGTATTAACTGCTACTAAATGTGCTTTTAAATCCAAAAGGTTTTCGTACGTGCTTTTCCTGACCCTACGATCAAAACCGCTTAATCTGGAACGTTTAATCTTTTCAAACGGTTGATCTTCAAAATCGTGTCTTCTTCTTCCCTCCTCGTCTTTATAAAGTTCATCAAAAACATACCAGAGTTTTCCATTTCACAAACTTGCGATTTATTCTCTGAAAACTCCAGATTACTTCTCTCAGATTCAAAGTGTTTTCCTAAGTTTCAAAATCATCTTTCCGAAAAACAGAATCTGGTAATCTATGTTTATTTGATGTATTTTTTTTTTTAAATCCATTGATCTTAAATGTTTCTATCCTGTGTTATGCTTTATTGTTTCTTAGTTTCCGCTTGTGTGATATTCTTTGTGTTAATGCACAATTTTTTAACCAAATCTATCTTATCTGTAGATGATCACTCACGGTATGGGTAAAATAATGTGCAACTATGCGAACCGCAACAAAGATTGTGGATGATAAGTTAAGTGCAGTTCAATATCACTCAGATCCGGAATCCATGGAGGTCGAGCAAATTCTGCAAAAAAGGCCTTGAGAATTTTTTTATACGCTTTCATCGCAATCCGGTGATGCAAAGATGAAGCACTAAATTCTAAGGAATTTAAGAGTGGATCTGGATGCTCCAGAGAAGAACTACTTTCGGCGATCAACGGAGAAGAAATCGACCGTCGAATGAGGATATAACTTCGTCTGTTCAAACCTACCCCAAAAGGCCTAATCTCTTTGCTCATTCTGAGGAGAACGAAGATGAGTGATCGAAAAAAAGAGCTCTTGAGAGAAGCCGACAAACATCATCGTCGAGGTTTTGTCGTGCCAATGCTCAAGAGGAAATACCGATTGTTGTTTGACATATTGTCAAAAAACAATTATGGGTATTAGATTCACCCCGGATGCTATTACATCCGTCAAAACCCAGACAAAGATGGTTGCAATAATTGATGAAGCCAAGAACATCAATTGGCATGGGTTTCGAAGGCCATTCTACTCCAAGAACATGATAAATTTGGAGTTGATGAGTGGAGGCGGTATTTTCGAAGAAAAAGATCGGCCAATCTCAACAAGGTTGCGGTTATCCTACAAGATAAAATGCCAAAGGCCAAATGGGGAACAGAATGGGATGAAGTCCTATAAGGGCTTTCTCACAACCACTTCGGTCATTTTGGGCCACCAGACGATGATATCGCGCCAACCCCAAAAGTCAAAGAAAGGAAAAAAGCAAAAAGCTACACCAGATCATGGGCGAATCACCGAAGCCGGGTGAAGCCCCCTGAAGGCCCACCAGATGCCCCCAGAAGAAGAAAAAAAATGGGTGAAGGCCTGTGAGAAGAGGCGTAAGAGCTGAAGCAAGCCTCCATGACTGATGCTAGAAGATGAGTCGATGAAGAAGGAACCCTGGCGTCTGTTGCACCACAAAAAATCAGGTGAAGCATCACCCAGGCGAAGCTTCTCAAGTCGAGAGCTCGCCAGATCATTACGAGGAAGAAGCTCGAGATTTAACGATCTCCTTCTCCTCCAATACATGGTGATTCACCACTCAGACTAATAGCTGCTGAGCATGACTCTCCTATTCTTCCCACCGCCGGTGAACACAAGCGCATCGGTTCGCGAACTGTAAAAGCGCCATTGTGGAACCGAAGCACTTCGCTTCCCTGCCAGCAGAATATCTGCAGGTCGAACCGATCAGCCATCTTCCGTCGACTCAAGCACAACCAGAACCTTCCACATCTCATCAAACTGAATCCGGACAGACAATTCCTGAGTCCAGATCAACAAAGATCATAACGGGAAATTGATCGGAATCGCGAATCGAAAAGAGAAATTGATGAGTCAGATCTTAATCGGGTCGCCTAACCCGCCATACGAGAGGAAGTTTTGGAGATCCTCACCGAGAGATCTTCGATTAAAAAGCTTCTCGAGACTTTATAATAATTATTGAGCGGATATGGGCGGTGCAGATGAGTTTGCGGACTTCGATTTCGACATGAGGAAATCGCTAAAGTGGGATCACCAACCGAGCTAATAATCGCTAAATCACAAAGCTCGATCCACAGGAAGCTAGGGTTCGGAACAGACTAATCGAGATGGCCGACAAAGCTCCTGAAATAGATGCCATCATGAAGGATACAGGAGCTGCCGATGATAGTGGAGCTGGTGCAGTAGTTCATGACCAACCTTTGGAGGCACAAACAATGAATCGGATCAAGTGACACTCAACATTCCAACATCACACGTCACTATTGATCAACTTCGGAGATCAAATCTTGTCTCAAAGATCTCTGAAAAGAAGAAGTTGAGGGATCGATAGTCGATCAAAGGCGATTGCCATCAAAGAAATAACAGATCAAAGGGAATTGGCTATTTCCAGTTTGAGCAATCAAAGATCGGGTTCTCCCCTAAATCTGTGTCATCCTGCGTACCGATGATCGATAAAGACCGTTGATACCAAACGACTTCGGTGGATAAACAACAAGTTTCTTTTCGATGCTCATCGACAAGCTAGAATCGATGAAGAAGAGAAACTTGACAAAACCGATTAAAACACTCTCCACCGCCATGGAATCTGGCCAAGATCGAAGCCGATATCAAGATTCAAAATCTAATCGCTCAAACTCAAGGCATATTCTTGCAGATTTCAACAAGGCGATCGTGATCAACTTTGGTTCTCTCACCTACCACCTCACTACTTTTTTGATCAAACCAAAAAGGGGGAAGGACAGATTGAGAAACCATCTGACATAACAGGTGCAAGGACATCACAAACTCGGACTACTGGAAAGATGTCCAAAGAACAGATAGCTGAAGAAGCCCGAAAATGCCAAGAAGAAAGAGGGGAGAAAAAATGACAGAGGCAGAAAATATGAACAAGAAATTCGGATCGAGAGTGAAGAAAGGAAGAAATTTGGAAAATCCGTGCGGAACCTAAGCCGCCAAAGAAGAGTTGATGAGATCATCCCAAAAAAACTGCAAGATGCTAAGAGATTTGAGGAATGGAATAAGATCAGGAGTGAATGGCTTCTGGATGCCTTTGTTCTTAATCTTGTTCCACAAGAAGAATCTCCTGATGAAGAATTCCTCAACTGGTTAGAAAATAAATACCCGGATTTTCTGAAGTATCTGGAAAATGAGGCCAAGCTTATCAATGTAAAAATATCTCGCCAAGAGTATGATCTGCTGGAGTACTCGAAGAAGGCAGATGGCTCATTTGACAGACTGGCATTTCAAAGATTCTATTTTGACATCCTGAGCAAAACGCATATAACTGATCTTCAGCAGACTAATGATGTCAAATGGAAACTTTATCAGATTTTCAACGTACCTCAAGATCAAAGAGAGATGCCAGAAGGATACAAGCCTAAAGAGTAAAGAATCAGAAGACTACTCAGGATCACCGTTTTATTTACAAACTTTTCTGATGTAACATGTAATCAAAAATTTTTAATGAGAAAAGTTTATTTTCTGATCCTAAGACAAAGTCTCATTGTCTTCTGATTATATGCTCTTAACTGTTCTATTTTTTATCAACTGTATTTTGGTTTCTCAAAGTGTTTTGGTTTCATCAAAAAGGGGGAAATTGTTGGGAAATTTATAGTTTTGATGAAAGTTCCAAAAACACATGTAATAGGACCAGTCAGACCTGTTAGCTGACTGATGTTTATATTACCTGCTATAGGAGACCAGTTGATAATGATTGTATAGAACAACTGATGAAATAGATAGGTCACATATTGAGGGGGAAACTCAATATGTATAGGTCAGATCTGAAGACTCAAAAGACAGCTGATATCCGACAGGCCGGAATGCAAGACAAGAACAGAAGATCAGATCGATCTGATCTAGTCAGATATCTCAGCTGAAGTCATAAAGCTCAAACTCAGAATACTTGAAGATCAGATGACTTCCAGAAGACCTACATCAGCCGAGTCTGCTAGTTGAAGCTAAGTCAACCGGCACCAGAAGACTCTATCAGGTAGACTGATCAGTTCAGACTGATCAGGTCAGCTCACCAGGTGAAATCTGATGTTTCACCTAATCATACGTCGATGATCTGAACAAGAAGAATGTCAAGCTTAGTTGGAAGAACAACACTGAAAAGTGGAGTCTGCTATCCAATAAGAACAAGACACGTATGATCGGAGCCGGCAATTGCGGGATTTCGATGCTACCTCTCTAGAACTTGGCTACAAAGTACAAATTCACGCTTTTGGCCATGCCGTTCTGAAGCTCGTCACATCAAGCTGCGCAAGTCTACCAAATATAGCCTGAAATTCAAATTGCTCTCCAACGGCTCTTTGATTTCAAGGTCTATATATATGGGATTACACTTTAGAGTGAAACAACGGCTTATTTGAACAATCAAGAAGCTCAAGCTAATATCGGACTTCCGCGACAAGAACACGAACAAGAAGATTAATTTTTATTAAGTGTTCATCCCATAAAGTTCTTAGCATAGAAATCTTTTCATCTATCTAATTTGTTAGGTCGCTTATCTGCAAGAAAAGATTTCATAGTTGGAACCAATACAATCTTACCCAAACCCCCAAGTTAGGTTAAGTTGTTTAGCAAGATTCGCACTAGGGTTTCTAGTTCGATCTCAGGATCGGTTGAGTGTGAACTCTTTAAACATCTAGTTGGTGTCTTTGTGTTGGACTTACACATAAAACAAAGTCCGGTTGGTTAAGTAGGTGCCCCTTGTGATAGGGAAGAGTGGGACGTGGGCTGGTTTGTCCGAACCACTATAAATCTTGTGTGTCTTTATCGCTTTGATTAACTGATTACACAATCGCACACAATCTTTAAAAAGCGATACATATTCCAAATTGAGATCGATTAGCACCAAGCTTCGATCGATCAAACTTGACACTTGATCGGTGATTAAAAGATTAACTTTGGAATCGATTTATCAAAAACCGGTTTTTCACGGGTAAAACTTAAGCTTCCGCACACATCAGCTAAATCGATAGTTATCGAATCGATCCGCCTTGAGCGATCAATAAGTTAATTATCATTACCAAAACCGATTCACTCGCGACTCTGATCAAAGGCTAAGCGCCCTCACACTGATCTGCACAAAAGTTTTCGTAAGTCTATTCACCCTCCCTCTAGACTTCTGCCCTCACTAACCCGTTCGGGACCTACAACTTTCTTCTATGAGTTTTCAGGCTGAACTACACTGCAGCTTACTAACTCAACTCACAAGCTTTCAGACTGTCTCAAACAGCTTACTAACTTCTCCTCTAGAGCTTTCAGGCTGAACTCAACTGCAACTTACTAACTCTTTAGAACTCTCACAATCTCCAACAATCACACACAAACTTCCTAACAAAAGGGTTTGGGTTTGGTTGGTTTCCAACTAAGGTGAGATATCATTTTACAATAAGAACAGATGCAAAAGGCTAGGATATCTCTTTACTAAGCTTTGGATACTTAACAGATTATAGGCTTAGTAAATGAGCTCTCTTCAAAGATGAAACACTTGGGAAATTCTTAGGGTTTCGAGTGCTTCACAGTAATACTTGAATACGAATGAGCTCTGGAGTTGCTTGATTTCCCGTAACCTTGTAATGGTTTGGGTCACTGGTATTTATAGGCAACTTACCAAGGCCACTCTTGAAAAACTATCCGTTGGAGAGATAATATCAAGGGTTTCCTTTTCTGGTTAGTGATAAACGGCTACTTTAGAGTTTGAATAGGTCCTTGCATGGTTTGGGTAATAGGTAACCAATGCAGCCAATCACTTTATATCTGCAGACTGGAACCCAGCAACTCTGATTTTCTCAGGGACAGGTCGCTTTCAGTGTCAGTAAAGTACAGTGTTGTCGCTCTCTGATTGGTTCAGATCTTCAGTGAATAGAGACAAACAAAACGGCTCTTTAGGTCAATTCTTCTGAATGAGACAACCTTAAAAGACACTTAGTTCCAATTCCTTTTGTTTGCAATCAACTGATTGGACAACATTTATTTTTTAATAAATGTTCAGGACTTAAATTGGTCCAGATGTCCTCAGTGAGATAGTCTTCAGGTCTTCAGGGTCTTCTGAGTCTTCAGGTCATCTCAATCTTCAGGTCATCTGAGTCTTCAGGTCATCTGAGTCTTCAGATCTTCTGAGTCTTTAGATCCTCTGATTCTTCAGGTCTTCTGAGTCTTTAGGTCATCTGACTATTCAGGAATACACTGAGTTCCCCCTCAATGTATTCTTCCTATACTAATCATAAGTAATATTTGTTGACTATACATGGTGCAGATATTTCCTGAAAACATCCTAAATTGAAACCTGAATTCAAACTATCTTAGATCATTCTGAACGTGTCATACTCAGGGGTTTTGAGATCTAATCAAAATATTTTCTTATATTAAATTCATCTCCCAACAAATACCACAAGACATCAAATTCACCATATAAACGAATGTAATTAGTGATGATTTGTAAATAGATCAAACTCAATTGTAGTATTAGTTAATGCACTATATCCTTGAACGTGTAGATTTAGTAATAGAAATAATTGAACATATAAAAAATTTCCAAGAAGACGGAACAAGAAAGAAATGACCTTTGCAAATCAGTAAAATCAAAATAGTCTCTACACCTTTTGAAGACAAAAACACAAATTTAGATATTAATGGACCAACAAAAGTGCTATCACATACCATCATTATCCATAGATGTCAATCCACTCAATGATTCTCTATAGATTACTCCAAATAATAAGAACCATATTAATAAATCACATTCTTTAAGAAAATCTCTTTGATGCAAATGTAGTTGATAAAAAACCACAAATGACACATCTTATCTGATCCTCTTCAGAATAATCCATGGAAACAATAAGACAAATTAAATACTAACTTCACATAATATTATAGATTTTTTTTTTTTGTTCCAAAACAACATTTTGCCAAACTATTTTTCAACAGTTATTCCAATCAATCACAAGATAATCTCATACTTCCAAGTGACTGAAACCCTTGAGCAATTCCTGTAGATGCACCACATCAACTGATTTTGCCCTTCTCTCAGCTTGTGAAGTTAAGATCATAAACCTGAAAAGATATTAATTCAGACACAATATTGATAAACAAAAAATATAAACCCACTTTAAGTTCAACATATAACCAAAACCTATGATCAAATACCAATAAACACATAAAGTTCCCTCCCAAGCATATAAACCAACAAACAAAAAAAAATACATCAATTGTTTGGTGGCAGGCCAAACTTCGTCAACGACGACAACAACATGCCAAAAATCGTCAGCGTGGCGCAGCGGCAAAAACCTTAACTCGCCGCTTCGAAAATCCTAAATGAGAGAAAAGAGAGAGAAAGTGACGGAAGAGAGAGAATTTTCAGGAGAATAATGAAAAAATAAAATGAAAGAAAAAAAATTGTACAAATAGTCGACCCGATTAGGAATACGCGGGTCAAAAAATCCAATTGCATGGATCATAATTCTGGTGCAACTGGTGCACTCAAGTACTTACCTCCAAAATTCAAAGTAAACATAGCACGAGAAAAAATATCGCCAGTATAAAAAAAAATACTGCTCCACTATTGCATTGCAATTAATTATGGGAAAATGACATTCCACTACAAGTAGATGGTGTTTTGACAAATTAATACATTTGTTTTTTTCCAATTACAAACAACTACAAAAGGCACAATAAAATGACTCAATTGCCCTTATTTCTATTTTCCTTTCAGAAGTGATGTGACGGGTGAACAATACCTCGCTTATGAACGGTAGCCAAAAGTGCAATTTTTTTTAACCAAAGTACAATTTTTTTACTTTTGATTATTTTTTTCTAATTTTGACCCATTTTTTACCCACACACAAATTCAAATCTCAATTTTCCCTCAAACCCTTCTTTCTTATATCTGATATTTTTTAAAAATTACCTTAATTTGTTTTTCAAATTTTGCAGAACTTTAGTTATTCCTATTAATAATTAATTTATTAAAAAATTATTTCACTTTTTTTTATTAAAATTTCAATTTGTTCTATTTTTTAAAAATAAATTCTTTCACTTTATTTAAAAATAAATTCCAATTTGTTTAAATTTTTTAAAATAAATTCATTCACTTTTTTTACAAAAAATACAGAATTATGTACTGATTTACCAAAAATACAAATTTTTAACATATGTACAATATATTTATCACCAGTGCAAACTCTTTATGGGAAGTACAAGTTATTTAACGTAATTACGATTCGTTTACCAACAGTGGTAAACTCTTTACTAAAAGTGCAAGTTCTTAAAAGTAAGTACAATTTATTAATTACAATGGTGGAACTCAAGCGGATCAAACCGAGGAGATAGAGGGCTTCAACTATATTTGGAGCAAATACGCTCCACGAAAAGTGTCGACCAGTGCTTGGAGAGTGTTGTGGGAGAGGCTACCGACGAAAGACAACTTGCTAAGGAGAAATATTCTGAAGAACGACGAAGATTTGTGCGCATTTTCTGCATGTTATTTTGTTGTGTCCGTTGGCTCACCGGGTGTGGATGAATTGCTACAATTGGCTCGGGCTGTCTACTGTGACTCATAAAAACCCGTTGAAACATCTCATTTATCATAGAGATGCTTTAACGGGTAAGAAAGGTACGAGTTTTGCAACTGCTTTATGACTACGTGTTACTTGGGTTCTGTGGAATTGGAGAAATGCTCGAATTTTTAAAGACAAGGTGACTATGCTAGACAAGATTGTTGAGGAAGTTAAATTTAGATTGTGGAATTGGTTCTTGAGTAGAATCATTGAATTGTGCAATTAAAGTAACTCGTATTGGCTTAACCAACCTAGAGAGATTTTATGTTGCTAGATGTTGAGTTAGTGTGACTCGGTGTCAAGCTGTATTCTTTTATTCGTTGTATTCTTTTGGGTTTCTACCCTCGTTTTAATACTATTTCTCTTTACCGATAAAAAAAAATTGCATTTTACCAAATAAATTATTAAATCAAAAGTGCAAAAAATTATACGCAAGGTGCAACCAAGTTATACAAAAGGTGCAAAATTTATATACAAAAAGTGCAAGAATTACATCATCTATCACATAACTTTTATTCAAATCTAATGGTCTCTTCAATTGTGGCCTTGTGGGCAGTGGTAGTTCCTCCAGCCTTAGGAACATCAAATTAAAGGACCTGCACAAGATTTCCATAGTTCTTCATACAAATCGTAATTTGCTCCATCCCCCGAAAATTTTGGGGTAAAAAGATCAATAGAAAACAGAATTAATAAAATTGAGGTAAATAAAAACTTATTTTAATAAAAAAACTTACCATTACATTTGAAAAAATGGAGCAAGATTCTGCATCTGAGAACTTGTCTCGTTGAAAATCTTAAAAACCAAACCTTGGGCATCATATAGGGTATACACAATATTTGAAGAAGAAAAATTGATATTGATTCGCATAAGCCACCTAAAACTGATATTGGGATATCTCAAAATTTCAGTTAATTTTTCAAAAGTGTCACTCTCCTGTGCACCACATGCACCAATAAAAAATGGTGCACTCTAAACCCTAATCCCTAAATAGTGAATCATAAATCATATTTGAACCATTTGGGCCAGGTGAACCATGAACCACTTGGGCCGAGTGAACCATGAACCACTCGGGCATGGTTTGGGGTCAGGTATGGTATTAAAAAAAAAACATCTAAAACTGAAATTAAAGTTAAAAAAAAATCGAAATTGAAAAAAGAAAAAAAAACTAAAACTAAAAAAAATTAAAAAAAAAAGCTTTTAAAATTAAATTGCACCAATTTTATTGGTGCATGTGGTGCACAGTAGAATTTGTCTTTTCAAAATTAAATAGAGATATCTAAAACCCTTTATCGAAAACAAAAACACAAAATTACCATCAAATCCACAGCTCGAAATCGCCAAAATCCACCACAAACACCAACAACCAAAATCAATCAAGGAAACAGAACAAACCTAACTCCAAAAACGAGAAAAAAACATGCAAATAAGGAAAAAATTGCATCAGGTTATCATAACGTCATATATAAAAACTATTACTCAAAAAAAGTAATAACTTTGATTACCCTGCAATAGTCCTTGAATTTGGTATAGTAAAGACTATCAGCCATGATAATAATAACATGTTGTCCCGTCATTGTGAAGCACTGCCGTAAAAAGATAAATCAAAGTAGACATGCCCAAACGGTTCGAATAGTCGGTTCCGGTTTTGAACCGGCGGTTCCCGGTTCCAAAAAGTTGGAACCGGAACCGAACCGTGAAAAATAGTTTAACGGTTCTGGTTCCGGCGGTTCCGGTTCCGGTTCCAACGGTTCCGGTTCCATCCGGTTCCAACTGTTCCGGTTCCGGTTCACGGTTTCGAACCTTTTTTTTTTTTTTTTTATCAAAATACAAATAAATAAAAAAATTGAAGTAAATTTAAAGAAGATGAAGCAAAATCTTATGTTATTAAACATACAAAATTACAAATAACAAACAACTCAAAAAATTTACAACTTACAACTTAAAAGTTACAACTTACAAGTAATTTACAATTTAAACAATAAACATGCTAAATTGCTAATGTGGTAAATTACAACTTAATGCTAAACATGCTAAACATACAATTTACAATTTACAATTTAAACATTAAACAATAATTTAATACATTACAAAAATTACAATTTACAACTTAAAAGTTACAACTTACAAGTAACATGCTAAATTGCTAATGCTACAAATACAAGTGTACAACTTATAATTACAATTAAAAAAATTACAAATAATGAAAAGAGGATAAAAAAAAGGGCTTGGGCATAATTTTAAATTTTAAACTTAGAAAATTCTAAGTTAGAAACTTAAAATTATGTTGCCTACGTATCCCATTAGAATCAAAGCCCACGTAGTTCTCTTACCTTGTTTCTTACCTCAAGACTTAAATCTTAAGAAGATTTAAGCTTCACTTTCGATTTCGGTTGTGTCGTCGATCACACTATCTTCGCTAGAATCCGCGCTAAGAGCTTCATCTTGTGTTCGATCTTCGGCTTTCACCCAATCATCAAGTAAACATTGGTTTTCCAAGTGCTCAACTGTCAATCTTGAACGTCTTTCATTCAAGATATGTCCACCCAAGCTAAATGCTCGTTCGACGGCTACGTTTACCTCTTTTGCAATCATACTCAACACCGGATAAGCATCTAATCTCCTCGACCACCACTTTAAAATATCAAAATTTTCTAATTCGCTCGGTTGATACTCAAAAGAAGGTGTATTTAGAAAATTTTCAATTTCTAAGAAAACATTTGATTGTGCCGTTGCACGTTGTTGATATCGTTCTTTAGAAAAATTATCTAAACGGGAAAATTTACCATAAAGACCACGACCAAGGGATTGAGTACCACCACGTCCACTAGTAGTACTAGTAGCACCACGAACACTAGTAGAATCACCACTAGTAGGACCAAATTGAATTTTATATTCTCTAAAAACATCCATAAGAACTTGTTTAGATTTTTGGACAACCACAATAAGAGAAGGGGTGTTATCATCTGTAATAGGAAATAAAGCATCTTAATATATAGAAATTAATTCTTGCACTCCATCTATTCTTACTCTAGGATCAAGTATTTTAGCAATTATAAACACATCGGGAATATATAAAAAATATTTCATCCATTTGACTTTCATTGAACTAATAGCATTATATAATATTTCATTTGGATCACTACAATCTAGAGTAATTGCAACTCTAACACATTGATCTAAAGCAAGAATAGAAGTAGGATAATACGTATCGGATAATTGTGTAGTAGCTTCATTAAAAACTTGCAACATCTCACATAAAGTAGCACATGAATCTCATTGACTAGGAAATAAAGTAATACCACATTGTTCTAGTGCAAAAAAATTACATAATGCATTTCTATACTCATAAGATGCACTTAACATTTTATAAGTTGAGTTCCATCTAGAAGCAACATCAAGTGAAAACTTTTTAGGAGTAAGTTTATTAACTACACAAAAACTTTTCCATCTTTTTAAAACTTTTTGATGTCTAACCAAATAACCAAGTGCATGTTTAATAGGAGCAACATGCATTTTTAAAGAAGATAAACCATCTTGAACACACAAATTTAAAATATGACAAAAAACATCTTACATGAAAAAATCTACCACCAATTGATGGTTGACAAATTGCAATAAGTTCATCTAAACTAGCCGTATTAGCACTTGCATTATCAAATGAAATTGAAAATATTTTTGTAAGAATGTTGTACTCTTGCAAAATCGTACGAATTTTAGAGCAATATTAGCGGTCGTATGCTCAGTATCAAACTCTCTATATGCAATTAAACGTTTTTGAATTGTCCACGTATCATCAATCCATTGACAAGTAATGCCCATATAATTATGCTCTTAAAAATGATCACTCCAAATATCCGAACATATAGAAACTTTTTGAGTTAATCTAGAAAACATGCTAGTCATTTCATCTCTTATTTCTTTAGCCATTTTATCAATTTCACGAGTAATAGAAGACCGTGAAATTTTTTTGGCCGAAGGATTATAAGCCGTAGTAACCCATTTTTCAAAACGAAGATCATTTGCAAAACGAAAAGGAAGATGTTTAGAACAAATAAGTTTAGTTAATTCTCTTCTATCAACATTAACATTATATCTAAATAAACTAGTAGGATTACTTACTTCACCACCTTCAGAAGACGCCGTGAATCCACATAGTTGCGTTTGAGATGTAGTCATTCCCAAGACTTCTTTATGTTTTGCCAACAAGTGTTTTTTAAATGTACCATATCCAACACCTTTCTCAAAATGATAAACACTAGTGCAATAGTTACAATAAACTTTAAATATATTTACCTCATCGGTTGCCACTTTTTTGAAGTGAATGGTGAATATTTCGGATGCAAGAACTCTATATTTTCTTTCTCCGCCTTGAGGTGGAATGGCCTCCTCCTCCTCCACATTTTCTTCGTTTCCATGAGGACCATGTCCATGACCATGAGTACTTTCTTGAGTACCTCCACGAGGTTGTTGAAATTCTTCATTTGAAAAAGTGGCATCCGCATAACCGGGACCAAGACTCGCTTCTATTTCCTCTACACTCCATGGAATATTGAATTGTGCAGTAGGAGGAGGAGGTGGAGGAAAATCGGAAGTCATCGGACTCTTTCCTTTTCCTCCTCTAGAAGATGATGATGATCCTCCTCTTCTTGACATTTTATTTTATGTAATATAAAATATAAAGTAAAATAAAGTGTATATAATATAAACTATATACTATAATGTATAAAATATATCAATATAGATAATATATGAAGTATGAAGTATGAACTATAATGAAGCTTATAAAGTTAGAACTTAGAACAAGAGAATTAGAGAGATGAAGAAGAATTGATCAATTTGGATCAAGTTGGTGCAAGAAAATGAATACAAATGAGGGGTATTTTATAGAGTTTGAGAAAATAAAAAAAAACGGTAACTTTCATATTGAATCTCGACCATTGGATCAAAAAACGGTAACATTTGACTCAATCTCAACCATTGATTAAAAAAAAAAATAGGTAGGAACCGGCGGTTCACGGTTCGGAACCGTGGAACTGCCGGTTCCAACGGTCATTTCGGTTCCAACGGTCGGTTTTCGGTTCGGAACCGCGGAACCGCCGGTTCGAACCGTGGAACCGGCGGTTCCGAGAACCGGCGGTTACGATTTCGTATGAGTAGGAACCGGAACCGAACCGTGTAATACACGGTTTCGATTCCGGTTCATCACGGTTCCGGTTTATCCGGTTCCGGTTCCGGTTCGAACCGCCGGTTCCGGTTCCTTTGGGCAACTCTAAATCAAAGATGTTAAATTGAGAAAGCTCTAGCCCAGATGCCGAGAAGAGGCATTAAGGGCATGTTTGTTTTGACACTATTCCGGACGGACTTTGGACTTTTCAATTCCATATACTCATTTAATATAATACTAAAATCGGGATTTCAAAATCCAATTTAAAACCTAACTTAAACCCTACATCTGCACCTATTCCCATTAATAATAATATTATCACTTTTACACAATTTCCAACACAATATTCAATCATTCAATCATTACTATAATAATATAATAATACAAATCAATCAACTTTTTTACAATCCTATGTAATTCTATCTTATAAAATCTCAAAACAAACATACAATTTTACTATTCATTAGGATTTTAAAATTCTAAATTTCAAAGTCCAGAATTTTCCCGCACATTATAAGCCCAAAACAAACGCACCCTAAGTATTTACAGTTTGGATATCAATAAGATAACTTGACAATAAACTTTCAGACAAGACTCCGCAATGAAAACTTTTTATGATGTCCCATAAAAAAAAAGTCAATTAACAAAACTAGATATTACAGTAATTATAATTAGATGAAGTGGTTCCTTCATTTTGCATATAAATATATATAAATATAAATGTTTCGAAAAAGTATGGAAAAACACTTAAGACACCCTTTCGAGAAAGAGGTTCCGCATTACCTCTTGAATAGGGTTATCAACATTACCTCATATATAAAAATTTCATTTTGATTTTAATATCCTTTCAAATTTACTTATTTTTTAAAATATAAACGGTTATGATTTTTTTTATAATATTGTTTCGTTTTTTATTTAATACCCTTTAAAATTTACATTTTTCTTATATTTTTAATGTAATACTGTTATGTTTTTACATGTAATACTATTATATTTTGTCTGTAATACTTAATTTGTTTTGATTTAATACCCTTTAAAATTTACTTTTTTCTTAAGTTTTGAATGTAATATTGTTATGTTTTGTATGTAATACTATTATGTTTTGCATGTAATACTGTTATATTTTGCCTGTAATATTGTTTTCGTTTTGATTTGATACCCTTTATTTTTCTTATGATTTTAATGTAATACTGTTATATTTTGTTTGTTTGAGACCTGTGTTCAACTTTTGACAAAAATATATATTTTTTTAATTTAAATATTTTATTATAATTTCATAAAGAGATGGGGGGGATTACAAACAAATAAAGACCTATGTTTGCATAAATAAAAGGAGGAAAAAAGAATTAAAAATGTAAATAAGTAAAATAAATAAAAGTTTTACAAAAATATTTTTTTTATTTAAATATTTTATTATAATTTTATAAAGATGAAAAAGAGAGGAGAAAATTAGAAATAAAGATCTATTTTTGACAAAGAAAAAAGGGAAAAAAATTAAAAATATAAAGAAGTAAAATTAAAAAAAAAGGAAGTAAAATAAAACAAATGCTCCAAATATAGAATTAGAACCAGCGACTTCATGCTAGTTGACCAAATTCACTGCCACGAAGCCACAACAAATTTAACAGTCAAATTGAATTGTTTGCAAGCATATTGATTGTTTTCATAACTCGTAACAGTCAACGAATAAGCTGGGCCGTGAGATGATGCGGTCCATCCCAATTAATTAGTTATCTATTTTAAGCTATTTTCATACATGAAAACTTTCACACTATACCTACTCTTTTTTCTTTTATTTTTAAGTAGTTGAATGTATGTGGCTTGCATTAAACTGTAAAGGGGTCACCAAATTTGCCACCGCAACCCCAAATTTATCACCAAATTTACCACCAACAATAAAATCATCTCCAATCATACATATCAAATTTGAACTCAAATGGAATATTCTCTTAGAATATTCTTAATTTTATCAATTTTTTTTTATTATATCAAATATATATTTATGGGTGGGTCTCATGTGCACCGGGTGCACCATGCACTCATAGTGCATTTTAGAAGTGTGCAACTATACAAAACATAAACATGCTATTATTCCAAACAGAAGCATGTAACTATGTTCCCATATTAAAAGTTGCACTTTTCTGTGTAAATAAGTCGCACTTTTTAATATAACAAGTTGCATGCTTTTAAAATGCACTATGAATGCACGGTGCACCCGGGTGTATACAAGAATTAGCCTATATTTATAATTATATATATAATTTCATATTTATATTGAAGTAAAATAAATTTTAAAAAAAACGTGATATATTAATACAACACAGTATTTAATTAAACACCAAAATTCAACATTATTCATCACACATACATAGTAATACTAAAGAAAAATACATATTAATTAATACAACACAATGCAATACTACAAAAATTAAATTATGTTTGTTGTAGTAAATTTAGCATGTTTGTTGTATTTTCTTAGTATGTAATTTTATATTTTCTTGTATTATGAAGTTTTATTTTCGCATTGTAATTTAAATTATTAGTGGTGTTTTTTTATATTTCAATTAATTACAATTTGTATTAAATTATTAGTGTTGTATATTTTAATTTTTTTCTTAATATTAATGTCATAATAATAATTGCATGTTTAAAATTTTAAGACATTTAAATTATTAGTGTTGTTATAAATTGTTGATATAATAAGAAAAAATTACAATTAGATACAAGATTGAGTAAACTATTACAACCAGGTCCAAAGTGCAGCACGATTGAGAAAAATTGCACTAAAGTACATTGTACTTTAATGTAATTTTTCTCCACTTTGTACCTAGTTGTAATATTTTTGGTGACTTTGTAGTAAAATATTTTTCTCCCATATAATAATTGTAAACGGTGGTGGCCAAATTGACCACCAAATTTGCCACATACTATTCACACGTATCAAATTTGTCAACACATTTGGTATTGCATTGGAAGGCCCATTACTACCAAATTTGCGTGTGCCACTACATTTGGTCATGCGTTGGGATGGTCTTAGTGTGTAATAGAATGTAATTATACCATTAATTATTAAGTGGTGCATTGTTGGGAAATGAATTTAATAAAGATGATTTTGATTAGATCCAAAAACCTCTGAGTATGACATGTTCAGGATAATCTTGATAGTTGAGTCATGATTCAGTTTCAGAGTGTTCAGGATGATATCTGCACCGTGTATAGTCGGCAGATATAGATCAGGTTAGATTCTGAAGACTTAGTAAATTTATGAAGAAACTGAAGTTTCAGTATGAAACTGAAGTTTCTGAAGACTCAGTGTGAAACTGAGAATCTGAAGACTCAGTATAAAACTGAGAATCTGAAGACTCAGTATGAAACTGAGAATCTGAAGACTCAGTAAGAAACTGAGAAACTGAAGACTCAGCATGAAGACTCAGTATGTCTCTGAAGACTCTAAGACTCAGAGAATCCTTAAGGCACAGTAATTACTGAAGACTCGGTAATTACTGAATACTCAGTATAAACCTGAACATTCCGAAGCGAAGAAACTGAGGAATATAGCCGTTGGAATTAAGCTGACGTGGACCAATGAGAGGAAGACAACCAGCCTGGAAAAGCTGCAGAACTTACAAAGAATAGTATGGATTTGAATGTGATTCTCTCCAACGGTAACATTCAAATCCACACTATAAATACAAGATCTTCCATCAAATTAAGTGTGGAGAATATGCACCAGATGCTATAGAGCCAAGAGCCTTATAGTCAAGCATTCCCACCCTAGAATACAAGTCTGTAGATATACAAATATATTCAAAGAGCGTTCTAGAACCCAATCTAAGCAACCCACGATGTATCCTAAGCTTAGAGAGATTTTCCCAACCTTAGCATTGAGGCTAAACAAATGTAAGGGAAAATTTCACCATAGTTGGAGACAACACCAAACTCAAACCCCATTCTCGTAAGAGATAACCAGTGGTGAAGTGAGGTAGTTGTTAGGCAATCCCAAGTGAGGGTGATAAGTCCCGAGGGAGTGTGAACTCGTTAAACATCTAGAGGCGAGCCCCAAGAGGGTGATAAGTCCAGAGACGAGCCCGAGAGGGTGATAAGTCCAGTTTGAGTTAGTAAACTACAGAGGTAGTCAGAAAGCTCAAAGTAGAAAGGTTAGTAAACTACAGAGGTAGTCAGAAAGCCTTAGGAAGTGTTTGAAGGAATTTCCCTAGGAACGGGGAGAGTGGATGTAGGAGCTTGAGTCTCCGAACCACTATACGTTGTTGTGTTCTTTACTGCTTTACGTTCTTATATTGTCGTATGCATTCGATCATAAGCAAAACACAACACTTGAGCTTAAAATGCAAAAATCTGGAATCACCATTCCTTCATCCCTGTTTTTATATGCATCGCACGACATGTTTGCTTCCGCACGCGCAAAATGGGTTTTTCACCGGGCCTATCATGCATAATCAAATAATTTTTGTGTAAACATATGATGTGGCACGATATCATTGGACGGCTTTGCAGTAAGAATGGATGGCGACATAGACGATTCTTATTTCAGAAATACCCTAATCCACATCGGTGCTGACGCAGTTCCACCGTAGTCCACAGTGCACAACCCATAGAAGAAGGCTGCGTATACCCCCTAAATATGTACTAGTTTTGTACCCATGCGTTGCATGGTATTCTTTTTTCCTTTTACATTGTGCTTTAATATTTGTGGTGTAATTATTATAACAATATAGTCAATAATAATTATAATAGAATTCGAAATATGGTAAAAGACTTTTTACATACAATATATATGGTAGTGACTTGATTTTCCTCTTATGTATCGTAAAACATGTTTAAACATTTATCTGTTGTAGTCTTAGAAACTGCAACATATAGTTAGTCATTGCCCATGATTAAATATATATCTTTTATGGAATGAATGAGCATAATACAATTAATGAAAATTTTATGTTTATAGATTTGGACGATAATTGTGGATCTGAGGGAGTTAACATCATCCTTGTTATTAATACTGTTGTGTTAGCATTACTTCCTCCAATAATATTTTCTTTTAAAATACGACTTCCTAACTTTGTTATCGATTATTACTTATCGCGTATTATTGAACAAACTCATCGAATAATCAATATATTTTAATAAAATAATAGATGTTCCGACCTTTAACTTTAATATACATATATTTAATTGTATGTATAAATCTTTTAGAATGACTTTTTTTTTTTTAATCAATATTTCAAGTAGTTTTATTTATTAGTAAAAATCAAATAAAAAAGATATACTACCTACATCCAAAACTTATTTACTTCTTTCTCAATACCTCACTTAACCACTAATTCTCTCTCAAGAAAGGGTTTGAGTTTGGTGTTATTTTCAACTATGTTAGATTTTTCCTTGCATTGTTTTAGCCTTTAAGCTAAGGTTGGGAAAATCTCTCTAAGCTTATGATATGACATTTATGCTTAGATATAACGAAGAACACTCTTGGGTAAATTTGAATATTTAATGCTCTTTGTTCTTGAATGGAGATGCTTGAATATTTAGCTTTAATCTTCACTTTGCAGCATCCTCCATTCTCTTCTTTTGAAGATAGTGCAATGTATTTATAGTGTGGATTTGAATATTACTGTTGGAGAGTATATTCAAATCCATACTAATAGTCTTCCAGCTTTTCTTTGTCCTTTTGCACTGTTGCTTGCAGTTTTATGTCACATCCATATATGTGTTGTCATCTTCTCATTGACCAGCTTTTTGTGTGTCTAACGGATCTTATTTATTTCACCGATTCTTTGTTTCATCTCTTCTAATTACGGTAGCCGATTTACGTCCGCAGATTTACGGTATGTAGATTTTGGTCCGCAGATTTACGGTATCTTGATTGATCGATCTGTGATTTCTAGTATAAAAAAACGGTATGCGTAAATGCAGTCTATTTGAAATCTGGTCGCCTTATCTCGGTCTACTGATATAGTGCATACGATCTGGTCTGGCGATTTGGTGCTGTTGACTGGTGCGCTTTGATCTGGTTTACTGATCGGCTGTCGATCTGATGCGCTGATCTAGTCTGCCTGATCTGGTCTCTGTCTGACGCCATCGACCTTTGCATCAACACTACATCGCCTTTGCATCAACACTACATCGCCTTTGCATCAACACTACATCAGCCTTTGCATCGACTGCATCAACCTTTGCATCAGCCTGCATCCACATTTTTTCTTCACAAATCAGCATGCTTCTTACCGTTAAACTCATGGTTAACTTCGGAACTTATCTACTCATCGATATTGATCTTTATAAATCGATCTCGTCGACCTCGTCTAATCTCGATCATCTTTGTCTGATTTCATGAGTTCCCCCTTAACTTGTTCTCTCGTTCCCCCTCAACTTGTTATCTGTAGATTAACTTAAATAACACAAGTTTATAATGTTTTGGCATAATTCATCAAAACTAAAATATCCCAACAATTTCCCCCTTTTTGATAATGAAGCTAAAACATTATAATATATGCATTTTTACAGAAAATGAGTTTTTCAAAAAAAAAAAAAAGACCAGTTCAGATGGTCACATATGAAAATAGTGAACTTTTGAACTCCCGCTTTGATACCAATTGTTGGTCCCGAAAATACCCAATTTTAAACTCGTAAAATCTCAATGGGAGGTGACTTTAAAATTTTTGCGAATGTGTTATGCAAATTTGCTAAAGTATGTATGATAGTTAATATGAAAGCAAATAAGAACACACGTATTTTTATAATGGTTCGGAGTCCAACTCCTACATCTACTCTTCCTTATCAGCAGGGGCACTTACTTAACAAACCACCTTAGTTTAAAGTGTTAGGCACAACATCGTACAGATATTTATGGAGTTCTCACTCAACGGGACTTATCTCCCTCACGGGATCGCCTATAGATGTTTAATGAGTTCTCACTCTCTCGGGACTTATCTATCTCACAGGATTGCCTACGGGACTTATTTCCCTCACTGGATCGCCTACCCTCCCTTGCGGGATTGCCTCTTAACTACCTCACTTAACCATTAATTCTCTCTCAAGAAAGGGTTTGGGTTTGGTGTTATTTCCAACTAGGTGAGATTTTCCATTACATTGTTTCAGTCTTTAAGCTAAGGTTGGGAAAATCTCTCTAAGCTTATGATATGACATTTATGCTTAGATATATGAAGAACACTCTTGGGTAAATTTGGATATTTAATGTTCTATGTTCTTGAATGGAGATGCTTGAATATTTGGCTTTAATCTTCACTTTGCAGCATCCTCCATTCTCTTCTTTTGAAGATAGTGCAATGTATTTATAGTGTGGATTTGAATATTACCGTTGGAGAGTATATTCAAATCCATACTAATAGTCTTCCAACTTTTCTTTTTTCCTTTTGCACTGTTGCTTGCAGCTTTATGTCACATTCATATATGTGTTGTCATCTTCTCATTGGCCAGCTTTTTGTGTGTCTAACGGATCTAATTTATTTCGCGATTCTTTATTCATCTCTTACGATTGGTAGCTTTGATTTACAGTCTGCTGATTTCTAGTATCTTGATTTACGGTATGTTGATTTACGGTATCGAAATCGGTATCTGAAATCTGATGCGGTTGATAATCTGATGCCTTTGATCTGGTGCTTTGATTTGGTCTCGATTTGATCTGATGCTGATTTGATCTGTGCCGATTTGGTTTGGTCTGATCTGATGCCTTTGATCCGTCTTTGATCTGGATCTGTCTAATCTGATGCTTTTGATCACGGTCTCTGCCAACTTCAACCTTGCATCTGCACTACATAAGCCTGCATCAGCATTTCTTCTTCACAAATCAGCATGTTTCTTCTTGTTCAGCTCATTAGTTAACTCGGAACTCATCCTACTCATATGATCTTGATCAGCCTCGTCTGATCTCGATCATCTTCGTCTGATTTCATGAGTTCCCCCTTAACTTGTTCTCTCGTTCCCCCTCAACTTGTTATCTGTACATTAACTTAAAGAACACAAGTTGATAATGTTTTGGCATAATTCATCAAAACTAAAATATCTCAACACACTTAAACCAATAATCTATAATTTACAACCGTTATATGTCAGAATATATAATACACTTAAACCAATAACCCGAGCTTCCAACCGTTGTAATATTCAGGGACGAAAAATGATTTTCAATTTGAAGGTACGACAAAATAATATAAATAATACTATTAGTTATTTAATATTTAAAATCTCACATATCGATACAAAAAATATATATATTGAGATGATATTATCATTACTCTAATTTAATTTTTTTAGAAGCATCCTTATATTGAGATGATATTATCATGGCTTAATTGCGAATAAAATCACCACATTTTCACAAATTGCAATCTAATCCAACCTTTTGTATTTTGGCAAACAAATCATCACTTTCACTCTTTTTTGCAATTCCAACTTCGGGCAGTTTGCCCCCTTGCCCGAAAGTTGATATGTACAAAAATTGCACCATCATCAGCCCAATAAGCATCCACGTCAAAAAATACTTATTAACATAATAAACTAAAATTAAAAAACAAATTAATATTGTATATACTAAAAAATTAATTAAAAGAATAAAATAAAAAATGTATAAATAAAATAATTAAAATGCAAAATAAAAAATAAAAAAATTAAATATTCATCCTCTTCACATCTTCATCCTCAAGAAAAAAAATTAGTTCTGCAAAAAAAATTCAAAATTCAATTACACCAAAATCTCTTCATCTTCAACCTCATGTTGCCTCCCCCCACCCACACCATCCTACCTTTGCCCCACCCCAGACCCCACATTCCTTTCGTCATCGCATCTTCACAGAGTAATCTTAATTCTGTAAAAAAAATTCAAATTCTCTAAAAATTTAGTTACACAAAAAATTTCAACATCCAATTACACCAGAATATTCACTATGTATACCATGCTCCTTTACAAAAAGCAAGCTCCCATTTCAAGAGCCGAGTACGGAGTGACGTGTGTGGTGACCCAATTCACATTTCAAAATTTATTCAAGTGTTGAGGAGGGAATATGAATGAAAAATGGAGGTGCAACTAGAATGGGAGTAGGGTTGGGGAGGATGCTCAGAAACATGGGTTGGGGACAAATGTTCATTAGACTTAGTTCCTGTTGGGAGATGAATTTAATAAAGAGTTTTGATTAGATCCCAAAACCCCTGAGTATGACATGTTCAGGATGATCTTGATAGTCTGAGTCAGGTTTCAGTATAGAATTGTTAAGGAAGATATCTGCATCATGTATAGTCAGGAGATATAGATCAGGGAATTTTAAGTATACTAAAGACTCAGTAGATACTGAAGACTCAGAAGATACTAAAGATTCAGAAGACACTGAAGACTCAGAAGATACTGAAGACTCAGAAGATACTGAAGACTCAGAAGACACTGAAGACTCAGAAGTTACTGAAGACTCAGGAGTTACTTAAGACTCAGAAAGACCTGAATGTTCCGAGGCACTGAAGAAATATCTATCTGAATATATGCAAAACTGAGGAAAATGCACATTTACAAAAGAATATATATTGCCCAAAACATTCAAGAGCAGACAAAAGGAACTAAGTCTAAGTGTTGTTTAAGGTTGTCTCATTCAGAAAGATTGACCTAAAAAGAGCCGTTTTATTTATCTACATTTACTGAAGACAAGAACCAATCAGAGGAAGACAACACCATACTTTACTGAAACTGAAAGCGACAGGGCACTGAATTTTGTCAGTAGTACTATGTTCCAGACTGCAAAAATTTGTGATTGGCTACATGGCTGCATATTTCCTAAAACATGCAAGGGAGTGTTCAAACCCTAAAAATAGTCGTTCATCAATAACCAGAAGAGGAAACTCTTGATGCTATCTCTTCCAACGGATAGTTTTTCAAAGAGTGGCCATTGGAAAAGTTGCCTATAAATACCAGTGACCTTCACCATTGCAAGGTTACGGGAAATCAAAGCAACTCAAGAGCTCATTCGTATTCTTGCAAATTGAAGCACTCGAAAACCCTAGAATTTCCCAAGTGTTTCACATTGGAGAGAGCTCATTACACTAAGCCTAGATTTGATAGATATATCCAAAGCTTAGTAGAAATATCCTAGCCTTTGCATTTGTTCTTATTGTAAAGGATATCTCACCCTAGTTGGAAACCAACCAAACCCAAACCCTTTGATAAGGTAGTTTGTGTGTGTGTATTGTTGGTGAGTTAGAGTTGTAAAGAGTGAGTAAGATGCAGGTTAGTCAGCCAGAAAGCTCTAGAGGAAAAGTTAGTAAGCTACTTGTGGTAGTCTGAAAACTTGTGTTTATTGAGTTAGTAAGTTGCAGTGAGTCAGCCAGAAAACTCAAGGTAGAAAAGTTAGTAAGCTGCAGTGAGTCAGCCTAAAAGCTTTAGGAGAAGTGTGTTAAGGAATTTCTCTGAAAATCAGAGAGAGTGGATGTACGAGCTTGAGTCTCCGAACCACTATAATTGCTATGTTGTTTGCTTTCTGTACTGCATTATATCTGTTGCATGTTTTTCACTGAAAGCATATTTTACTGATATTCGGTTGGAAACAATCCACTGAACTTGCATCAAATTGTTCACAGCCTTAACCACTATTTTATTAAGGAAGAAGAGTTTCAGCGCTAAAACGAGTATAAACTTAGGGCCAACCATTCCGCACTCTTGATTAGCTAGAACATATAGTTACCAAACTGAACTAACTCTACTGAGTATTCAGTAAGATAATTATCTGATCCAAGCTTCTCAGGATCTCTGATAAAACTCAGGATCGGTTGGGCTAATCTGAAGCTTCTGAAAGCTGCTCAGGATCATTGTCTCAGTAGACTTTGACTGAGGGCAATTTGTGCTTCTCAGGGCAAAATTCTCAGGACATCCTGACCCATCTGATCTCAGTGAAGAAAAAGTTTTAAAAATCACTGAACACGTGTATTCCCCCCCCCATACACGTGTGAGACTCGTTTGCACCAGGACCAACAAGTGGTATCAGAGCAGTGGTTCATTTTGACCACTTGTTTTGGTAGCCATAGTCTATTAACTGAAAGACTTTGGTGGTCTACTGAATAGATCTTACTGCTGATATCTTACAAGGCTCATTCATCATGCCTTCTAAGAAACTTCATATGTTCTCTGTTGAGAGCTATGACCTATGGAGATTGAGAATGCAGGCACATCTGTATTCTAAGCGTGAAAGAATGTGGAGAGTGGTTTCTGAAGGACCATTCAAATATATTGTTGTGAATCCCAGAATTACTGATACTGAGAGGAATGATCCCAGAGATGAATTTCCAAAACCTGATGATCAACTTACTCCTGATGATAGAAAGTTAGTCAATTTGGACTACATTGCTAAAGATACTCTATATAACACTATTGATGATGGTGTTATGGGGATGATTTCTCACTGTGAAACTGCCAAAGAAATATGGGACACATTTGCTATCATGTGTTAAGGCACATATCATATTAAAGAAAACAAGCTTTCTGTTGCTATTGGAAAGTTTGACAGCTTTGAAATGGAAGTTGGTGAATCCATTGACAAACTGGAAGTCAGATTCACTAGCATTATGAATGATCTGAATGCTCTTGGGAAAAGATACCCACAGAGAGAAGTGGCACTGAAAATTCTTAGAGGATTATCTAAGAAATGAGATATACATGTTGTGGTGATTGAAAACACCAAAAACATTGATTCTATGCCATATCAACAAGTTTTCTCTGAACTGAAAGCTTATGAATTTGTGATTGACAAGAAAACTAAGAAATCTGACAGCAAAGATGATTCTTCATCTAGCAAGAATGTGGCTTTCAAAGCCAAAGAGAAATCCTGTAAATCTAAAGAGTCTGAGAACTCACTTGCCAAAAATCAGGATGAGCAAGAGGATAAGCTAGTACTGTTGGCAAGAAGGTTTGAAAGACTCAATAACAGATATGGAAAATACAAGAAATACTACAGGAACAACAAGTACAAAAGCAGGAAAAACTCAGAAGCTAAGGACAGACCCACTGAGAAAAGGAAGGACCACAAAACTGAAGGTTCCTCATCCAGGAAGAAGGACTCCAAGACCAAGGAGGAAAGTGATCAGGATGATGATACCAACATATGCTATAACTGCCAAAAGAAGGGTCACTTCCAGAATGATTGTCCTGAGCTGAGTGCCAAAGAAATAAAGGAGAGACAAGCCAAGAGAGACAGAAAGATCTCTAGCAAGAAGGCTATGATTGCAGAAGAAGAAGAACAATCTGAAGAAGGATCCAGTTCTTCAGATGAGATATTCTCAGATAGTGACAGTGATGATGTCTGCTTGTTGCTATGGAGGAGGTAAATTCTTCTATGTCTGTTGTTGCTCCTACACAAGCACCTGAGTTTTCAAGTTCATCTGTAACCTGTAACTTTGACCTGATGGATTCTTTTGAGAATCTTATGAAGGACTATTTTGTGTTACAAGAACTGCTCATAGAAACTCAAGAGCAGAATAAGGAACTGACTGCTGAGAATCTGAAGTGGAAAGACTCTAATACTGCTAAAATCACTTCTCAACTAATGGGAACTACTGATGAACTAGATGTTCTGAAAGTACAACTCTCAGAAAAGGAGAAGGTTATAGAGATCCTGAATGAAAAATTAGAGAAATCTACTGAGGAAATTCAGCTTATCAGAACTGAGTTCAATGACCTCTTTGAAAAGCATGAAACTCTAAAGAAAATTGAGGATAGTGCGCAGAGAAAGTTAACTCTATTGAATTCTGCATCTAAAGTAATAGATGAAATTCAGAGTTATCAAAGACCTGCAACTATAAAGGCTGGATTGAGATATAATCCAGGGGGAACCTCACAAGGTCTTCTGAATGCTGCTTCTTCTAATAGCACTAAGACTGTCTTTGTAAAACCGGTGGCATGTACTAATCTTCTCACTGAAGAACAACCCCGAGTTTTAGACAAGGGTAAAGGACCTATGGTTTCAGAAAAACTGAAGGTTCAGGTAAGAAAGCCCAAACCTCAGGAAAAGGCTCGAAAACCTGAACACTCAGTAGGAAATTTTCAGGCCAGTACTTCAAAGCCTCAGGCTAAGAATACCAACCTGAAGAAATCTGCACTAAACCATCAGAGGAATTTTCAGAAGAGAAACACTCAGCAGAGATATTCTCAATTGAAAAGACCAAGTCCTCAGATTACTGAAAGACCACAATTTCAGTACAGGCAACCTAAACCCCACTTGCCTAAGGGTAAAGGTTTCCTGAACCCAAGTCAGCAGAGACAGAGACCAGCTGCACTAAAGTCAAGACATTTGAACAAGAGGCCTGAACCCAAGAAGAACTCTAAGGCTCATGTTCATGCTAAGGCTGACACATATACACAAGGTACTGCCAAGGCACCTAGGGTGGTGAATGTGTATGTAGATGTTTATGGAAGACAAATCATCAACTCTAAAGTAATTAGAGTTATCAGGCAGATTTGGGTTCCAAAAGGTACAACTAACCTGGTAGGACCCTACACCAAATGGGTACCTAAGACCTGATCTGTTTTTCAGGTGAAAGAAAAGGGCATTGAGCTGAATGGAGACAACATAGCCCTGTTGAGTGGAAATGAATTGGCTCCTGCTGCATGGTATCTGTTGGGATATTTTAGTTTTGATGAATTATGCCAAAACATTATCAACTTGTGTTATTCAAGCTAATTTACAGATAACAAGTTGAGGGGGAACGAAAGAACAAGTTGAGGGGGAACTCATGAAATCAGAAGAAGATGATCAAGATCAGACGAGGCTACAGACGAGACTGGTCAAGATTAGATGAATTAGATGAGTTCCGAGTTAAACTGATGAGCTGTGCAAAATCAGAAGAGAAGAAAAGCTAAGCCAGCTGATCAGAAAGAAACTGACCAGAAGATCAGAAGAGAAGGTTGCAGATCAGAAGAGGAGCAGATGAGACTGATCAAGATCAGACGTGATCGAGATCAGATATGAAGAGGAGCAGATGAGACTGATCGAGATCAGACGTGATCGAGATCAGATATGATAAACTGATATGCTAACCTGATGTACTGACCTGATGCTATCCTGATATGTTGATCTGAAGATGTGTTGATCTGATCAGTCGAGCTGATCAGATCAGGCAAAGAAGAAATCAGATAGCCTGAGTAAAGTGATCTGAGACTCAGTAAGTAAAAGTGATCTGAGGCTCAGTAAGTAAAGTGATCTGAGGCTCAGTAAGTAAAAGTGACCTGAGGGTCAGGATGTCTGAAGTCAGAAGAACTGAACTCAGTCAGCCTGAGTGTCAGTATGCCTGATCAGACAAGGTCCGCTGAAGAGAAGTCTGCTGAATCAAGAACCCTGAGTAACCTGAGACTCAGAGAAACCTGAAGGCTCAGAGAATCCTGAAGACTCAGGGAAACCTGAAAGACTCAGTATGTCACTGGAAACACTGAGACTCAGAGTATTCTAAAGACTCAGTAAGATACTGAATACTCAGTATAACCTGAATGTTCCGAGGCGAAGAAACTGAAGAATATAGCCGTTAGAATTCAGCTGACGTGGACCAATGAGAGGAAGACAACCAGCCTGAAGAAGCTGCAGAACTTACAAGAATAGTATGGATTTGAATGTGATTCTCTCCAACGGTAACATTCAAATCCACACTATAAATACAAGATCTTCCATCAAATTAAGTGTGGAGAATATGCAAAAGATGTTACAGAGCCAAGAGCCTTATATTCAAGCATTCCCACCATAGAACACAAGTCTGTAGATATACAAATATGTTCAAGAGTGTTCTAAAACCCAATCTAAGCAACCCATGATATATCCTAAGCTTAGAGAGATTTTCCCAACCATAGCATTGAGGCTAAACCAAATGTAAGGGAAAATCTCAACCTAGTTGGAGACATCAACCAAACCCAAACCCTATTGTTAGGTAATTTGTGTGAAGTTGTAAAGAGTGAGTAAGCTGCAGTGAGTCAGCCAGAAAACTCTAGAAAAGTGAGTAAGCTACAGGGAGTTAGCCTGAAAGCTTGTAGGCGATCCCGTGGAGGGTGATAAGTCCCGAGGCGAGCTCGAGAGGGTGATAAGTCCAGTTTGAGTGAGAGCTCGTTAAATATCTGGAGGCGAGCCCGAGAGGGTGATAAGTCCAGTTTGAAGGAATTTCCCTAGGAACAGGGAGAGTGGATGTAGGAGCTTGAGTCTCCAAACCACTATACTTTGTTGTGTTTTTTGTTGCTTTATGTTCTTATCTTGTCATATGCATTCGATTATAAGCAAAACACAACACATGAGCTTAAACCGTAAAAATCTGGAATCACCATTCCTTCACCCCTATTTTTATATGCATTTCATGATTTTTCCGCATTACATGGGTTTTTCACCGGGACAAACAGTATCTGAACAGTGGATGTTCAAGACATATGTCAGGATATAAACAATTACTCACTGACTATGTTAAGCAAAAAGGCCCTCAAATTACATTTGGAGACAATTCCAAAGGACAGACTAGAGGATATGGAACTCTTGAAGTTGATTCTGTTCATATCCATGGTGTTTCATATGTTTCTGGTTTAAAGCATAACTTGCTTTCAATCAGTCAATTCTGTGACAAAGGATTCAGTGTTGAGTTCTCAAAGAACTTATGTTATGTGAAAGACAATACTTCACAACAAATATTACTGACTGGTACTAGAAAAGGAAATGTGTATCTTGCTGATTGGAAATTATCACCTAAAGATACATGTTTAGTTGCAAAAAGTTCTACTGATACCAGTTGGCTGTGGCATAAAAGGCTGAATCACTTAAACTTCAAAACCCTGAACAAACTTGCAAGATTAGCACTTGTGAGAGGGTTACCCAATGAAGTGTTTAGTAAAGATCATGTATGTGATGCTTGTCAGAAAGGAAAACAAATCAGAGCATCATTCAAAAGCAAAGTAGAAGTTTCTACTGACAAAATACTACAATTATTACATATGGATCTCTTTGGTCCAGTGACACCTGTAAGCACTAATGGCAGAAAATATACACTTGTGGTAGTTGATGAATACTCTAGATATACATGTGTCATATTCTTACTCAGTAAGAAGAAGACTCAGACAAAACTGCCGGAATTACTGAAAATACTCAGTACTGAAAAGAATCTGAGTGTGGTCAAAATCAGATCAAATAAAGGCACTGAATTTATCAACCATATTATATCTGATCATTGTGCAGCAAATGGAATAGCTCATGAAACATCAGCTGCAAGGACCCCACAACAAAATGGTGTTGCTGAAAGAAGAAATAGGACTCTGAAAGAAGCTGCAAGAACAATGATTGTTGAAGCTGATATTCCTAAGAGATTTTGGGCTGAAACTGTCAACACTGCATGTTACTCTCAGAACAGATCCATGCTGACAAAGAATCAAGGAAAAACACCTTATGAGCTGTGGAATGAAAGGAAGCCTCTTGTTTCTTTCTTTGGTGTGTTTGGTTGCAAGTGTTTCATACACAATAATGGTAAAGATTAGTCGAAAACTTTTGATAGCAAAGCTGATGATGGGATATTCTTAGGATATTCTGAAGTCGGTAAAGCCTTCAGAGTTTACAACTATAGGACTCTTATTGTGGAAGAAACACCTCATGTTGTTTTTTATGAATCTACTTGTGTTCAGAAGAAACAGGAACATGACTCAGGAGATTTGACCAAGAGAATCACAAGACTTAGCCTGAAAAAGAATGATAAAACATCCCTTGAGCCTGAAAAGAAGAAGTCAATCACTTTCTATGAATGGAGTGAATCTGACTCAGATAAAGAAGCTCAGGATGGAAATACTCAGGATGGTGAGACTCAGGATGGAAATTCTCCACTGAAGGAAAGCCAACACACTGAAGCTGACCAATCTGAAGCCAACACACTGAAGCTGACCAATCTGAACATACACCAGTTCAGACTCAGGTATGTAATGCCGATGAAGATGTGGTCACAGCTGAGGCAAACTCTGAATCTATTAACCAAGGGGGAACAAATGTCTCTGACAATGTTCTGAATGGAATTTCCCCTGAGGAAGATGATTCACTCTCTCCTTTTCTGTTGTTCCCTGAATTTGATGAATTACTTGAACCTAACATTTCTGATGTTGAGGACACTAATGAAGGGGGAACATCCAGGAGAAGATGGTTTGATAGTCATCCTACAAGTTAGATTGTGGGTGATCTATCAGAAGGAGTTAAAACAAGAAGGTTCCATGGTGAAAGTGCTTTGTTCTGCTGCTTCCTATCTGAAAAAGAACCTACTGAGATTGAAGAAGCTCTTCAAGATTCATTCTGGATTACTGCTATGCAAGAAGAGCTGAATCAGTTCACAAGAAATGAAGTTTGGGAGCTAGTGGGCAGACCTAAGAGGCACAATGTGATTGGAACTAAGTGGGTGTTCAAAAATAAGAGAGATGAAAACAACAACATTGTAAGAAACAAGGCAAAGCTAGTTGCACAAGGTTATTCCCAAGAAGAAGGCTTGGACTATGATGAAACATTTGCACCTGTTGCAAGACTAGAAGCCATCAGAATGTTTCTTGCATATGCTGCCCACATGAAATTCACCGTCTATCAAATGGATGTGAAAAGTGCATTTCTGAATGGTGTGCTTAAGGAAGAGGTTTATGTGGAACAACCTCCAGGATTTTGTCATAATGACCAAGTTTACAGGCTCAGGAAAGCCTTGTATGGTCTTAAACAAGCACCCAGAGCATGGTATGATACACTCTCTCAATTTCTTACTGACCATGGTTTTATCAAAAGAACTGTTGATAGAACTTTGTTCAGGATAGAAGATGGGAAGGATATCTTACTAGTTCAGATTTATGTGTGGATGACATCATATTTGGTTCTCCAAATCATCAGTTGTGTGAGAAGTTTTCTACCCTGATGAAAGGAAAGTTTGAGATGTCTATGATGGGGGAGATGAATTTCTTTCTTGGACTTCAGATGAAACAAACTAAAAAAGGAATTTTCATCAATCAGGTAAAATACACCAGAGATCTAATTGCTAAGTATGGTGTACAGAATTGCAATGCAGTTAGAATTCCCATGAATACTAACTACAAGATGGATCCTGATCCTGAAGGCAAATCAGTAAATCACACTGATTATAGAGGGATCATTGGATCATTGTTATATCTCACAGCAAGTATGCCTGATATTACATTTGCAGTTGGGATGTGTGCAAGATACCAAGCTAATCCTAAGGCTAGTCACACGGAGGCTGCCAAAAAGATTCTGAAATGTCTTAAAGGCACTGTGAATAGAGGATTATGGTATCCAGTTGATGATAACCTTGAATTAACTGGTTATTCAGATGCTGATTATGGAGGATGTAGAATTGACAGGAAGTCTACTACAGGAACTTGTCAATTTCTTGGAAGTAAACTGATATCATGGTTTTAAAAGAAACATACCTCAGTAGCAACCAGTTCTACTGAAGCTGAATACATGGTTGCAGGAAGCTGTTGTGCACAGATTCTTTGGCTCAGACAACAATTAAGGGATTATAAGATTATAGCCAATGAAGTACCTATATTTTGTGACAATAATAGTTCAATTGCTATTACACAAAATCCAGTATTGCACACCAGATGTAAGCATGTTGATATCAGACATCACTTCATCAGAGATCATGTTGAAAAGAGGGATATAAGGATGGAGAAAATTCATACTGATAAACAGAGAGCTGATATCTTGACTAAACCTTTGGCTGAATCAAGATTTCAGGAACTATCAGTTGAATTAGGTATATTGGATCCAGGTGAATAAGGCAAATCTGAAAAATTGAAGGTATTAAGATGCATGAAGTTTTTCAGGTTCTACTGAAAAACTCAGGATAAAAATGAAGGTCCTGAACACTGAGTCTTGGGAAACTCAGTAATCCTGAAGTTCAGTACTCAGTTTTGTACTGACATTTTATCAAGTTCAAAACTCAGTAAGACTGATGGTTAAAATTAGTCTGAAGAAGTTATTGACTCATGCACCTCATTTATTGTCTAAATCTCAGAAATCATTGACAATAAATGATAAAACACCTAAGGAAATAATTGGGCGGAACGTTTGAAATTCTCGAGGAAAGTCAATGGTCTGCAGAAACAGTGATTAAAAATAATGTTCATTAATCACCAATATGGATAAAAATTGGCGGCTAGTACTCTCTAGTTGTCCTTTCAATAACCCGATTTAGCCTAAATTAATCTTAACCGTTGATTTCTTAAAATCTGCACGATTATCCTTGGATCAAATCTTTTCAAAATATACCCATTCAAACTTCCATTATAACTCCTATTCCAAAAACTTTCGTCTTCACAAACACTCTGCTTCAAAAATCTTCGATTGCCCAGAATTCTCACCTATCTCAAAACCCTTCACATAAATTCTCCAAAAATGACTTTCACAATCTTTGACAAGCTTGCTATCTCCAACAAACCATGTTATGAGAATTTTGTTTTTCTAGATGGTACAACAAATGCAGCACATGAGGAAGAGGAGTTGCACATGATCCGTTTGGCTAAACTCACCTGCCTGGTCGCGAATCGCCCAGATGCAGAATACCCACGAGAGGTAATCTAATTCGTAGCCAATATGCAACTTGATGATGATAATTGCATTGACTCTAGGATTACCGTCTCTCATTTGGTTCATGGTGAAAAATATATGGATTTTGTTAGAGAGCTCTACATTATTCCTAAAAACTTGAATGTTGTGTAAGAGTTGAATGATAGAGGGGAGAACCCTACTTTGTACATGATGGGTAGGGAGCAAGAATTTTTAGATAAAATTGTGGAAGCCCCTATTAGAAGTATTTGAAACCCAAGTATCGGGTACTTCTTGACATTGTGAGCAGATGCCTCATGAGTGGGACTAGAAGTCTTGAACAAATTAGTAAGCCTAAGCTGAGATTGATGGTTGTTATTGAAGACTCTCCTTTCAGAGCATTTAATTGGTTGCAATATCTGATAACAATAGTCAGTGATCAAGCTGATCATGTAAAAAGTGAGAAGGATGGTATTATTGTGATCAATAAAAGGATATTACACGCCACCAAGATTGCTTTCATCTTGGAAACTTGCAGAGAAGAGGAAGATATCTTTGCAGATTCAAGAGCTTTTCCTATATCCAAAATAATGTTCAGATCCACAAAAAAAGGGATGAGAGGCAAAAAGGAAAAGCCTGCTGAGTCTCAGGAGGAAACTGCTGAAGAAGAAGCTGAGGAAGAGGCCCCAGTGGTTGAGTCAGTAAGGGAAAATAGAAAGCCAGTTCAGCAAGCCACTGAGTCAAGTATGGAGGAGGACAAGCAAGCTAGGGGGAAGACCCTACTGAAAGTAAAGAGGGAGGCTGGAGAGAAATTGAAAACAAAAGCCTTAGCCCCTCAGAAAAGAAAAAGGCTTCAGACAATTGCTGAGAAAGAAGCCAGTGAAACCGAAGGAAGCCAAACTGAAACTCAGCAAGGTCTGAAATCACCACTCCAAGTGTTAGCACAGGTGGTGAAAAATATTGAAGAAAAAGTGGTTGCTGAGGAGGAGAATGTATTCTCTGAAGTAATGGAAACCTCCATTGCTAAAGACAAGATATCTCAAGAAATCTTTATAGGTTCCCAACAACCTGCTAAAGATAGCCAAATACAGATCCCACCCTCACACCCCTCAGAGCCAAATGAATCCCAGGATATTCTGAATCTTGATGCCTTACTCACTGAACCATTCCTTGATCCATCTGCCCTACAGATTATCCAACCCACTGAGAAAATTGTGCCTCCACCACTACAGAAAGGTTAAGCTGAGGAAGCTGAGTGGAGAAACAAAGGTGAAAGATTTATCCTGGATAGATATCCTGAGCTCACTGAATTCCCTGACCTTCAGGATCTATTCATCAGATTGAGGACAACAGTTTACATCCTGAATATGACCTTGCCAGAGATGCTGAATATTGCTGCATTCAGAGGAGAAGAATAGTGGTCTGAGGAAACAGCAATTCTTACTGAATTTTCAGGATTCAGGAAGACAAAACTCAGGATGAAGGTCTCGGATTTTGATGACCTGGTTAAAAGGAAGATTGCTGAGAGGAAACCGAGTGGCACAAAAGAGAGTAGTGGGAAAGCAGAACCTGAAAAGGACAAGGATGGAGATGGAGAGAAAGGTCATGCCAGCTGCTATTACTGAAATTCCTCAGACTGAAGATAGACCCCTTCAGGTACCTTTTGGCACTACTATTCATTATGCCAAAATTACTGAAGAATTTATCATTAAGTTTGTTGATTTTGGTATGCAGACTGAGGTTCAATCAAGCTATACATCTCATGCTCAGATGATTGATATGGCTCCTATCTTGGATGAACTGAAGAAGGTTGAGCCAATGACAGCCAAGCTTACAAGATGGAATTGATGATGGCTGATCAATCCAAAAAGATGGATGCTGCTTTGCATGAACAAACTCAACACATGGCTAAGTTGAACACATCTACTGAAATTCAAGCAGTTCAGGGGGAAGTGACTGCAAAGATTTCTGATCTGGATACTCAGATGGGAGAATGTCCAAGAGAATGTCTGAAGAGCTTACTTCTAAGTACAATGAGAGGACAGCCTATCTAGAGAAGAAGTTAGCTGAGAAAAATGAAGAGATGATCAAGTTAGTTGTTGAGGACATGAGCTCATTACTCATGAACAAGATGACAGAACTGATGCATGGAGTTCTTGCCCAACAGTTTGCTCCACTTTTTGAAGAGGTTTCAGTTGGCAAGAATGTCCTGAGGCGTATGGATGATGAGTTGGATGTTCTGGCTGGAGAAATTAGAGCCATTAACAAGTAACAATTCCACATGGATGCTACTCTTTCCCAGATTCTTCCAATTTATGATGCCAAAAAGGGGGAAAGGACTTCTCATACAACAAAGGGTAAGTTAGATGAACATTTAAAGAAAACCCTTGAGAAGAAAGCTCAGCAGGAACTTAAAGCTCAACATGTTCTGAAAACTCTACAAGAGATTGAATCAACTGAAAAGTTAAAGTCAGTTGAGCCTGAAGACACTGAGTTCTTTCAGACAGACAGAGAGACAGCTCAGGATGCAATGATACTGAGGAGATCAGAGAAGAGAAAAATTGAAACAAGCTTGACAGTTGCTGCTCATACTGTTGTTGAGACTGCTGATCCAAAAAGAGCTGAGAAGAGGAAGTCAGTGGCATTTGTTGAAGCTGAAAGAAAGAAGAAGAAAGTCTCTACCAAACCAGTTCATAGGAGGCTGATTGCTGACTTCTCTGAACCTGAAGAATTTGAAGCTCAGAAAAAGACAGAAACTGAATCAGAAAGACTGCTCCAGGAAGGTTTTGGAACCTATGATACAAGTGCTCAAGTCAAGGATTTTGATTGGCACAACAAGGTCATTGCCCTGCGTGCTGAAAAAGAGAAAAGGCAAGCAACGTCTGTATCAGGAGCAGAGCTAACCAGGAAGAAGAAAGAAGAAGAGCAGAGCAGGAGAGGAAGCTTCAGGAACTTTATGGGAAAAAGATGGGGCAAATCCAAAGAACAAACCAGAGTACAGAAATGGCCACACATTGATAAATGGATGTCACTCCAGATCAATGATGCTTGGGAAGAGGTTAAGAGAACCTTCTGGTTCAATCATGATGTTCTGCAGGAATGGAGAGGAGTATGACCTGATCGCAATGAAGCCTTCCTAGAATATCTGCTGACTTTTTACCCTGAATATCTACAGAAGTGGATAAATCTAGCTGATGAGCATAATGTATCTCTAAAAGCACCTGGTCAGTACAAGTACCCAACACCTAGATTCAGCACTGGAGCCATCAATGAAACTGCTATTGCCAAAGAAGTTGCTGAGTATGCTGCTCAGTTGGGACTAACAGGGAGCAATCCAGAAATCATCAAGAAGAGGGATGAATTGAAGAAGAGATACTATGGGATATTCAGTCTTGAAGTCCCTGATGATGAAGTGGAAGAAGACTGAAGATTTTTTTTACTTTTGTTTTTGAAAAGTTTCATTGTAATCTGTAATGCTTATCTACTGATCAATGAAAAGTTTATCTTTTATGCTCAAAGATAGAAATCTCATTATATTCTTACATTTCTTCAATTATTTGATATGTCATTATTGTTGGGAGATATACCATTTTGGATTGTAATAGATAACTGAAACCTGAGTATAGGTTAGGTTTTCTTAAATGTAACAAGATGGTTTTGGCATCATCAAAAATGGGGAAATTGTTGGGAGGTGAATTTAATAAAGAGTTTTGATTAGATCCCAAAACCCCTGAGTATGACATGTTCAGGATGATCTTGATAGTCTGAGTCAGGTTTCAGTATAGAATTGTTAAGGAAGATATCTGCATCATGTATAGTCAGCAGATATAGATCAGGGAATTTTAAGGCTACTGAAGACTCAGAAGATACTGAAGACTCAGAAGATACAGAAGACACTGAAGACTCAGAAGATACTGAAGACTCAGAAGACACTGAAGACTCAGAAGATACTGAAGACTCAGAAGTTACTGAAGACTCAGGAGTTACTTAAGACTCAAATAGACCTGAATGTTCAGAGGCACTAAAGAAATATCTATCTGAATATATGCAAAACTAAGGAAAACGCACATTTACAAAAGAATAGATATTGCCCAAAACATTCAAGAACAGACAAAATGAACTAAGTTTAAGTGTTGTTTAGGGTTGTCTCATTCAAAAAAATTGACCTAAAAAGAGCCGTTTTGTTTGTCTACATTTACTGAAGACAAGAACCAATCAGAGGAAGACAACACCGTACTTTACTGACACTGAAAGCAACAGGGCACTGAATTTTGTCAGTAGTACTATGTTCCAGACTGCAAAAATTGGTGATTGGCTACATGGTTGCATATTACCTAAAACATGCAAGGGAGTGTTCAAACCCTAAAAATAGTCGTTCATCAATAACCAGAAGAGGAAACTCTTGATGCTATCTCTTCGAACGGGTAGTTTTTCAAAGAGTGACCATTGGAAAAGTTGCCTATAAATACCAGTGACCTTCACCATTGCAAGGTTACGGGAAATCAAAGCAACTCAAGAGCTCATTCGTATTCTTGCAAATTGAAGCACTCAAAAATCCTAGAATTTCCCAAGTGTTTCACATTGGAGAGAGCTCATTACACTAAGCCAAGATTTGATAGATATATCCAAAGCTTAGTAGAGATATCCTAGCCTTTACATTTGTTCTTATTGTAAAGGATATCTCACCCTAGTTGGAAACCAACCAAACCCAAACCCTTTGATAAGGTAGTTTGTGTATGTATATTGTTGGTGAGTTAGAGTTGTAAAGAGTGAGTAAGCTGCAGGTTAGTCAGCCAGAAAGCTCTAGAGGAAAAGTTAGTAAGCTACTTGTGGTAGTCTGAAAACTTGTGTGTATTGAGTTAGTAAGCTGCAGTGAGTCAGCCAGAAAACTCAAGGTAGAAAAGTTAGTAAGCTGCAGTGAGTCAGCCTGAAAGCTTTAGGAGAAGTGTGTTAAGGAATTTCTCTGAAGATCAGAGAGAGTGGATGTAGGAGCTTGAGTCTCCAAACCACTATAATTGCTGTGTTGTTTGCTTTCTGTACTGCATTATATCTGTTGCATGTTTTTCATTGAAAGCATATTTTACTGATATTCAGTTGGAAAACAATCCACTGAACTTGCATCAAATTGTTCACAGTCTTAACCACTGTTTTATTAAGGAAGAAGAGTTTTAGCAAGCTAAAACGAGTATAAACTTAGTGTCAACCATTCCGCACTCTTGATTAGCTAGAACAGATAGTTACCAAACTGAACTAACTCTACTGAGTATTCAGTAAGATAATTATCTGATCCAAGCTTCTCAGGATCTCTGATAAAACTAAGGATCAGTTGGGCTAATCTGAAGCTTCTGAAAGCTGCTCAGGATCATTGTCTCAGTAGACTTTGACTCAGGGCGATTTGTGCTTCTCAGGGCAAAATTCTCAGGACATCATGACCCATCTGATCTCAATGAAGAAAAAGTTTTAAAAATCACTGAACACGTGTATTCCCCCGCCCCCTCCATACACGTGTGAGACTCGTTTGCACCGGGACCAACAGTTCCCTAAATTTTTTATTTTTTTTATTTTATATTGTGTTACTCGAGGGAAAATAATATTCCCTAAGAAATATTATTTGTGTTCATTTTTAATAATGGCAATTTTAATTATAATTGTGATTTTAAATATTATTTGTTTATGTTGGTTTCTAATTTTGATTTTATTAGAAGAAATTAGATTTTTTTTTTATTTGTGTTGATTTAAATATCTTATTATATTTAAATTTATTCTAAATTTATCTATAGTATTTATAATTCTTAATTTGTTTTTAAACTATTATTTATAATGTTTATAATTATTTATTGATGTGGATACTGACTAAGATGATTATTGTGTATATATTTGTACACATCACATTTTAGGTAAGAGGACAAACTGCCCGAAGTTGGAATTGCCAAAAGGAGTAAAAGTGATGATTTATTTGTCAAAATTCAAAAGTTTAGCTTAGATTGCAATTTATAAAAAGGTGGTTATTTTATTCGCAATTAAGCTTATTATCATTACACTAATCTAATTTTTTTAGAAGCGTCATTTAAATTGAAGGTATACTTTAAGAAAAATATATATTAATTGTATCTTAAAATCCTAGATAACCGTGTTTACATGTTAAACTTCTAGATAACCGTGAATTTTCAAATTTTAAATTAACCTGCAAACTAAAACTTTCTTGGGAAGCCATTAAAAGAGAGTCAGAGACCTTTTACATCTCTCTGTGAATAGTATAAAACTCCTAAACCCTATTGTCCAAAGTCCAAACTCACCATTCTTTTTGCTCTACAGAGCAGTAGTTTTGAAGCAATTTAGGATGGATGTCAACAGTTTTTCAAATTTCCGTTCCTTCTACATATCGTCCAAATTAATTACTTATTTTTCTTTAATATTTGCAGATAATGGCATCGATCCTCTGATTTGTGAATCTGTCATATCCACCTGCATGTGAAAATAGAGAACTGCTCAGGACCTGGTGTACATTTTCAAAATTCAGATGTGCACCATCATATCTGATCTAGCTATATGTATGTAAGTATATAATATACCTGTTATTTTTTCTATTAAAAGATGTAAAATTATGAGTAGATTTTTTTCCCTGGATATGTCGCCATATCACTATGATGTTTATGCCATGAGAATCCGAAAAAAGAAAAAGAGTTGTTAACTCTGAAAGTGTTAGGATTTAAAGCAGTAATTATGGAGAAAATAATAAAAACAAAAATTAAGGAACACAAATTTTGTTACCCAGTTCGTCAGGAATGACTACGTCTGGGGGCACTACCAAGCCAGGAGATCTACTATTTTCGAGTGATATGAGTGATACCCAAATACAATGAGTCAAAAGTGTTTAAATATGAGACTGGGCCAAAAAACCCTAAATCCACGTACAGGCCTCGGAACCGCTCGACCTCGAGCCTTGGTCGAGCGGTCCTGCTCGAGCTCCCACCTGGTCGAGCACCTAGTGCGGGCTGGAAAGGGGTGCGCTCGATCGAGCAGATGTGCTCGATCACGAGTCTGGTCGAGCGCCTCCCGCGCTCTGCATCCCGGTTTCGATCAGGCTCCAACAATCCCAACAATCTCCCACCTGGAGACTGACTCTAACTGTAACTTGTCTCCTCCGTTTCAACGGTCTCTCTCACTGGTAGTAGTGTCAGGCCTTCATCTCAGTTTCCAAGGCCAATTGAAGTCATGCATAACTTCAACTTTTCTAAGGTCACAACCTTAGTCAACATGTCAGCAGGATTCTCACTTCCTAAGATCTTCATTAGTTGTACGATCTTGTTTTCAATGAGGTAACGTATGTAATGATACCTTAACTCAATGTGCTTCGTCCTCGAGTGAAAGGCCGAATTCTTTGCCAAGTGAATAGCACTCTGACTGTCACTATACAAAATACTATCCCTTTGCTCCTTCCCCAACTCACACGAAAGATTCTGCAACCAAACCATCTCCTTGCTAGCCTCAGTAACTGCAACGTACTCTGCTTCTGCAGTGGACTGAGCTACGATCTTCTGCAACTTAGAAGCCCAAGAAATTGTTGTACCACCAAAAGTAAACACATACCCGGTTGTACTCCTCCTTTTGTCGAGATCACTGGATGCCAGGTCTGCATCAACATATCCTGTCAACTCAACGTTTTTGCCCTCAAAGCACAAAGCTTGTTCAGTAGTACCTTTCAAGTACTTAAGGATCCACTTCACTGCCTCTCAATGTTGCTTTTCCGGATTACCCTTAAACCGGCTAACAACTCCCACTGCCTGTGCAATATCTGGTCTTGTACACACCATGGCATACATCAAACTGCCAATTGCTGAAGCATATGGAGTGTTTTGCATGTAGGTCCGCTTCTCTTCGCTACTAGGTGAGTCCTTGTTGGATAGCTTGAACTGACTTCCCAACGGGACCCGAACTGGCTTTGCATCTTCCATACTAATTCTCTTCAAGACCTTCTTTATGTATTCAGCCTGTGAAATATACAACTTTCCTGCCACCTTATCACGATTGATTCACATACCTAAGATTTGCTTGGCCTCTCCAAGGTCATTCATAGCAAACCTATCAGACAACTTCTTCTTCAACTTGCTCACTTCCCGAGCACTAGAGCCTGCTATCAACATGTCATCAACATTATTGATCTCAATCTCGTGCATGAACCCATCAAACTTCTTGTACCACTGTAATGGAGCTTGTTTCAAACCATACAAGCTCTTCTTCAATTTGCAAACAAGCTCACTATTCCCCTTTGACAAGTATCCTTCCTGTTGCTTCATGTAGATGTCCTCATCTAAATCACCATGAAGAAAGACTGTTTTTACATCCATCTGTTCTAACACCAAGTTCTCTGCAGCCACCAAACTCAGGACTAACCGAATGGTAGTTAGCTTCACAACTGGAGTAAAAACATCAGTATAATCAATACCATGTTTCTGCTGAAACCCCTTCACAACCAGTCTTGTCTTATAGCTTTTTCTTCCATCAGCCTCCTCTTTGATTCTGTAAACCCACTTATTATGCAGTGCCTTCTTGCCCTTAGGGAGCTCAACTAGTTCCCAGGTTTCGTTGGTCATCAACAAATTCATCTCATCATCCATCGCAAGTTTCCACTTGCTCACCTGTTCACTACGTGTAGCCTCTGCATAACATTTAGGTTCACCACCATCAGTCAACAATAAATAATGAAGAGAAGGTGAATATCTATTAGGAGATCTCTGTTCTCTCATGGATCTCCGCAGCGGAATTGTTGGTGGTGGTGTACTTGGTTCTTCCTCAACAATCACCTGATCATCTAGAACCTCCTTGCTCCTACCTGAGTTCGAAATGTCTAACTCCACAACCTGAGTCTCAGAACCACCTTCTTTGGATATCCCCAACATGTCTTTGTACAACACCTGCTCATTAAATACGACATCTCGACTACGAATTATCTTTCAATTTTCCTCATCCCAAAATCGATAGCCAAATTCATCACCGCCATATCCAACAAACGTACACTTAACAGATTTAGCATCCAACTTACTTCTACTAGTAGCATCAACATGAACATATGAAACACACTCAAATACTCGAAGAAAAGACAGATTTACCTCCTTACCCGACCAGGCCTCCTCTGGTATGCCATTTTCCAAGGGAGTTGAGGGTCCTCTGTTTATGAAGTAAGCTGCAGTGTTAACTGCCTCTGCCCAAAACATCTTTGGCAGCCCACACTTCAATCTCATGCTTCTAACACGTTCACATAAGGTTCTGTTCATACGTTCTGCCACATCGTTCTGCTGGGGGGTTCCTCTCACGGTTTTCTCCATTCGAATTCCATTCGCCTCACCGATTTTTTTTTTTTTGAACTCACGAGCTCGTACTCTCCACCATTATCCGATCTCAAACACTTCACTTTGAGACTGTCTCGATTTCTACAAAGGTCTTCCACTTCACGAAAGCATTAAAGGCATCGGACTTATTTTTGTAAAATAAACCCATACCTTCCTCGTAGAGAGTCAATGAAAGTCATGTAATATGATGCTCCACCAAGGGATGTCATTGGTCTTTGGACCCCACAAGTCATTTGTGGACTAACTCCGAACTACCGCTTCTTCAAGGTTCTCGCCTCCTCAAAAAAAAAACTCACCCTTTTCTATTTTCCGAATACACAGTCCTTACATAACCCGATGTCAACTGTCTTGAGGTCTGACAGTTTGCCCTTTGAACACATAACTTTCATTCCTTTATCACTCATGTGGCCAAGACGACAATGCCACAAGTCTGCATTCCTTTTTTCACTTGCAAGAGCAATGTTGTCCCGGGTGTTGCCTATCATGTACAACGTTCCCTCTTTATTACCTCGAGCCACTACCATGGCACCTTTGGTTATCTTCCACGCGTTATAACCAAAGATCACCTTGTAACCCTCATCATCAAGCTGCCCAACTGAAATTAAATTCCTCTTCAAACCAGAAATATGTCTTACATCTTTCAACTTCAAACAGTTCCATTTGGTGTCTTGATCTGAACATCCCCCTTCCCATTGATTTCCAGAGGCTCATCATCAGCTAGATAAACCTTCCCAAAGTTCACGGAAGAGTACTTCTCCATCACGTCAGCACTGCTGCACGAATGAAACGATGCTCCAGAATCTAACACCCACGATTCTAATGGACTGCTTACGCTCAAGATTAATGCATCTGAGCCCTCATCAGTGGCGGCGTTTGCTGAGTTGTCATTCTTCTTTGGTGCATTCCCTTGTGCCTTTTTCTGGTGCCTTGCACTCCCGTTTGTAATGACCAAGTTCATGACAATTGTAGCACTCAACTTGACTCTTGTCCTTCTTGGGCTTATCTTTGCCCCTTGACTTTGATCTACCCCTATTTGGCTTCCCTTTGGATTCAGATATACCTTTGTTTCCCGCACTCAAGGCTGATCCTGCGGCCACACCCAATTATTTCCTGCGAATTTCTTCGCTCAAGATCAAATCTCTAACCTCATCAAATTTAAGTTTCACTTTACCTACTGAAGCACTAACATCCGTTACCGTCCCACTCCAATTTTCTGGTAAAGAAGACAACAAAATTAGGGCTTGAACCTCATCATCAAAATCAATCTCAACCGAGCTCAATTGGGCTATGATCATATTGAACTCGTTGAGATGATTGGCTACCACAGTATCCTCTGCCATCCTCAAGTTGAATAACCTCTGCATCAGATGAACCTTGTTCGCTGCAGACGGTTTTTCATACATCTCAGTCAAAATCTCCAGCATCTCCTTTGTGATTTTTGCTTTCACTGTATGGAGGGCGACATTCCTGGATAGCGACAGACGAACCACACTCATCGCCTTCCTTTCCAGCAACTTCCACTCGTCGTCCTTCATATCCTCAGGCTTTGAACCTAAAGGTTGATACAGATCTTTACCGTACAGGTAATCCTCGATTTGTAATTTCCAGAATTTGAAATTCGTTCCATCAAACTTCTCAACAGGCGATTTCCCTTCAGCCATCATAATTGCTCCCACCAGATACTCTGATACCAGTTGTTAGGATTTAAAGCAGCAATTATGGAGAAAATAATGAAAACAAGAATTAAGGAACACAAATTTGGTTACCCAGTTCGTCAGGAATGACTACGTCTGGGGGCACTACCAAGCCAGGAGATTTATTATTTTCAAGTGATATGAGTGATACCCAAATACAATGAGTCAAAAGTGTTTAAATATGAGACTGGGCCAAAAAACCCTAAATCCGCGTACAGGCCTCGGAACCGCTCGACCTCGGGCCTTGGTCGAAGGCGGTTACGCCGAGCTCCCACTGGTCGAGCTCTAGTCGAATTTGGAAAGGGAATTTCGATCGAAAGAGATGTGCTTTCGACCACGAAGTCGGGGTCGGCGCCTCCAAGGCTCTGCATTCCGATTTCGATCAGGCTCCAACAATCCCAATAGAAAGGACACTTAGGTTCTGTAATCAAGAGATTAGAGGTCGGTTAATCCGTGGATTTGTTGAGAAACCGGTGGATCTGTTGAACTCCAAGAACACCTTATTATTGGGAATAGGGTGTCTGGATCTATTCGAGTTGCAACTAAATACATATTTAAATTATTTTAATTATTGCTAGCATGAATTAATCCTATATTAATTCAAATAACAATTAAAAACCGACAACATCATGCGTACAATTAATTTCACGTAAATTCTACACATGCGGAATCTAGGAGTTACGCGAAACATACCTCTTGGAGTGACAACCTGTTGGGAGATGAATTTAATAAAGAAGATTTTGATTAGATCCCAAAACCCCTGAGTATGACATGTTCAGGATAATCTTGATAGTTTGAGTCAGGATTCAGTATAGAGTGTTCAGGATGTTATCTGCACCATGTATAGTCAGCAGATATAGATCAGGTTAGATTTTGAAGAAATCAAGACTCAAGAAGTTTTCAAGAAATCAAGACTCAAGAAGAAATCAAGACTCAAGAAGTTTTCAAGAAATCAAGACTCAAGATGTCATCAAGACACTAAAGACTCAAGATGTAATCAAGACTCGTAAGACATCAAGACTCGTAAGACATCAAGACTCAGAAGACATCAAGTCTCGTAAGATATCAAGACACGTAAGACATCGAAGACACAAGAGAGTTATGAAGACTCAAGAAGATATCAATACTCAAGATAACCTCGAATGTTCCGAGACATCGAATAATATCTATTCAAGGCTACAAAACCGAGAAAAACGCCGATATTCGTAAAAATAGATATTTCCCTGCATATTCACATGCGCAAAAAAGGAACTAAGTCTAAGTGTTGTTTAAGGTTATCTCATTCAGAGAGATTGACCAAAAAAGAGTCTTTATGTTTGTCTACATTTACTGAAGACAATAACCAATCAGAGAAAGACAACACATGACTTTTATCGACCTTCGAAAGCGGACAGTCTCTGAAGCATGTCAGTAGTACTATGTTCCTGACTGCAAAAAGTGGTGATTGGCTACATGAAAGCATATTTCCTAAAACATGCAAGGGAGTATTCAAACCCTAAAAATAGCCGTTCATCAAACACCATAAGAGGAAACTCATGAAGCTATCTCCTCCAACAGATAGTTTTTCAAGAATGACCTTGGTGAAGTTGCCTATAAATACTAGTGACCCTTTACATTAAGAGGTCACGGAAAATTTGAAAGCAACTCAAGAGCTCATTCGTATTATTGCAAATTGAAGCACTCGAAAACCCAAGAATTTCCTAAGTGTTTCACATTGAAGAGAGCTCATTCACTAAGCCTAGATTGATAAGATATATACAAAGCTTAGTAGAGATATCCTAGCCTTTGCATTGTTCTTATTGTAAAGGATATCTCATCCTAGTTGGAAACCAACCAGAAATCCAAACCCTTTGTAAGGTAGTTTGAGTGTGTTTGTTGGTGAGTTGGAGTTGTAAAGAGTTAGTAAGCTACAGTGAGTTAGCCAGAAAACTCTAGAGAAGAAGTTAGTAATCTACTTGTGGTAGTCTGAACACTTGTGTGTGTTTGAGTTAGTAAGCTGCAGTGAGTCAGCCAGAAAACTCAAGGTAGAAAAGTGAGTAAGCTGCAGTGAGTCAGCCAGAAAGCTTTAGGAAGTGGTTAAGGAATTTCTCTGAAGGTCAGAGAGAGTGGATGTAGGAGCTTGAGTCTCGAACCACTATAATTCTTTGTGTTGTTTTGCTTTGTGTCTTTGCATTATTATCTGTTGCATGTTTTTCACTGAAAGCATAATTTACTGATATTCAGTTGGAATCAATCCACTGAACTTGCATCAACTGATCACAACCTTAATCATTGTTTCATTAAAAGGAAGATATTCAACAAAGCTAAAAACGAGTATAAATTTAGGGCCAACCATTCCGTACACTTGAGAAGCTAGAACAGATAGTTACCAAACTGAACTAACTCTACTGAGGGTTCAGTAAGATAGTTATCTGATCCAAACGGCTCAGGATCTCTGATAAACTCAGGCTCAGTTGGGATAATCTGAAGCTTCGAAAAGCGGCTTCGGGATCATTGTCCTTTGTAGACTTTTGACTCGAGCGTCTGTGCCTCTCAGGGCAAAATCATCAAGACAACCTGACCCATCTGACCTCAGTGAAAGAAAAGTTTTAAAAATCACTGAACACGTGTATTCCCCCCCCATACACGTGTGAGACTCGTTATCACCGGGACCAACACAACCATTGAGTAGATGGATCAACCCAAAACACCTTCTCAAATATGTCCCACGTCCTAGCCCGTAATCTGGTGGAAGGATTTTCACGGACAATTTTAACAAAGAAGAAAACCGAAAAATATATATTGCACCACCTTTGTGGATTTCTAATTTTTCCAAGACTGGAATTTTATTGGGGATGAAGAAATCATCCTCTATTTATAGATGAGGTAGGGGGCGAAAATTTGAGCTCTAATTAGGATTATGAGAAATTTCTTTGTATTTTCCCAAGATACAATCTTGAATATATCTCATATATTCTATTTTCATAATAATCATAAAAAATATTTTCCTCCCTTATCTACAATATTTTCGAAAATATCAATGCATAAGAAGACAATATTTTATTTCTTGAATTTATGGGATAATCTTGTATTTCAAGAATACTTATCTTTTTCCATAAAATATTTTCAAGAAAATCAAGAAAATATTTCCCTCCTCTTGTTCCATAATTTTCGAAAATTACAAAAAAAAATAAGGCAATAATATTTTCTTCTCATTTTCATTAATTGAACTTATATTGGGCTATTTGAGGAGCATTTAGGAGAATTAAGATTGGACTTCCAATGGGCTCTGAATTTCTTAATATTGGGCCACAATATTATTCAGCCCACTAATATTAGTTTATTCCACTATAAAATTAATATTGCACTATCCATATTAATCCATATTACGATAATATTGCTCCCGGTTATTATTTCCCGTATTTAAGATTATTTAGTTCATTAATTAATTAAGCCACTAAAAAGCTTTATATTAATTAATATTTTTTCCCTTAGAGTAGAGAGAGCTCAACATTATTATCCATACCGGAAACTAATTCCACTTGCAAGATTGGTATGATAAAACTTTTGAGTCCACCAAGGGGATAAATCATACAAGACTTTCCTTGCACACGTTGCTCTGTATTAAATCTTAGCAATTGTCATGTAATTAATAATATTGCCCAAAATGCAAAGTATAAAATCACTATCTGACTCTAAACTCAACGCAGATCAAAGCAATAAATATTAATTACACATAATCCTATTTAAGTGACAGAGGTTAAGAAATCAACAACCACTGAGGTCTAATTCTTCATCCCTTAAGTCAGTACGGAAGAATTTATCCTCTCTGTAGGTCCTCTTCAGCACATCACAATGTGTTAGTGTAATCTCTTGGTCAAGATAAGTCAATCTGAGCTTTGCACTTCAACCTCTACCAATGGAGTGTTCAATTCCATCTAGATTGTGAAGATGTACTTTTATTTACAAGGAACTGTTAGTGTGATCTTCTGTGATCGGGTATCACCACATTAACTACAATGTAATATGTATTAATATTGAACGGTTTGCAGTAAATAAATGACATTCATTCATATTTAAAGCAACAGCGATAAAACAATTTATATTCAGTAAATAAGAATACATTAGTATGTTATTACGTAAAAGCATACTTTCACGTATAACCCCAACACTTATATTTTATTGTTAGGAATTCTTCTCCGATCTAAAAGTATATGGTTGGATCACATATTAAAGAAAAAAAAAATTCAAAACAATGTCAATTATTACAAAAGGACGAGCCGATTCGAGATCATTACCTTTAGATCTTCATTGTCAGATGTACAATTAGACATATTTGGAGGAGATTATTACTTTTGCCTACTCTCAGCATTCCGGCCGGTCGAAGCCGATAGGAGGCGGGGGGGTGAAGAACTACGCAGTTAAGGTTGGCCTAGTAGTGGAGGTTTGGTACTTAGGAGTGTGTTCCTCTCTAAGTCTCAAGTTCGAACTCTTTTGGTGTGAATTCTTGAAATGAGTCAATCCATACAGAGCATAGTTCTAACTTGAAGTGGCTCCCGCTAGTAGACGATGGGTTCTGATCCCCTGAATTAGTAGGTTCTTGGATTGGATAAGAAGTTATAAAAAAAAGAGTTGGGGAATAATACTTTGATCAGTTTTTTCATTTTTCCTGTTGAGAATGCGTGTCACTACACGTCTCCACCATTAGATGAGTGCTGTTAAATAAATATACATAAAGTTAGTAGTAAATGATTCTTTGATAATAAGAAATGATCAATGTGCTGTTCTATAAAAATCAATGGGCTCTAACAATATTTTTGATTTAGGTCCTGGCCCATTGCCCATGGAAGTTGGACTTTAATTTAATTAGAAAGGGTCCGGTTATTCACACCCCCATAATTAGTATATACACCCACATCTATATTGAACTACCAATTATACCCTTTTCATGAAAGGACGCAGCTACTGACACCTACCAATTTACTGAGTTCACCCACTATTTAGTACACCCACTTTATATTTTACTTATTTTCAAATTTTACATAGTACACTTAATTTTAAATTTACAACTATATTTTCAAAATAATATTTTCACCATCTTTAATAAATACACGTCAGTTTCATTTAATACAACACAATTACCATACCTACCAATTAATTAATTAAAAGTTGAAAAGTATAATACCCATCGATCGTGACACACCATTTTCATTTATTTCCATTGGCGTTAATACAAGGTACCCCATTTCCTACAAGCTCTTAGTCTTTAGACAAAATATTCAATTATATATGATTATAAAAGAGTCTGACCTCAGATTTGTGAATGAAGATATATGTAGCATTCAACATTCTAAAACAGTTCGCACAAATGGATCGTGTTTTTTTTTTTTTTTGGATGTATATTTCTATTGCGTGCACAAGATCTTTGCAATTTTTTTTTTTTTTTTACGTGTGAACTTTCTTCTGTAAAAGTAAAAGATCGTGTTTGAAATTTGAGCAGATTTGGGTAGATCGTGTTTCTCCAACGATCACAAGCAAAACATTTCAGATAAAAAAATATATATAGCCATTGAAATGAATTAGAACACAAACTAAAATAGAATGAAAATAATGGCAAATATATCGATCTCAAGAAAGGAGTGAGAAGTAGGAAGCCGGATAATTATGAAGAATTTAAGATTTAAAGTTTCTTGGGTGTGAGGAGAAGAAGATATATTTTTTGTTTGAATGAATTCATGAGATTTGATTATGGGTATGTTTAGTAAAAAATAAAAAAAGAAAGAAGTGGACTAATCAAATTAGTGGGTGTAAATAGTCGCGGCATTCATGAAATGTTAATTTGTTTTCTTTTCTCTACTACTAATTTTCTTGCGTCATTCTTTCTGCAGATCCATTCGCCAAGCCCGCGACTCATAACGTCAACCCACTCAGCGTCGCCCAAACGCTGTCTTCCGGTTGCTACCACCCTGCTCAAGTGCTTCGTAGGTTTGTAGCAGCGGCTGCCGCCGTTAATGCGTCGTCAACACTCTATTTCTCAAAACTCAACTACTAATTTCGTCTCTGGTTTATCGAAAGAGAAAATTTTGATAGTGGTGTTCTTTCTTTTTTTATTTATTAGCCAGACTAAACAACGACATCATTTTTCATTTGGTGCATGAGATCTCTTGAAATGATTTTTAATTCACTAAAAAAACAATTTTTTCTTTTCTTGGGGGATTTGCGGTTATGCGAAAGGGGAGAGGAAAATGGGAGGTGGGAGTTGGTTATTTCATAGGAAGTGGAAGGAGGTGGGCCTGCGTTTTCAGTTCCATTATCTGTGTCATTTTCTCATGTTCCAAATATATCTCATTTCTTAGGTCTTTAACACATGGACTCAGGATTATGGTAAATCATTGGATAATATTTTAATTTTCACTTGTCATACATCCACAATATGGAATATAGAGTGAAACACCGGAAATGAAACAGATGATATCATTAGCTGCGTTTTGATCTTTTAGAAGAATTGTGTGTAAGGGAAGAACGATGGAACAATTTTTATTTTTTTTTGAAACAATGGTGAATTACAAAATTAGGGAAAGGGGTATTTTTGTTTCTTTATTTACAAATTAAATTTTAGAAGGTGTATCTACTAATTGTGGGGTGTGAATAACCGGGCCCAATTAGATTTTTTTTTTACAATGGTATCATATGTAGGGGTGAGCATCGGTCGGTTCGGTCCCCGAACCGAACTAAATTGCAAAAATCGAAAACCGAAATGTTTAAAAAATATAAAATCAAACCGAAACCGAATTGTAGTGGAACCGAACCAAAAATTTTCGGTTCACTTCGATTTTGAACCGAAAAAACTGAAACTCATAATTCGCAAGATGCTAACAAAATGCTCGTGTTCTTAAGCTGTAACAACTAACAAAGCAAAAGCATTTTGCATGAGCAATATGTCATAAGTTCATAACACAAAAAATAATTCATAACCTAAAGTTCATAATTCATAACCATAAATTAAACGTGGAGTGGTTGTCATTTGTGATGGGCAACTGAGAAAGGATAATGAGACGTGTGGTAATAATGGGTATTATTATATGTACTATTACTACTTATTAATTGATTTATTTAAGGAAATTAATATTTATATATTAAGTAATTAATAAATAAAAATAGTGTAAGTATAATCTCGGTTTTACCAAAATTTTAAATTCTTAAAACCGAACCGAAAACCGAAAACCAAAATTTTTATATTTTAAAACCGAAACCGAAATATTTAATTGAAAATCGAACCGAATTTAATATTTAGGTTTGGTTCGGTTCGGTTTTTCGATTTTGACATATTTTTGCTCACCCCTAATCATATGCATTAAATTATTTTATATAATTACTTTATGGATTTTTTAAGTGTAATTAATTAATTTTCAATTAAACTGATTTCCTTGCAATTATTAAATTTATGGGATAATATCTATATAAAAATTATACCTTTTTAATATAAATCATGTATTTCAAGAAAATTGAGGGAAACAAGGTAAAATAATGAAAAAAAAAATTAATGCATTAAAAGACAAAAGCTGCATTTTTTATGAGAATGTTGTTTTCAAATTTAGATATTTTGTCATGATTATAGTTTTGTTTTCCATGGTTAGTTTTCTAAAAAACAATTCTAAGTAAATTACGTCTTATCCTATTACTATCAGTCGTAAATTTTTAATATTTTTAGTATAACTGACATGTGCTTATTGTTTAATTATTTTGATTGGATAAAAGTAATAGTGTGGTAAGTATTTAAGTAAATTCTAATATGCTACCAACATATTGTTTTTTTAAACTATAGTATAATTTTGTCTGAATATTTAAATTTCTTAGAAAAATCTTCAATTTTAATAATTGAGCTTAACACAAACTTTTAGTCACAATCTTGAGTCATCTTTTTATTAATTATGATTGGACAAATAATCGAACTGTATGAATATATATATATATATATATATATATATATATATAAATTCATAAAATTACATTTTAAAGTTACAATCTGAAATTGTTTCAGGATCAAATCCATCTTTGTGGATAATATTGTTTTCATTAATAATTATTTTCTCATTATTATAATTATTAGTTTTACAATAAGTATTTTCTCTATAAGAGGAAGTAGTTTCTAGATTAGGAAGGTAATTCTACCTCATAATCCAAATGAGATATGAAAGAATGACTAGACATTGATCTAGAATAAGAAGTCGAATGTCTTTTTTGATTATTTTGAAAACCAATACTAATTATACCATCATTACTTTGAGTCATTATCTAAAGGCGAAATATTTAAGTTACCAAATTTTTCATTAATGATCTTTTCAAGATCAGACACAGAAACTTCAGATTTAAAATCTTTTATAGGTTTGGATTTATTAAATTATATAATAGTTTATATGAATGTAATTTGTGTAGTCAAAAAATGGCTTGGGCTAATTTAAGTTTTATATATACTATTATAATTTAACTTTTTTTCTTCACTCAGACGTATAGACGATTGAAGGAAACAAGTTAAAGCAAGAAGAAACTTAATTTTTGAGCTACATTAAATGTTAAAAATAAAAGATATGTTGTTTAATTGATTGATAACATTTGTCTGTTAAAAAAAGAACGAAAAATGGTTGATAATTTTTATATGCATTAAGTATATTTTTATATAATTTTTATGTGTATTATGTGCACGGAAATATGTATTATATCTTGAATAGTGCTTGCTAATTTAGAACAAATGTCACTATATTGGTTGATGTACATGGTCAGGCCCCCAAACTTAATTTATGAACGGAATAAATGATCAGTTGTCTCAATTGGTTGATACTCATATGATGCTTTTAAAAATATAGATAATTCACTTGGTTTTATGTAATGCCTCAACTGATAATTACAAAGTTTAGATCACATGTTTTTGAAACAAATATCATGTGCGGAAGCAATGTAATTTATAAACTTATAGTCCAAAAAATGTCATTAACTCCAACATTTCAGAGGTTAAGTTTCGAAGAAGACAATTGCCTTCATCATACTTATCCTATGATAATAAACAAAAGTCTATACAAGTTGCTCTCCCACATTGGTTTATTATTGAAAAAAAATAAAAATACTTGTAGTCAATTGTGTGTTGTAGTTTTTACACTGTGTAATGAATTAAATGACTTAGATATTTTAATTTGTGATGAAAGTAATGAATAGCTGACCAAAAAGAATACTTGTATATGAGGAAGTTTTTCAAAACTTGTTACGTGTATTTGTTTAAATAGTTCCTATTTTGCTTTGCATGTGTAAAATATAATTTAATACGTACGCATTTGATCATATGTCCGTAGGTGGGCACAAACTTATATGTCCACCGCTTATGTGGCGCGCCACATATGCAAGGTCCCCACTATTATTTAATTAATTTCTTTAATTAATTAAATCTTCTCATTTATATATATTCCATACTTTATCCAATTTTGTTAATTATATTAATTTTTTTTACCCGACCCGAACCTGAACCCGGCCCGAGTGGTTCATGATTCACCCGGCCCGATGATTCATGGTTTAGGGTTTAGGTTTATATAATTAAATAAAATTTACGCGACCGGACCCAAACCGACCCGAACCCGAACCCGGTCCGAGTGGTTCATGGTTCACCCGACCCGAATGGTTCACGATTTAGGGTTCATAGTTTAGGTTTCAGGTTTATATAATTAATGAGAAGATTGAATTAATTAAAGAACTTAATTAAATAATAATGAGACATTGCATATGTGGCACGCCACATAAGCGGTGGGCATATAAGTTTGTGCCCACCTGCGGACATATGATCAAAACCGTTAATACATAATAATAATAATATTATGAATAACAGTTGTATGCACCAATTGCACAAGATGTAATTGGTGCAATTTGATTCAATTTTAATTTGGATGAACCATCTACACCTTAAACACTAAATCATGATCTATTCGGACCGGATGAACCATTAACCACTCGGGCCGGGTCGGGTCGGGCCCGGTAAAAAAAATGGCCAAACTGAATTGGTAAATTTTTTTTTAAAAAAATTGAATTGAAATCCAATTACACCAAATCAAAATTGGTGCAAATGGTGCACATGAGAATTTGTCTAATAATATAATATGAGTATAAATAAATATTCTTATATTTTTAAAGCCGTGTGAAAATACTAGTAAAGCAAGAAGAAAGATAAATGGGCTGGGCTGGGCTGGGCTGAAAAAAACAAAAAAAGGGCCGGTTAAAAATCCCTAATCTTCTCACTCTTTCTTCATTTTCTCGTTTCTTCAATCGGCCGCCGCCTCCATACATCGACCACCTCTCTCCCCATTAAAGATCTCAGGCCACCCGCTCTCAGTTCATTCTCCAGCGTCACGCCCCCCAAGGTCTAGGCGGGAAAATTGAACCACACTCAAATGTTTTTAGTATAGTATAGATACGTGTTTAAATACACACTCATGAACTGCTCCCAGCCGTTATTGGCCCCTCTGCAATTCACTCGCCTTTCTTCGCTCTCCTCAAGCTGTAAGATTCTCTCTCTGCCTCGCTTGTTTTGTTTTTGTAGCTTTTGTGTACTTGTATGGATGACGGATTATGTAAATTACAGTAAAATTTTAAGCGTCATTTAAGCGGATGGGAGGGGTGGGGGTGAGAGTTCTGTTTTATTTTAATAATTTTGTGTGGAATTGGGGGTTTTATCCTATAATAGTAACTGCAAATTGTTGTAGACAGAATGCCTTAATCTTTAGTCTCTGCAGCTTAATTGATTGCATGCTAATCATATACTTAATGTTGTATTAAGAATAAGGTAGATTCAAAATCATTAGGGCATGAGTTCACCTTATCGTGTTCTAAAAGTATTGCTGGTGCTTTGTTTCTTTGAACGGGTTGATGAATATTACATTACATCCATTAATGTGTCGATGCTACTAAGTATAATTCTTTATGGTTTCCTTTGTTTTGATTCAGATGCTATGTTAGCTGGTGTTTTTAATATTTTTCTTGTGTTCTCATGAAACTAGACAGGTGTTCTTAGAACTTCTCAAAGACTTCTCCTCAGAGTTAAGGCATCATCACTTTCAACAATGGCAAATGTAAGTTCATATTCCATTTCTAATGAAAAACATTTACCGGCTAGTGCATTTACATGCAAGCTTATTACAGATGCATGTGCATTTACTACACCTAAAATAGTCGAAACAGGCTGCAAATGTGGCTTTTCTAAATTCTGGTATTATGTGAAAATACAGGATAATGACGCTTTTGGAACTGTCAAGCAACAATTAGCAAAACTATTTGAAGAATCACTCAGAGTAACGGTCCCTGATGAGGTGGGGGTAGATCCTCTTATTGCTCCCTGCCAAAACGCAAACTTTGGGGATTACCAATGGTATTACTTGATTTTCTGATCATCAATTTGCAAATTCTTATGTTCTTAATGAATAAGTTTGCCTCAAACCTTTGGTTTATTTTTCATGGAGATTGTGGTTGATTTGCAATTGATAATCTTTCACCCTTGCAACTTCTGTGATTATGAAATACAAAATTCTTTCTTGCTACAGTAATAATGCCATGGGCTTGTGGTCAAAAGTTAAAGGAAAGGGTACTCAGTTCAAAGGTCCCAAACCAATAGGAGAGGTTGTGAAGGAAATATATGCTTTATTAACATTTTTCATATATATTCTAATTTTTAATTTGCTTCTTATAGTTAGGTTGATTCCTGATAATATGAAATGTTCTTTAATTGTTTACTATATAGGCCATTAAGGAAAATCTTCCTGCATCAGAAATTATAGATAAATGCTCAATTGCTGGAGCTGGCTTTGTAAATGTTGTTTTGTCTCGCCAATGGATAGCCAAGGTAATTTCTGCAAGAGTGCTTTCTCTTGAGCATTTTTTTCTTTTTATATGTGTTTGATCTTTCAAAAATTGGTGCAGACCATTCAAAGGATGTTAATAGATGGCATTGAAATATGGGCTCCTAAGCTTCCAGTTAAAAGGGCTGTGGTTGACTTTTCCTCGCCCAACATAGCCAAAGAAATGCATGTTGGTCACTTAAGATCGACTATCATTGGAGATACCTTGGCTCGTATGCTGGAATATTCGAATGTGGAGGTTCTTAGGAGAAATCATGTTGGAGATTGGGGGACACAGGTATGTGGTTACCTCATGTTGTATATTGTTTCAATAAATGTTACTTGTGCTTGATTTTCTTATTGTGATTGATGCTTATTTGATTGACATTGTGGAAACAAATTAAAATTTGTATGCACTACTGCTGCTGTTCTTTGTCAGTGTAGTATATTTTTCCTCCGGTTGAAATTGCAGGTTTTCTTTGGTTTCTAAATGTTCGTACAATCTTTAAACAAATAATTTCATCGATGAAGCTTAGAGATTCTTTATTGGTTTTTAAATGTTCTTGCAATCTTTCAACATGCTTTGTTGGATTTTTCTCTAAAAGTTATGTACGTATTTATGTTTGATACTGGAATATGATAACTTCCTCGTGGGGCCTCGATGTCAATGTGGATTTCTTGTTATTGAAGTGTAATTCCTGAATAATAGGAATAATGATTTTTTAAAAAAATCAATTCTGCATGCACACTAATGTTTTATTTGTTTTCAGTTTGGCATGCTAATTGAATTCCTATTCGAAAAGTTTCCTGATGGTGAAGTTAATGATCAGGCTATTGGAGACTTGGAGGTGAGAGGAAAACTTTGAATACCATTTTTTGTAACAGGTCTTGTGGATTTATGCTGTCCATTTTCTTTTTACAGTAATGCAAAAATACATTTAACTGAAATAACTTGGATATAGATAGTCTATCACCCCCATGTCTTGGACATACACTTGATATATAGGATATAGTTTTATACAGCTTTAAGCTTTACTCTTATTAGCACTTCAAAAATCGAAGTTTCACTAGTTACTACTGTTTTGCTTTTGCTTGAAGCATTGTTACTGTGATACTACTTCTTTACACTTATTGCTTAGCTTATTATACCATTCAATTATAGTGACTTTTATAAGCTTCTGAGGAATTGTGTTAAGCAGGAATTTATAATGGCTTGGTTTACGATTCAATTTGTTGAAGGCACAGTCACGTAATATCAAGTTACCATAATACATGCCAAATGCGTTTTTCCTCTTATCCAGTAGTGTATCAAGTCCATTTAATCTTAACATCCTGCAACAATATTTAATTAAATGTCAATATGCTTTTTTTTTTTAAAAAAAAAAAACTACTGTTGGCTATTCTTGAATGTCTGACAATAAATAAAATGTTGTACTTATTAAAAGAATGAAAATATGCAGTACAAGAGTTCATTTAGTTATTTGATTGCTGGTTTTCAGGCATTCTATAAGGCGTCAAAGCTGAGGTTTGACAGCGACCCTGCTTTCAAGGAGAAGGCCCAACTGGCTGTAGTTAGTCTTCAGGTAAAAAAAAAATGAGAGTCTGTCTTGCCTGAATAATCCTCAAGAAGTATTATAAACCTTTTTTTTCTTTTGATAGTGTAGAATCTCTTGGTTTGTACATCTCTCTGCATTATGCTATATAATATGTGTGTATTTATACTGCAGGCTGGAGAGGAGAAGTACCGAAATGCATGGGCTAAGATTTGTGAAATTAGTCGAACTGGATATCAAAAGCTCTATCAACGGCTTGGAGTTCACTTGGAAGAAAAGGTAATTAGGGGTTTCTCTATTTTAAGCTGGTCAATTATCTTTTGGTGAATATCCAGCAAGGTGTCTGTAAGGGCTGTATTAGTCATTCATAGAAGGTCTTTGGGACTAATGTGGTGTAGATTTTGTTATTTTATGGTATGTTTGGTTTGGTATTTAGTGGATTTTGAAATTGGATTTCAAAATCTAGTGGATCAAAATCCTGATCGATAGTAATGGTGTGTTTGTTTTGAGATTTAAGTAGGGTTAATTGTAATTGTAATGATTGAATGATTGTGCAACGATTAGTGTGTCTTGTAATAGAAGTTGTAAAAGTGAGAATATTTTTTGTGGAAAGTGATAAATAAAAGAAGAGTGACTGAGTGAGAATAAAAAAAATAGTATTTGCATTAATGAGTTATTGGGAAGAGTGTGTGGTATGTGTAGGGTTTATAATATTTGTAGGGTAAAATGTATTAGGTTATTTAAACCGGATTTCAAAATCCCAAAGTAGAAGTGGACTTAGATTTTGAAATCCTAAATTCGGTTTTGTAATCCCAAATCAAGCATATCCTTATTGTCTGATGATGTATACAAGTTATAAGATGTTAGCCCCCAGTATTTCTTTTTTCTCCAGCTATAAGATATGCATTGATGTTAGTGTTTGTCTTTTAATCAAGGAGAAGGCTTTTTGGAATCCCTAGACATGTACAAAATTGTTATTTGATTAACTTAGTATTCGGGTTTTTTCCAATTAGCAGTCATTTATTTATTTTTTTCCTTTTGAAGGGTGAGAGCTTTTACAACCCATATATTCCTAGTGTTCTAGAGATACTGAGTAGTCATGGATTAATTGAAGAAAGTGAAGGTGCCCGTGTTATCTTCATTGAAGGAAAAAAAGTACCCCTTATTGTTGTGAAGAGGGATGGTGGTTACAATTATGCATCAACTGATCTTGCTGCTTTGTGGTGAGTTTCCATTTTATATTTTTCACCAATATGTATTCTGTTCATGGAGATTCTCTCTAATCCTGTCTGTTTATTTATCATAATGAGTTAGATCACCAGCAGAAATCTTTTCAGTTTTTAACCTGTATTTGCATCAATTATGGCACTGTTTTATGATTATTGCTTTATCCAATATTATTATACCAATCATTTAACTGATGAATCTTGAATTACAACTTTATACTACTGCCAAGCTGTGGAAATTGCACTTGTTTTACAACTTACACATGTGATATTAGGTACCGATTGAATGAGGAAAAGGCTGAATGGATTATATATGTCACTGATGTTGGCCAAAGAGAGCACTTTGAAATGTTTTTTACTGTAAGTTTGAAGATCTTTACATGGTATATGGTGAGTATTGCCTTCACTAAGAGAATTTGGCGAATGCTTCTGCAGGCTGCAAAACGTGCTGGTTGGCTTCCGGCTGAGGATAATAAATATCCTAGAGCTAGCCATGTGGGGTTTGGGCTTGTTCTTGGAGAAGACGGAAAGCGATTCCGTACTCGCAGCACTGAAACTGTCAAACTGGTTGATTTACTTGATGAAGCCAAAAGTAAATGCAAGGCAGCTCTAATTGAAAGAGGTTCATTTCTGTCCTAAAAACTACTGGATTTAGAGAGTAGCTTGAAATTACATAAAACTGTTTAATCATATTATTCTAATGCTAAGATTTCTGGACATAACAAGTGTTTTGAATGTATACCAGGCAAGGATAAAGAGTGGACCCCAGAGGAGCTTGATAAAACTGCTGAAGCAGTTGGATATGGGGCTGTTAAGTGAGTTTTTTGTGGTTTGCATTTTTACCCTGATTAATTTTGTTTGCGTGACAGAAAAACTATGCTGTCTATTTGAATCTTACTCTTCCTTTAGCTCTGCTCAGAAATTTTGTTTTAATTATGAGATTGACAGGATCTATCACCTGCTTTTAGTTTATGTTTTAGTGTTCCATATATATACATACATATATATGCATGGGCTAGTATTTCTTATTCCTGGGACAGAGGCTATACGCTTTCCATAGCTTGTGCTTAAAGAAGGCAATTTTTTGTATATGAAACAGATATGCGGATCTGAAGAATAACAGAACAACAAACTATACGTTTAGTTTTGACCAAATGCTGAATGACAAGGTGTGTTCATTTTACTGCTGCTATGATTTGTATAGATGAAAAAAATTGTGTTGCTACTAATTTATGATTAATTAATATCCTCTGTAATAATGTTTTGCTGAACCTTCTTTATTTTTACACAATCTTCTTATACCTGTGTTCTTTCTGTGTCGTAAATGGAACATTGTTCTTTTTCAATTGTCAATTTTTAAATTCGTCTTATAATTTATTTTGGCTTTTGCATTTGTTGAAGTCAATCTACATTCTTTAATTTATTTCTTATTGTCTACTTCCTATGAGCAGGGCAATACTGCTGTGTATTTGTTATATGCACATGCTCGGATTTGCTCCATCATCAGGAAATCTGGGAAAGATATTGAAGAATTGAAAAAAGTAGGCCAACTCCTCCCATTTTGATGATCAAGTTTATTCAACATTCTTCACTTTCTAATGACATAATTTTTATCTTCTTTGAAATTTCCTTCAATGGCCATCTTCAGTTTTATGCTCTTTTAAAAGCGCCTAATAATCATAAAAGAACGTTAAAAATGTTGGAATAATTTCAAAGATGATGAGCTTTTAGGGTAATTTGTGATTCACATCAGTTCTTCATATTTGCAACAGTCTGGGAGTTTAGACTTGGCTCACGCCGATGAACGCACATTAGGACTTCACTTGCTCCAGTTTCCTGAGGTATTTGGTTGATTTTTTAAAATTTTATTTTAAAATTATGTTGATTATGGACATTCTTGTTACATTTTTGCTTGTGGATCTGCTTTCTCAGGTGGTGGAAGAGTCGTGCACAAATCTTTTGCCCAATGGCTTGTGTGAATATTTATATAATTTATCAGAAGACTTCACAAGATTCTATACCAACTGCCAGGTATTGAGCATAATATTTCTGAATGATCAAAATCTTGAGTAACAAATCAGAGCACAGTGTATGCTTGATTTGGGATTTAGAGGTTTTTGAAATCTGGATAAGTAGTAGTGTTGTTTGTTTCTAGATTTAAACGGGGTAGGATTTAACTTTATGTCAAATTGATGCGTAAGAGTGTGTGACGTATTATCATATTATATTGTTGATTGTAATCGTCTTTGTAATGATTGAATGATTTTGTAATAATTATTGTGTTCTATAGGAAGCTGCAAAAGTGAATAAAAGGTGTGAAAGTGATAAATAAAATAAAAGAAAAAATATCACAAAGGAAAGTGGTGTAGAAAAAAATGTTATTTATAGGTGTTTGTGGAGTGGATGTATTAGGCATTTAGGTGTTTAAATCCCAGATTCTAAAATCCCAAAGTAGAACCGGATTTAAATTTCGAAATCCCAAATCAAACACACCCTTACTGTTTGTCTTCATTTTGACAACGTGTCTTACGATTTGAAAATTTTGCAGGTGGTGGGATCAGCAGAGGAGTCGAGCAGACTGCTGTTGTGCGAGGCAACAGCAGTTGTGATGAGAAAATGTTTCCATTTGCTTGGAATCACACCTGTTTACAAAATTTAAACTTTCCCAAATCTGTTAACTTTTAATCCCGGGGTTACAGAGGCATGGTTATTATTCGGTTTAAAATCCGATGTGAAATTTGTATCTGAGGTCCTGCCATTTTTGTGGGGGTTTATATACTTCGTATGTAACTAACTAGTAGAGATTTAACTTGAATTTTAATGGTTGCCCTTTTACAGGAGACTATCTAGTGAATTGCATGGGTGCAAGAATGAGATATGTGTCATTTCTTGTTATACCAGGTGCACCGTGTTCTCTATAGTGTATTTTAAAAACTTGCAATTTGTTGAACTGAAACTTGTAACTTATTACACGAAAATGTGCAATCTGAATTCATAAAACATAGTTGCACATTTTAGTGTAATAAGTTGCAAGTTTCTAATATATACTATGAAGTGCACAGTGCGTCTGGTGCATACAAGACCTAACCAAGAATGAGATATGTGAGTGCCATTTCTTGTAGATAATACGACATACAGAGATGGGGGCTTACAATCTTGATGAAATGTATACTGTCAGTGCCATGTATTCGTGTTATCTACAAGATCATTAAAAATTGCTAAAATATTGTCCTTCATGTTAGGAAATAGTATTGAGGAAATGTATGCCCCAGTTGCTGAGTTTTAGCATGTGGGCACACTAATGTTTCACGTGGCTTGGATCCATAATTCATTGGATGCCGATTCAACGACAGTGTCGCGATTATATATTTATAATTTATGTAAAACACGTTTTTAGATGAAGTCAACAACATTCGAGGGTGGGAATTGAGGTGGGATCCCCAACATGTATAATACAAAATACTACTACTTCAATCCGCCCTGATTTAGATTGTATATTTATTATTTGGCTTGTGTTTTATCGATTGAATTGCTTATTAATATTTAAAATGATAAAGAGATTTTTAAAGTGGGGTATGATAGTTCAACTCTTCATTTATCCTACACCTCCTTAAAAGTTACTTTATTATTTCATATATTAATAAATAATCATTTGTTAAAACACGAGTCAAAAGGAAAATAGTCAATTAAAAATAGGATAGAGGGGGTAGGAAAAATATATCATGTCATAAGGCATGTACTTGGATGTGAGGATGGTAATTACGAAGAAACAAGTGTCATATGGCCCAATCCCCCTTGCATGCCACCTTTCGAAGCATCTTCTCGTGGAATTAGGTGGTGCACTAAATAACGAGGTAAAATGTATAAGATGGTTTTACGGTGAGACGGAGCATAATTTGGGTATAACACTTTAACATTTTAGAAAGGGAGAGTGTTGATTTGTGTTAGATTGTATTCTGTCTCATACGAATTTTTGTCCTCTATAATATATTTTAGAAAATATAATTTGTTGCATTGAAACATGCAATTTGTTTTACGAACACTAGTTGCACATTTTAGTGTAACAAGTTGTATGTTTTATGTGCAATAAATTGTATGTTTAAAATACACTATAGAATACACCGTGCATCCGTGCATGGGATACACATCCTTCGAATAAAACTGAATAAACAAAACAAATCGAATTAACTCATTTACTTGGTTTGGTTTGATTTCGGTTTTTACAACATCAAAAGTGGAAAATATCGAATCCATTGAAATTTATGTGCAAGGAAAAAAAATTCTGGATTTAATTACATTTTTAAAGTGTTACTCGAATGTAGCGTTAAATAATAATGTTAATTAAATATAACATTACTCGAATTTTTTACTTTTCACACCATCTGTTCGGGGTGAACATTTGATTAGTCGATTGTCGAATCATAATAGCAAAATCGAAATATTTATCAATAATAAATCGAAACCAAACCATTCAACTCCATAACCGATCTTAAACAAATTGAATTTTTCGGTTCATTTTCGATAAAAAATAGAAATATTTTTTAAATTATTTGACATTTTAAATTAAACATTTATAAAAACACATGTCCATTTTTTACCGAAGAAATTCGAAAATTAAATAACACAAAACAAGGTCCAATAATAATACACTATCACACAAGTAAACATACAATATATAGTGTGTGTATATAGTATATTATTTCAGTTAGAAAATGAAATTCAAACTAGACATAGGATTCTATATAGAATGTATTATTTCGGTTAAATTTTTCGGTAATTTTACCTTAAAATCTTAAACCGAAACCAAAAATTAATATAAAATAAAAAATTAAAACTGAACAAAATACCAAATTAACCGAATCGAATTTATATTTCGATTCGGTTTAGTTAATTTTTTACCGAATAATCCTTAGTTAAATTTTTACCGAATAATCCTCACCTCTACCATTTGTTCCAGATAAAGCGTCACTTACTTTTTTCCACATAATTTAATAAATATACTAATATAAAATGAGATGCAATATAATTTATGTGATTGTAGATAGAGAATACAAATCATTTAATTAAAAATAATTACTCAATTAAAAAAGTAATTACAAAGCGAAAAAAATTAAGAGTTGGTCTCAAGTAAACAAGTGTCATGGTGAATTCATATTAAAATATGAATCCTATCCACACACACCTCGGTGGATCTGTGCCGTTTAAATTAAGGATGGCAGAATGGTCAAGTCTTGTATGCACACTGTGCAATTTAAGTGTATTTTTTAAGCGTGCAATTTATTTTCCCGAAACATTCAATTTATTTAGTGTAAAACTAGTTGAATGTTTCAGTGTAAACAAATTGAACTTTTCAAGAAAACAAGTTGCAAAGTTTCATAAACACACTTGAATTGTACGGTGCACCTAGTGCACAAAAGACCTACTCGTGCATAATTTATAATAATATTTTTTTGTAACTCACTGGTTGAGTGTATAAGCAAATTAAAATTGCACACAATTAAATTGTGACACGTGAAAATTACGTATTAATTTAATTTATTATTTATTGAGAATTTAAATAAAGTCAATTCTCAAAAATAAATTAATAAATAATTGATGGAATAATCGATCCATTAAATTAATAAGGGCCAACTCGAGTTATATGGCCTAATAAATCATATTGGGCTTCTAAAGTCAGAAAAAATAAAGTTGGATATCTAAAGTCAGATAAATCAAGTTGGGTCTTTAAAATCCAATAAATAAAGATGAGCCTCTAAAGTCCTATAAATAAAATTGGGGTCTTGTTCAATAAATTAAGTCAGTCTAAACCCAAATTTTTAAAGCTCAACTCTTTTTAGAAACTTTCAAATCGATAGAGCCTGTTAAATCAAGCCCGTCAAGCCTAGGTCAAAACCCTTATTATATACACCTTTAATAGGGTCTATTCTCATTCATTTTTACACACAACAAATGACTCAAGATTCAAGATTTTAGAATTTTCTGTAGAGATTGAAGGTGTTCTTGAGAGTTGAAGGAGTTTCAAAGACGTTCTTCGTGCAAATCATCCATCGAAGATTCAAAGGCCTTCTTCGCAGATTCTCGAACATTCAAATACGTTATTCACTAAACTCGAAGGTGTTCATCTAGAAAGTCTCCAAGAATAAAGTTTAATCCAAAACAAGTTGTCTAGTCCTTAGATCAACATTATAAATCTTCAAATTCAACCTCAGACAAGATCAAGATGATGATTTATCCAAAAAAAAGTCTTTCAAGTCAAAGTTAAAATTCGAAGAGAAAACCAGAAGAATAAATTAGAGATTGTAACCCATAATTTTCTACATTTAAATTCGACGAAATTCTACTTGTAATATCATTTTGTGTTCTTATATTAAATTTACAAAATTTATCGTTAAAAAAAATAATTTTATGCTTAGTGACCCTTTCTGCTGACTGACTGCTTATACCATTGATTTTATTTTTGCTTTATAATCTTTGAATTTTTGCTTTTATAATCATTTGAATTTATCTTGATAGAATACTAATAGTAGCGTATGACGAAATAGAATAAGTCAAGCAGTTAGAGAACAACTATTTATGCCGTGAGGTCATGGGTTCGAGTCATCATTTGTCCGATTAAAAAAATAAAATTAAAATACTAATCGTAGTGTATGACTTATAATACAAAATAATATTAATCGTGATACTTTGAAGTATAACTTATATTACAAAATGATATTAATCGTAATATTGAAGGGTATGCCTTATATTGCAATGTATATTAATTGTGAAATTAAATGGTATTAATCGTGATAATTAAAGGGTATGACTTAAATTATTAAAGGATATTATTAATGATAACCGAATGATATGATTTAACCGAGGTTCTGCTTGGTTTGTTAAAAAGAATGAAAATAAGAATAGTAATGATAGTAGTAAGAGTGAAATAAATGTGCTCCTTAAAGTTTCATCATTTTGTTGATAATTAGAATTTACTATCATAACACTAAATTAGTTTGGCTTGCCAATGGAATCAATTTAATTGATTTTTAGAGAGTAATACTTCCCCTTGCTTTGGTAAGTTTTTTATTTCGTCAAAACGGATGTCCCAAGATATGTTTTCTGTTTTCTTAAATGAAAATTCACATTTTCTCTCTATACCTTTTTTCTTAATATCTCTCTCCACCATTTCTCTTTCCTATCACATCTCAACAACTTACTACACATAATACTATATTTTTTAATTCACGTGCAAAAAACAAATGAAAAGTTTAACTAAAAATAAATGAAGTATTATATTAATAATTCATTGTGTAATAGAGGGTGAAAAGAAAAGAAAGACATAACTCTAAAAAACTTAAGGAATGAGTGATTTCTTAATTTTTGGAATATGGGATTACTATAAGAGGTATAAAAGTTGTCAACCAAATACTTAATTTATTCCCTTTCCATTTCTAATTATAAGGGTATACTATGTTTGTTTCGGGATTTAGATGTGCGGGAGAAACTATGACTTCGAAATTCTATGAATTTAAAAGTTTTGATGAATAATAAAAATATGTGTTTGTTTTTAGCTTTTGGTGGAGTTAAATTTTTTATTTATGTCAAATCAATATGTAATATTGATTGATGTTGTATTATTATATTGTATTGAGAGTGAGAAAAATAGTGATGTGATAATATTGAATTTTGTGAAAAATAAGTGTGTATGTATATTTCATAGGAGTGAATTTTAAAGTCTGATTTTAAATCTCAAAGTATAATGAGATTTATTTTTCAAAGTTCTAAGTTCATACTAGTGAGTCCCAAAAAAAAATATACCCTAAAAGGTCTCAATCATGATTTATATATAAAAGACCATCGCTTGTGAAAACGGAAAAGTACCCAAAAAATAAAGAATCAAGTCCTCCTCTCTTGACATTTTTTGTTTCTAATTTCCCAAGTGCCTTTTTTTATTTCAAATCCTAATCTTTGTTTGTTTAGCATGATTTTGGTATAGAATTTTAAATTCTCTAAAATCCTACATATAGACTATATACACTCATCTTACTTTATTAAACACAATTTTTAATACACCATCAATCATCTATTACACACTTTTTAATTATTATTAATTACAAAACTGATGCGAGCGATTTTAATGCACATGCAAGAATCGAACCCGAGACCTGGATAAAAAATTTCCCAGGGCGACAACGGCCCGCAAATAATAACGAACTTCTCTTCAGGGTCACGAGCGCCCCTCAAGAGTGGTGAGTCATCGTGGGAGCTTCTGTGCTGCCCTCTTCAGAGACCTGGACTGGCGAACCGCCAAGGTTATTCTCACGCCTGCACCCTGGACGGACCTTTAGGGTTGTTTCTACGTGGTTCCTAAATTAGACCTGAAAACACCCTGGGGGGTCCCTGGCGCGGGCACTCCGACGCTCAAGTCAGATAATCGCGGATAATTATATAATCAAATTAACATGAATAATAAATAAATAGGAGAAAACAGACCAAGTCTCTCTTGATCCTTGAAATACCATTATACGATCAAACCTCTCGTTATCCTCATGTTATTGTGCGTATGAAAGTGTATATAACTCTCTCTACATGAATTCGTGTGTTTGTTCACGTTCGGATGAACGTGAGTGTGTTTTGTGAATCTCCGTAAGTGTATTTCCATGTATTTCAGGCGGTGTTAGTCAATAGTCACGCCCCCTCATAAATATGGATGGATCCTCTATTTATAATCCCCAAATATTATTATAGTGGGCTTAGTGGACTGAGCCCATGACCCCAACCCTCGAGGGCTTGGGAATATCTCAACTAACTTCCTTCCAGCCAAGCTTCCAAGAAAATCTCAACTGTTCTCGACCTTGACCCTTGAGGATCATGAAAATATCTCAACCACTTCCTCTGCCTCTCGAGTTGACCCAGTCAACCCCCTAAAATCTCTCAACAACCTCGGATCTCTTATAGAGCTAAGATAATATTCTTCCTAAAATCGGGGAAGACTTCAACAAAGTCTCCACGTGGCCTATCCTGATTGGCCAATCCATCATAATCCGAAATGACATCAACTAAGACCCGGTCAACTCTCATCCTCTCTTCCGAGAAAATAGAACGGCTCAAGACCCTCCTGAGGCTGGCGCCCCAGGAGAGTCCACCGAGCCCAAAAGAGCCTGCTATAGAGCTACTCCAAATGTCATCATCTTATAAACTCAGTACACGTGTCATCATCTCAAGACACGTGATATTTATGCCGCATCAACAACTTAACACCCTCTCTCCCCTTTTTTTACTTTACATGATATCTCTTCTACTTTACACACAATTTCCAATACACAACCAATCATTTATCACAAACATTTTAAAATCCTACTCTTTTAAATCTTACAAAGTCCATATTTCCAAACATATACAAAATTCAAATATACTTTTTACTACATAAAAATCCTTCAAATCCTCTTTACAGGATTTCAAATTCCCTCAAAACTATAAACAAACAAGGCCTTAGAGTCAAATCTTCTCGGTTAATTCAATATTATTTTTTCTCATCATTTCTCAAATTTCCTAATATTGTACATGCAATCTATGCATATATAAAAATAGAATAGTTCCTACAAAAGCATGTTCCTGTTCGTCCGTCCCATTTCTGACATTATTCTCTCTCTCTTTCCACATTTTTTAATTAATTAACTAAATTAATTTGATTAGAATGTGTTTTGAGTTAATTTTTTCAGTGCTCTTATTTAATTATTTTATATAAAATTAAATAGATACATTCTAAATTTACAACACTAATTATGATAAATCATTAACTAGAAAAAAATCTAAATATAAAATTTTCTAATCAACCTAATAACTTTAAAATAATGCATTTTTTTATTTTATTGATTTTGTAATTGTTGTTCTCATAAAACCGTATTATTTGATTAATATAATATATATTTTGCTATCTATTTAAAAAAAGAAATAAAGACAATCCACTACATATTTTGAGTGGAAAATACTCTAAGGTACAAAACAAAAATGTAGTGACAATCCACTACAAAATGTACCAATTTTACCCTTTTCCACATTTTAGGTGTAAATGTTATATTTTTATATAATTAGGGCATGTTATATTTTTATATAATTATTGTTAATAAATTACACTTTCTCTCATAGATGATTTATCGATTTCATTTGCCTAATCAAAGAGAAGTGATTATCCCAAAACTCATTTCCCTTCCCTCATCTCCCGACGTCACCTACCTCATCTTCCCTCATCTCCCTCCGTCTTCTCTCATCTCCCTCCGTCAAAGATAAGTGATTTCATTTCCCTACCAATAACTTCGAAAATTTTCAGCAAATTTTCTCCAATTTAGCCAAAATCGACGATTATCCCAAAACTCAATCCAGTTTACCCAAACACACAAATTCGCCAACCGATTAAATTCGCCCAAACGCACAAACATATACGATATCTAGCAATTTTCAAAACACCCGTTTTTATCCAATTGCAAAACGCGGCTGACGGAAATCACGGTGTGGGGTGTTTGGTGATGCGTGGCGAAACGGTGGTGTTGGGCGGTGCTCCCTTGCAGCGCCACGGTGGTGTTTGTTGGCCATGGAAGGTAAGGTTTTTTTTTTTTTGTAGTATTTTTTTAGATCTGTATTTTATCCGAGTCCAAGTCGGGCGATTGTGTGTGAGGGATGCGTAGGCGGCGGCGCGGTGCGGGGGACGACGGTAGTGGGATGACAGTGATGGTGGTGATGGAGACGGCGGATCTTTACAGATCCGCCGCGTGTGGTGGCTTATGGGGGCCGGTGGTGGGCGACGGTGGAGGGTGTTTGGTGGTTTGGGGATGATGGTGGAGGCGGATCGGTTGAGAGGGTGACGGAGGCACCGCGATGGCGAGGGGGGCGAAGTGAATTCTTCGATGCAGATGAAAATGGGGAAGAAGGTAATTATTTTGTTTTTATTTTTCTCTATGTTTTGTAGATCTGAGAAATTGAGAATTTGAGTGGTAAGTTAATTTGTCTGTAATTTTTTTTGCAGATTGATGTTGTAATTTTCTGTAGAGTGGCAGTGGAGTGAATCAAATTGGTGTTTTGTAATTTTCTGCAGATTGTTGTTTTGTAATTTTTCTGTAGTATGCTGATTGATTTTTTGTAAATTTTTAGAGTGTAATTTTCTGTTTTATTTTTGCAGATTTTTAATTGTATTTTGTTATGGGGAAAGTACATTATTATTGCAAATTTTTTTTGTTTAATTTGTAATTAGATGTTTATTTTTGCGGATTAGGGTTTTTGTTTAAATTAGGACCCAAAATACAATTTTTTTTTAAATGTACTCCAAAATTGGTCAGAAGTGCAGAAAATTGGGCAGAAGGGCAACTTAGACTTTTTGACCATTTTTTTGTACCTTAGAGTCACTTTTTTTTGTTATGTATCTTAGAGTACTTTTATTAGTGACTTTGTAGTGGAGTGTCTCTCTCCCTTAAAAAAAATATCTGGTTTTTAGGTGAATTTGGTTTAAGTAGATTTAAGGCAAATACCTTTCTTAGTTAAGCTTCACTTTTCATTTCTTTTTCAAATATTTAATTTACTTAATTATATATATATATATATATATTTCCATCCCATAAAAGCGTGCACACCTACTTTATTATTGAGTGTTTGTGAGCGAGTTGTTTATTAATATTTCAAATGATAAAATGATTTTTAAAGAGTGGTATTATAGATCTACCTCTCATCTATTGCATGCATCTTTAAAAATTATTTTATCATTTTAAATACTAATAAAAAACTCGCTCGCAAAAACACGTGAAAACAGTAAACGTGCACGTTTCTTTGGGAAGGAGGGAGTATATATTAATTTATTATATTATAAAATGACTTACTACAAACTAACAAATATTACATATATATATTTTTTAAATGTAATATATAATTAAAATTTCAAAGCACTAACCATATTATATAAATTGACAATCTAATATTAATATACATAAATAAAAAAAAATTATGTTTAAGATTATAATATTAAAAGAGAATTTTGTGTGAGACTATTTTATACGTGAGACGAACTTTCACTTAATCATATTTTGGTCATACTTCTCAAATTAGATTGGAGCGCTATAAATTCATAATTTATCACTCCCTCCAGTCCACCAATCTTATGCACAGTTGACTTTACACGCGCTTTTGCGAGCTAGTTTTGTATTAGTAATTGTAATGATAAAATGACTTTTAAGGAGGAGTATGATAGATAACCCCTTCTTAAAAGTTATTTTATCATTACAACTACTAATACAAAACTCGCTCGCAAAAGCGCGTGTAAAAGTCAACTGTACATAAGATTAGTGGACTGAAGAAAGTACATAATATAACAAATAAGATCGTCGAGCATCACCCGATGAAATACTAGTATTGCATAAAATGTCCCTCTACATATAAAGGCTCATCCAAATATCGCTTTTAAACAACGATTAATTAGTTAACACTTGAATATCGTCAAAATAAATGCACAAACTTAGCCTTGAGGAGGAGAGATCGTGAGCATGGGCAGTTACGAAAGTGGGTCCCACCTGCGTCAAAACTGTGGCATTAAATGTGAACACAGGAGTATTACGTGGGGCCCACTGCCAGCGGTTACATTGTCCGCATTCCCTGGTCTAAAGATTCCTCCAGTTCTCTTCAATTCAATACCAGCGCTTCTCCACTAAATTGTACGATCACGTTTTCAACTAACTGTAGAGAAAAATCACGGGAATCTTCAAATTTCTCCCTCCCTCCATTCTTCTCATTTCTGTAACCACCCACACTTAAAACACACACACCACGATCCTCGAAAACCCTCACAAATTCTCACTGTGAGGAACTGAAAATCACGCCCGAAATCATGAGAGAGATCCTGCACATTCAAGGAGGCCAATGCGGGAATCAGATTGGGTCCAAGTTCTGGGAAGTGATCTGCGACGAGCACGGCGTCGATCCCACCGGTAAATTCAAGGGCGATGGATCCAACGATACTCAGTTGGAGAGGATAAACGTGTATTTCAACGAGGCGTCCGGCGGAAGGTACGTACCACGCGCTGTGCTCATGGATCTGGAGCCGGGGACTATGGATTCTATCAGATCCGGGCAGTATGGGCAGATCTTCAGGCCCGATAACTTTGTGTTTGGGCAATCAGGCGCCGGAAACAATTGGGCGAAAGGACACTACACTGAGGGCGCGGAGTTGATTGATTCGGTGCTCGATGTTGTTCGGAAGGAAGCTGAGAACTGTGATTGCTTGCAAGGTTTGTGAATTTTGGTTTTAGTTCCCCATTTTGCTGTAATTTGGTTTTCAGTTTGTGTTTTCTGTATGATTACTACTTGCTTATACTCATGCATTTAGGAATTTAGGTTTATGAGGTTTAGTATCCTATGCTACAAGTGTTATATTTTTTTTCCCTCTGTTTTTGTATATCTGTTGAAACTATGTGTTTATATTTTTCAATTTCTTCACTGTTTTCCTCGTGATGGCCATTGTTATGTTCATAGTTTTCAGTAGCATGATATGATTTAGTTTTTGCGAGATCTGGAATGAGATTTCACTAAATCACTAGATAGACGCAAGCGTGTAACGCAATTTCAGATGGTCATTTGGGTTAGATCCAAAACTAGGACATAAGTTACCTTGGAATTGACTATTGAGTGAAATGTGGTCCCAACATTTGAAAGATTTTACTCCTATACTTGATAAACCTCTGAGAGGGAAGAGATTTCATGAAGCATTTTGTGTTTGGTCAATGGGATTTTGTGCTGTGTATTGAGATCTAAATTCCACCACACGAAATGTTAAGCCTGATCTTATTAAGCCTGTTTTTCTCAACAAATGATGAAGTTCTTATCCTGCCCTTTGATTTTTTTCCTATTCATGGGGCCATTTCCAAAAACACTGTATTATTTTTGGACAATAATTATGCTGCTCAAATATACATTCCACTCCACCGACAGTTTTCACTGGCAATCTGACTTTCATCAATTATGGAGAAACTGTTACAACAACCTGACTGAGTCCTTTATTTACGAAATTAATATATTTGAACTTTTTTTGGTCATTGAAAATCATTAGATATCAAATATGACTTGTCAGTACTTAAAGAACTACTGTATGTTTTTCAGTTCTTGATTTAGTCACCGACACAACGTGATTCTATTATTGGTTCATGTAGCCTACCCTAATTATTTGGGATTAGAGACTCGGTTTGTGTGTTTAGTATTACTTTGTTTCTTCTTTTTTGTCCATACACATCATAATCAATTTTTCGTTTCTGTTCAATACACATAACTAAAAACCTGTTTATGGTTTCCATTTTACCAGGATTCCAGGTATGTCACTCACTTGGAGGCGGGACGGGTTCTGGCATGGGTACCCTTTTGATTTCAAAGATCAGAGAGGAATATCCAGACAGAATGATGCTTACGTTCTCTGTCTTCCCTTCACCTAAGGTCTCCGACACTGTTGTTGAACCATACAACGCCACACTCTCAGTGCACCAATTGGTGGAAAACGCAGACGAATGCATGGTGCTTGACAATGAAGCTCTGTATGATATCTGTTTTAGGACTTTGAAGCTCAGCACTCCAAGCTGTAAGTAGTTAAACGAATCAAGAATATTCAGATAATTAACTTTAGACACTGGTATTTTTTTAAAATTATAATTGTTTGCAGTTGGTGATTTGAACCATTTGATCTCCTCAAATGGTACAAATCAAGATGACACGAACTAATTTCATGATTTTTTTTTTAAGTACAGTTTCTCAACTTAGATGGTGCATAACTAATGCCTTGCGAAATAAATAATATCATACTATATTTTTCAAAAACGTATTAGTTATATTATTAAAAGTAGTATTACATTTTTAATTGTAAAGTATTAGTCGATCATTTGAGGTAATACTTTTCAGCGTACAAAGTAGTAACACCTTTTCACGAAATAACTATTAAGTACAATATTACATTCTTCTAAAAAGTATTAGGTATATCATTTAAAAGTATTAGTTTTTTATATTGTAAAGTATTAGTTGATAAAATATAATTTGAGGTAATACTTTTAAGGTTAGAATGTAATACTTTTTCATGAAATAACTAATGTAGTAATTTATGTGTTTTTATTATTATTGTTTGCAGTTGGTGATTTGAACCATTTGATATCCGCAACGATGAGCGGTGTAACCTGCTGTTTGAGATTCCCGGGTCAGCTGAATTCGGATCTTAGGAAACTGGCAGTGAATCTGATACCCTTCCCACGTCTCCATTTCTTCATGGTGGGGTTTGCCCCACTAACCTCCCGTGGTTCCCAGCACTACATTTCCCTAACAGTCCCTGAGCTAACCCAACAAATGTGGGACTCCAAGAACATGATGTGCGCAGCCGACCCCCGCCACGGGCGGTACCTGACGGCATCAGCCATGTTCCGTGGGAAAATGAGCACGAAAGAGGTAGACGAACAGATGCTGAACGTGCAGAACAAGAACTCGTCCTACTTTGTGGAGTGGATACCAAACAACGTGAAGTCTAGTGTCTGTGATATCCCCCCGACGGGGCTGAAGATGTCGTCCACGTTCGTGGGGAACTCAACATCCATTCAGGAGATGTTCAGGAGAGTGAGCGAGCAGTTCACCGCTATGTTCAGACGTAAGGCTTTCTTGCATTGGTACACTGGGGAAGGCATGGACGAGATGGAGTTCACCGAAGCCGAGAGTAACATGAATGATTTGGTGGCCGAGTATCAGCAGTATCAGGATGCTACTGCCGATGAAGAGGAAGATTACGAGGAAGAAGAGGGCGCTGAAGAACAGTATGCATGAATGGTGGTACCTTGATTCACCTTATTATTTTTTGTAATATTTTACTGCTTATGTGTGCTTTCATCAACTTGCTGCTTTCTGTTTGTTACTATCAGTTTCAGGATTTGTATTGTATTTGTATGCTATCAATGTCGTTGGTGTTAATTTGACAACTACTTTCTACGTTGCACGACTGAACACTGTTGCACTATGTTTCTTGATTAGTATAGCTATGAAAAATTATTGCAGCGACATATTCTTTTCTTTTATTTCACTTTGGTATGTGAGATTTCAAAGCTCATTTAGGCCCCGTTTGGCTAAGCTTATTTTAAACATCTTATAAGTTATAACATCTTATAAATTGTTTTAAGAGCTTATAAGATGTAATTTTTAAGTAGTTTATAAGTTGTTAAAGTGTTTGACTAATACAATTTACTCCATACGTCCCATAAAAGTTTGCACATCTACTTTATTATCGAGTTTTTGTGAGCGAGTTGTTTATTAGTATTTCAAATGATAAAGTGATTTTTAAAGATGGATATTATAGATCTACCTCTCATTTATTGTATGCATCTTTAAAAATTATTTTATAATTTTAAATACTAATAAAAAACTCGTTCGCAAAAACACGTGAAAACAATAAACGTGCACATTTTTTTGGGACAGAGGTAGTATAACTTATTTAATAATTTTTTAATTTTTTTAATATAATTTTTTTTTGAAAATAAAATTTTTTTTCTGAATTTTTTTATTTGAAATATTGTTTTCGAAAATAATTTTTTTCTGAAAATATTTTTTTTTTCTGAAAATAATTTTTCCCGAATTTTTTTTTTTTCTGAATTTTTTTTTCTAAAATAATTTTGTTTTCCGAAAATATATATTTTTTAATACTATTTCTTTTAGAAAATATTTTTTTTCGAAAATAATTTTTTTTTCGAAAATAAATTTTTTTTTTCGAAAATAATTTTATTTCGCAGAAAACGGGACGAGTTGGGTTGAATTTGGGCCGGGATTTATTGAGATAGGGTAGAGCTTATATAATTTTTGGAAAATAAATTGGGATATCCCAACTTATTTTTTTTGAGCTTATAAGCTCTAAAGAACTTTTTTTTAGATCTTATAAGATGCTAAACATCTTATTTTACCAAACAAAATTAAGGAGCTTATAAGCTCTTAAACAACTTATAAATTATTTTAAAAAGCTTATAAGCTGTGCCAAACGGGCTCTTAGTACAAGGTAAGGCCAGTGCCAAGAACAATTAAGAATGCATTATCCATCAATAATATTGTTATATTAGACAATTTCCCATGACAAATGATCAAAGGGTATAATTTCAATTTCTGTTTTTTATCAGTTGCCGCTCTTATCTTTGAACCTTTTGTCCACATATGCATGAAGTTATCATGTAGCTCAAACGCTAGTTTGACTTGAAAATATATTACCATCCACACCCTCAACTTCACGTTATCTTCATATACTTAATTATTTAAACACGCTCTTACAATAATTTATTAATTATTAATTCATCCATATAATTTTTATGGGTTCCACCATCACCTCTCTTTTACCCACATTTTTGCCAAATATACAATCTTTCTCTAGTTCATATATTTGGATGGATGACGTTTTTTCTCCAATTTAAAAGTCATTCACAATGATTTTAAACATATTTTTATTCATCCAATGTTTAAACACCTCAATGGATGATTGTAACAATACAGTAATTTATTTTGGAAACACAAAAAAACTCCTCCTCCTAAGAAAATTTCTCCCTTGGCTAGTTGGCTTTCTATTGACCACGATAACTTGTATTTCAATCTTTCATTTATGTCAACATGATCAACTAGAATGATATCACCTGTGCCACTTTCGGTGTTTCATAGTCTGGATGTATGACAATAATGACACGTGGATGATGATAAAAATAATAATTAACTAACTGTATATACCATACAAACACATGTTATGACTCAAAACGTGAAATGCGAAAAAGTGGTACATAGGAATCGAACTGCTCTCAAACCCTTCTTAGAAAATGATTTATTTCTTTCAGCTCTAACAAATTTTGTTTCTCTCTTTCTCTAAAAATTGTAGTTTTCTAATGGTATGCTATCCAAATTCTTCGACCTTTTGTAATCGTTAATTGGATAATTCTTGTTAATCTTCCTAGCATATTAAACCTATGCTTAAAACTGTTCAATCGTTCGTTGTGGGAATTCACGCCAGCTTGAGTAATTACCATTCTTAAGGGGTCGAGCTTGAAGAGAAATGATCAATTTTCAACTCAACTCAGATGCTGATGTGTTTTTGCAGTTGATGATTGAGTTTTCGAATGCACGTTTGTTATTTTGTGAATTATGAAGAATCATTAACCCGAGTCCTTTGTTTTTGGGGGTTCATTTTTGATGAATCTTGGAGTGGGAGCTTTGAATTATATGAAGGGTCGGCTGAAAAATCCATATTTTTTGAATATCTTCTCTTGAACTGCAAAATTTTGAGTTTGGGCGTTTTCTCCTCTTGAACAACAAATTATATACTTATTAACAAATACTTCTACCCACCAATTACTCTGTTGATATTAGTTATTGACATGAGACGGTCTCATGCACAAGGACGGATTCAGGATTTTACTAGTGGGGTGGATTGAAATTTATTAAAATTTCGCCACATTTAAATTTTAAATTTACATATAGTATTTTTTTAAAATTCCGTTGAATAATTGTACCTGTGAATGATCTATATAAGTTCTCTTGTGTTCGAAAAAAAATAATATCCATTTAGGTTATGTCATATGAGATCTCAAAATATAAAACTTATCAGTAATTATATCTAAATTTATATATATTTCTAAGAAAATATCTTCCAAAAGATTAGTGTTCATTTGTAAATTAAATACATTACTTCTCTATTAATAAATATAATAGTTACAACTTATGCTCAATATTTGTATTTAACTATTCCAAGAAACATTAATCAATTAAAGAAAATATATCATTTAACTCATGTTAACATTTTATTACATTTTTACCTTTTTTTTTAAAATAATATTAAAGTGACCAACAAATTATCATTGTCCAAATATATAATAAATAAAAAGTAAATTACTCATATATATTCCTCAAAAGAAAAGGACAAAATTTGAGAGAACGATGAACATATTTAATATTGAACAATTTAAATAATAAAAATATTAAATTAAAGAAATCATATTCAGATGGTACTTTGAATGTTTGAGTGGGAGGTATGTGTCAAGCAAGCACATGAAAAATAGAAAGGGGAAAAAATAAAATTAGAGAACTAAAATTATATTAAGCTCAAGCTACATATTGTATATTAATTTAATAATTGAAAAAAAAGTGTGAGTGGATTTTAATTTTAGACTGAGGATTGCAAATTAAATACAAAATAGAAAATAATATTGGGTTTGGACTTAAATTTATATATTGAGTTTTATTCACATATCAGTGCATCCCCTAAATAGATATGTCCCTGCTCATACATGAGACGGGATACAACTTAACACAAATCACACTCATTCCTTCCAAAGTCTTAAAAACATCAATGCTCAACTTATGCCCCGTCTCGTCCTAAGACCGTCTCACGCAAGTGTGCCTCAGAATTATTTTATTAAGGTACTATTTGATCAATATTAATTATTTATATTAAATAATTATTATTATTTTTAATGAACAATAATAGTTGTGCGTGCTACTCCTACTACCGCATTAGTCCAATTCATACATGATATATGTAAAATTATATGTTATAAACTTTTGTGAACCTAAGACCATGTTGAACTCTATTTTCTCAAATATCACTGTTATGTACACACATCATTACTATTATATATGAATACTATGACTATTATGTTTATGCACTATCATTATTAAAAAAATTAGAGTTTACCTTGAACTCGGTTTCCAAGAGATCTACTCCAACTATATATATATATACCTAACATTATTTTGTACGTAAATACATACTACTACTATTTAACAAACTTTTACAATTTCTATCTAAAAAAAAAAAAACTAAAATCTAAATTCCCTAAACTTTTTAGATTGAGTGAACAATGCATTGACGAGATGGGTTCATGGATAGAGGGGAGATGGGTATGGGACTTAAGATGGCGGTGGAGGTTGAGGGAGAGGGAGGAGGAGAGTCTTAGTGAACTATTAGGGTATTTAAACAAGTACAATCTTACAACAGATAAAGAAGACTCGTGGAAATGGATACACTCTAACAATGGTATTTTTTCCACGAGTTTAGCCTACAAGAGAAGAGTTGCAGCAGCGGAGGAGACAAATCGTGTGACAAAAATGGTCTAATGCTATGCACCTAAATGTGTTCAATCCATCGTGTGGATGGTGCTCAAACAACGGTTGCCGACAAGAAGAGTCTATAAAGAAGAGGTATTGTTCCCCCTAATGGTGATACCAATTGTATTTTTTACGCATCGGACGAAGAGAGTATCCAACACCTATTCCTTCCATTGTGAGTTTGCTAAAAAAATCTAGAATTTATGCTATTCTTGGACAAAATTATCGATGGTCCCACATCAAATGCCCATCGATAATTTTCTCCAACATGACAATTTTTTTAGTTTGGATATTAAAGCAAAAAAATCAGCCACATTATGTGCATGCATCATATGGGAGATTTGAAAATCTAGAAATGATCGTGTGTTTAATGGAGAAACATCGAGTCCACAACAGGTTGTCGAGAAAATTAAGGCAAAGATTTGATCAATGATTAACCAAAATAAATGTAATAGATAGGAGTGGTGACTTTATTCTTTCTTCTCTCAAATTTAATAGGTTGTAACGGGTTGGTATCCTTTGTACTCAAAATTACTTAATGAAATTTTCTTGTCAAATAAAAAAAAATTACCGTAGGAGTGGAGTACATTTTTTTTTTTTTTTGATCGGAGTAGGAGTGGAGTACATATTATAGTGTATGAACATAATCATCCAACATAAATAAATTAGAATGTAAATAAGGCACAAATCACACTAAAAAGAATGATTTTTTAATCAATTATTCAATTATCCCTTCTGGAATGCGGCCAAGATCGAACCAATGTGTTACATCATTTTATTTCTAACAATCAATCTAATAATTTCTCCAATAAATTTGACTAAACTTTACACTTCCGGATACCAAAAATGACCTCAGTAATCTCAACAAATCACCAACATTCTACCTTAACAAAACAAAAATTAGTATCATCTTGTTCTTGGAAATTTAATACCCCCACTAGAACTCCTCATAATCTTAATCTTGATTATGTCCATTCTTCTCCTCCTAGCTTCAGCAAATCTGGACCGTTGATCTGCGAACAAGTCTCTCTGAGCTGATACAATACTCTCCTCAAAAGAAATGTTCAGATCAGGTATCCCAAATGGGCCCACTGGCCCAGGCCCATTAAACGATGCCCCAAAATGGGCCGGAATTGGCCCAACTGAATGATGAATTTTCTCTGCCATCTGATCCAAAACGAACGGCTGAGGTTGCCCCAAATTAATTCCAACGTTACCATATCTACTTATTTCCAATTTAGGCTCTTCTTTAATTTGGTAAGAATTTAGCACCTGTGACGAAATTGAAAAAATAAATCAGGGTTTTGAGTGTGTGATTAAACGAGATCTTTTGGGTTTAATTTGTAAGGAAATAATAATCCTAGAGTAAATACCATGATCCAAATAATACAAGAATATTTTTTCAGATGATTCAATTTATTACCTCTTGTTTCATTGCTTTCAATTGAGAATTGTAGGCAATCAACTTGTGGTAATACTTGGTCACGTTTCCAATCTCCTGTTTAGTTGAAAGTACACCACAATTAAATTTTAAAAAATAAAAATAAAGTACACCACAATTAAGATAATTTCAGATGAAGAATAATGTGGGGAAATTTCAAGAAAAGATAATTTTGATAACAAGGGTTTTAATGCAAACTGACCTCTTTTAGCAAATCTCTGCGCTGTGTTAATTCTTCAATCGTAGCAGTGTATTTCTCCCTTGACTGCAAATCAATTTAACAGTATGTAAGTTTAAATATACAGAAAAAGGGAAACACCAAAATTTGCTCAAAAATAGGAGAGAGGTTTTACTAAAATCAAATTGAAAAAAAGGAAAAATATTTACACACTTTTTTCACAACAAAAAATTGCAAGAAAGGAGTAGAATTGAATACATATGAAACAGGGGAAAATTGAATTTCTTTACAACTAACATATCAACACAAGGTTAATAAAAAAATTGGGTTTGGGGATATATATATATATATATATATATATAAAATACACATTTTCCATAAAATAATATTACAACAGAGGAGTAGAATACATATTAAACAGAGTAAAAAACAGGGGAAAATCAAATTCCTTCAAAACCCAGTTTCTTAATAAAAAAAAATCAAATTGTAAATAAAATCAAGAAAACACAAACCCTTTTGCGGGAAGTTGTTTTTGTATCAGATTCAGTGGGTGGAAAAGCGAGGGGAGTGACCGGACTGACGGCGGCGGCGCCACTCTCCTCCGCCGCTTTGGAGTGAGGTCGTTGGACGTCGTCGTTTTGTGGGAAGGATGTGGAAATGGGAGAGTGATTGAATGTAGATCTCCTTTTGGTGCAACCCCATTGCAAAGCAGAGGCGGATTCAGGGTTCAATATCAAATTGGGAAGATGGAGTAGAATTTGGGCGACAAAATAGTCATCTTGGGTGGGAAAAGAGATTTGGGTGCTTCTTCTGCCTATTGGTTTCTTGTCTTTCATCGTGATTTTGGTGCAGATTCTTTCTTCTTCGCAACGAAACCCTGTTTTATGAGAAATGATGAAGAATTTGCAGAGAGAGAGAGAGAGAAAGATAGTAGCTTCGAGTGTTTTTAAGGACAATGGAAAGAGAGAGAGAGGGGAGGTGCGGATGCCACGTGGCGACCAGCTAATGATGAAGGGTCGCCTCTCTAGGGTTTATGCCAAATTGCCAATATATATACATTTTTGGATTTTCAATTTTCATTTTTCTATTTCATACAAGTACCCCTCCCAGATTTGAAGCCACATCTACTTTTCGTTCGTGTTTTTGCAAGTGAGTTTTGTATTAGTAATTGAAATAATAAATTGATTTTTAAGGAGGATATAATAGATGAACCTTTTATCTATCATATCCCATCTTAAAAATCAATTTATTATTTCAATTACTAATACAAAACTCGTTCATAAAAACACGTACAAACAGTAAACCCGCCTTCGAATTCGGGACGGAGAGAGTATTATTTTACCAATTTTTTGTTTAAAAACCGTGCTTCTTTGATGGAGATAACTTGCGGTATGAAATAGGACAAATTGTATAAAAGGAACTTATCTTTGTTACTTATTGCATTTTAAGGATTGAACTTTAGACTTTTGCAAGGTAAGTATCAAATTATTAATTTGTTGTAAAAAAAATATACGGTCAATTTTAAAGAAAAAAGGAGTATTTCCGCTTTTTTTTAATATACCACTTTATATGATCATTTTCCAAAAAAAAAACAAATTATAATAAATATTAATAATGAGTTAATGAATTTTAATATTTTTTAAACGTAAAATAAATTAAAATATAACGAGTACTAATACTCAAATAATTACAGACAAGACCTTACAGAAAAAATACCGAATAAGCAATTCGAAGAATTACAAAGAAGAACTACTAATTAATTTTTTAAGTGACTTGCAATGAAGATACTTTAATAATGCTTATATGATTTCGTTAATGTATTGAGAATGGATATGAGAAAAAAAGTATTTTAGTCCCATAATTTTTTTATAATCAGTTTTTCGTCCAAAAAAATTTAACTATCAAATTTTGATCCCCTAACTATCTCGATTGTTCAATTTTGGTTCCATTTTTGTCGAAAAATAGAAGTGTAGTTTGTCTTATCAAAACAAGCCAATTTTTTTTCTCGGCTCTGTAATTGTGATCTGATTGTATTGTTGAAATTCGTCTCCATGAATATCTCCTTTAGATTGTTAGAACAAAAGAAATAGAAAGAGAAAAAGGGAAATTTATATAATGTTTGAGACGTGATTTCACTATCCTAAAGTAGATATTTCCTGCATTATTTTGAGCGCAAATTCTTGTATGCAATTAGTGCCCCACATTCAAAATTACTCTTCTCGCAGGTCATGGTTTAAGCCAGGTATAAGTCTTCCAAGTTTTTCCTTTTTCACAGGTCTTTCCTTCTCTTGTTTTTTATTTATATTATTTTTCTTTTCTTCTCTTCCTTATTCAGATCTTGTCATATTCTTCTCGCTTTCTTCCATTTTCTCATCCTCACAAATTTATAGGTCATTCCATTATTTTTTTCTCGTGATTCTTCACCACAATTTTTCAGATCATTCTATTCTCTTCTCATATTGTTCTTTAAACTTGATGTTTTTTTTTTAATGTTTTCTTCAATTGTTCTTCATCTCTTTAGATCAAGTATGTTTTCACGTTTGTACTGACATTTTGTACTTTTTTTTTTTTTTTTTGTTTTCTTCAATTGTTCTTCATCTCTTTAGACCAAGAATGTTTTGACGTTTGTACTGACATTTTATACATGTGGTAACACATTTTTCTTCATAGTGTAACACTTTTTTGTTCATGTAGTAGATTTTTTAGCAATATAACACTTTATACATGCGATTGTAATACTGTATGAATGCTCATGTCATACAATATGACAACAGTGTGTTACCTTGTGAACATCCATGTGTGTTACACATGATATTAAGTTTTTTAGTATAACAATTTAGTAATGTATACTTGTCCATGTGGTGACATATGAAGATTCATAAAGTAACATATGTGTATGCACACAATACAGAGTCTTGCAGAGACCTGCATGCAGTGGGTACATATTACTAAAAATTCATGTGTTTCTTTATGAAATATCATGTGTTCCTAAATGCTTTTAATATGTAATACTGTAAGTTTTTTTTCTATTAATTATCAAAATCATTCATAATTTGTGTTTTGTGGCTGAATTTTTTTCTTATTGTTCTTCAATCCACCTTCATGGTTTTTTCTTTCTGCCAGTATTTGAATTCACATTCACCGGATGTCATCTCCCTTTTTGTAAAATCTGTTTTAGCCATCTGAGCATACTTTTGGGGGACGGATGGAGTATTATAAAAAGTGGCTTGCCTTGAGTAAATATTTTTGGACCACTTTGCCCCTCCAATATTTTATATTTTGCACAATGCAAAATAATCCCTTCAAACCCTGCACTTAGCCCCCCCAACATTTTACACACTGCAAATTAATCCCTGCAAACTCTCCAAACATTTCATATTAATTCATATACTCAATCCCACAATAAACAAATAAAAACATATTACTTTTGTTGTATCACTATTAATCCGGCCCAAGCCCATTAATAATTCATCCGTTAATGAAGGAGTCCAATCAGATAACTGGCCCGAGCTTGCCCAGTTCGATAACATTTGTTAAGCTTGCCCACTTGAGATGGACTCTAGCTCACTAAGAAAGGGCCGAGGTCGCCACCCCCAAGTAGCTCGCTCATAGAGCTCTTAGAAAGTCTTATAAAAACAACAAGGGTCAAGAGCTCGTTATGAGCTTACTCAATGAGCTCAGATTAGCTCATTATGAGCTCCTCATAGAGCTCTCATTAAGCTCGCTCATAGAGCTCACAAACTAGCTAACTGTGAGCTCACTCAATGAGCTCTCAATGAGCAATGAGCTCTCATTGAACTCACTCAGTAAGCTCTCAGCAGGAGGTCTCTTATTCAAGCTCATCCGGAAGGTACAACAAGTACAATATCCTTTAGGAGTTCACTTGTACATAAGGGAGTTAATGTCGCAGTGCGGTACTAAGTCAGGAAAACCCTCCAAATATGGCTAAGTCAATGGCTTGAACTACAAGATGACAACATTGGTTACGCAGTTTGGGGAAAGATCAGGGAACTACGGCAAAGGATTCAAGGACTTGCCAGGTGTCGCACTAGTAACTAAGGCGAGCTCTCAGGAGATGTCAGAAATTAATGTAAAATGAAGTACCAGGTATTAAATGGAAGTTTGACCATTTGATGTCCCGACAAGAAAAACAGAGAGTGAGTGCACTCTCATATGTAGTATAAATATGGGCACTTAAGACCTAAAAACAATCCGAAAAATATCTATACAAGAGGTAAATTCTGCCCTAGTCTCGTTCACTTTATTTATGCTTTCAGTCTTTAAATCTTTCAGAGTTCAATCATTTGAACTCTCATTGTTTGATTAGTTAGTTACCACAAAAACCATATTCCACACAATTAATCCAATTAAACTAGCTATCAACAAATTCATAAATAAATTAATAATATACACTCAATTAAACAATCAAACAATATGAATAATCTACAAACATATATATACACATAAAAACTTGACGACAAAACGTGCAACGTACGAAACACGTGGTAAGCTCCTAGTTATATTAAAATATGCACAATTTCCCACGTGTTTTAATAAATACATAAAAAAACCCCGGTATTGAATGTGATATTTTGCATACTTATGATTCATTTTGCAATTAATTATATTATTACAATATTTAGTACAAATTTAGATGATTTTTTTTTTGTAATTTTGTAATTGAAATTTTTGTTTGGATGAACACATTAAATTAAAAAAATTAATGAGAAAAACTATTACAATTAATAAAAAGCACAAAATAAAAAATACAGTAAATTAGATTAAATAAAAGATAGATTAATTAGTCAAAGTGGCTTAGCTCATGTGGTTAGAGCACCACTACCAAGATCAAGAGGTCATGGGTTCAAGACATGCTCCCCCCCCAAATGAGATTTAAGTGAGATTTTCCACTCTCTTTGGGTATTCTCCGTGAAAAGATGTGTGACCCCTTGTGGTGGTTGTTGCCATTGCGGCTGCAGTTCTAATCGATAGCAAGACGAAATATATGTGCTACGACGTGAAGTGGATAATGTCTTAGTCCGAGCTTAATCCATATTCCACGAGCTCATATTCAGGGTCGCTCTCAGTTTAACGAAATTTGTGTCATCCTCCTTCGATCCTCACGCTTAGTTCGAGGCAGGTGTTCCCGAGTTGGTTTGAAGAATTAACTTAGCTAGAGAGAGATTAGTTGTTCTAGTTGAGTTATATTTCTTCTTGTAAAAAAAAAAAGATAGATTCATTAAACTCAGTATCACATCAAAGCATAAAAAATTTAATTCTTCAAAAAAAGGAATGACATGAGTACAACCAGCAACCCGATAACATGCAACATCAATTAAAATAAAATCGAGTTACAAATATGTATAGCTAAAAAAAAATAACGAAAAAGAATTTCCTTCATACTTTTATAAAACACGTGCAAAAGAGTTTTGTGGATATTTTATGAAATACAGGAGATTTATGCATATTTTATGAAATACAGATGCATAGACTTAAGACAATGCTCAGTCTCACCAAGGGCGAGTGACACACTCACCGTTTAAAATGAAAAAAAAAGTGTTTTGTGCATACTTTAATGAAATACAAGAGGATTTTATACACTTATTAAAACATAAATGTGTTTTGTGTATTTTATATGAAATACAAGATTTTTTTTTACCCCGTTTTATCGCACAAAATTAGCCTAGAAAAACCTATTTACCAACTCACCAATGAGTTTGTCTTTGATCTTAAAACATTTTATCATAACAATTTGAACTTAACCTCCCCACCCAATGAGTTGGTTTTTGACCTTAAAACATTTACTATAACAAATTTGAACTTAATAGACAACTCTTTTGACCAAGCAATTATGAAGAAAGAAAGGGATCAAGTGGAAGGTAGCAAATTGAAGTTTAAACATCGATCATGACATACAAGAAAATCTGGAAGAGTTTTTGCACCAAGAAGAACAACATTAATATGGAAAGCGCTCCGCGGTCGAATGGCAACACAGGACAATCTGAACAAGATGCCGGACCTCAATATTAACGATGAAGATCTAAAATGTAACGATGAAGATTAAAGCTCGAATGACCTCTTTTTTACCTGTAAGGCAACCTGCTTAATTTGGCATCATATTCATGTAATACATGGTTAAACTTGCAAACAGTTATGCACACACATCCTTGCACAAATTTTCTTATGAACTCTAAGAATCTTGGTGAACGAAAAAAATATTCCAGAAATATGAATTGGGGTGGTCTGGTCAGTTTGGAAAGCACAGAATGATGTAGTTTTTAACAATATTAATATTAGTTGTTCTATTAAATCAGTATATATTAATTTGTCAATATTATTTATTTCTTATAAGTTGTTTCTATATGATGATAATTTGGAAATGTACAGCAAAAAAAATTCCTTTTTGACCAAGGTAAACTACCAATTATTGGAAAAAAGACTAGGTCTTGTATGCAACAGGTGCACTGCATACTCTAGAAACTTGCAATTTATTACACTGAAACGTGCAACTATGTTTTATGAACTCAGGTTGCACGTTTCAATGTAACAAGTTGCAAGTTTCAGTGCACCAAATTGCAAGTTGCTAAAATATACTATGAACGTGCACCTAAGGCACAGGAGACCCACTCTTAAAAAAAAAAAAGTTATACAAATTATTTGTAAGAAAGATTTAAAACCAAATGCATTTCACAAACTATTCATTTTAATTAATTGACAATTTTTAACTATTTCATTCTCACAATAGAGTTACTCATCAAAATATTAGCAGTTTGAACATTGATGTCCAGCGTTCGAGATAAAATTAGTAACAAGTTTACACATTGAATCTTAAACGACAGTATATGAGCAAGGAAGCAAATAAGGATCGCTTTTCGTTAGATGAATGAAGGTTCAGCAAATCGTACCTAACCAATGAGGGACGAAAAAGAGAATGATGGATAAGCTAACAATTAAGGAACATTTCCAAGGCACTATGCTTTCTGTTTCTTCGTCTTTCTTTCACTCAAAACAAAGTCGTCATCATCATCCGTCTCATCTTCAGAAGAGTCGTCTCTGCTCTTTCGTTTCTTTGGCTGCTGCTTAGACGCAACCTTGGTTTCTGGGGTCTTCTTTTTCTGGCTTGAAACTGGGCTTTTCGATGTTTTCTTTTCTATAGTAATAGAGTCACCTTTCTTCTTAGCTGTGACAACAGTTTTCATTGGTGAACTGAGCTTTTGATGTTGCGTCTTCTTCTGTTTTCTTTCAAACACTTTCTTTGCCTCCTCCTTTGGCAGCAACCCCGATTCCATCATCCTATTGTGACATTACAAAACAACACCGATTTCTCAGGAAATAGATAGAAAGAAGACAGAGAAAACCAAAAAAATACACATATTTTTCAATTTCATAAGTTCTGCATCTGCAATAATACTATAGAAAGGTCATCGCCAACATTAGGTGGCAAAATCAAGGTACGGAGGTCAGTTCTTTTAAATCTTATCTTATCAATCCCCTCAAACAAGAAAACTAACGATAACTAATATGCGGTGATTTGGATAATAATTGACAGAAGAACAAGTAAATTACAGTTTTTCAGAAATTTTGATAATCTATGAAGAAATATTCCATCATATATGATCAAATCAAGCTTGTTGATAATGTCAAAGTCGTCTTTGTGTAAGATACAACTATTTTTAATCAAGCAATATATAATGTATAATTTTGACAATAAATGATAGGGGTTTACACAGAAATTTTGGCCTAGTTCAATTGCACGAGCCTACATCCATAAACTATAAAAGCGTAATGAAATTAAGAGCTCTAGGGTCCTCCGTTATTAGCAGTCAAGTACAAGGTAACCCTTGTTTCTTGTTTAGCACTAATATATCTCATTAAATAAGAGTTGAACTTTATGCTTTAATAATTAAACCATAACAATATCACATTATGTTAGTAAAACAAACCTATTGATTTGGAACACTGACCATCAATGGAAGCAGCGAAAAGAGAGATGAGAATCATGAAATGAGAAATATGTTGTGATTATACATATTAACCCCTTTTTAAGTGTATCTATCATCTTTACCAGTAACTCTCCAGTCTCCACAATATGTTGTGATTAAACAAACTAAACAAAAACGTGAAATTTCAGAAATATCAAGAGACTAGTTAAAAGGAATAGAGGGAAAGAAAAGACAAGAACACAAATTAATAGAACATATAACAAAAACAAAATCCTAACTACAAGGGGTGTTTGTTTAGGCCCCCCAAAACCCCCACCTTACATTTTATTTCAAATCCAAACCTCTGTTTGTCAAACTGGATTTTGGTGTAGGATTTCAAATTCTATAAATCTCTACCTTATATGACTTATAATACACTTACTTTTTCATTTCAAACACAATTTCCAATACAGTATCAATCGTATCTCCAACTTTTTAATTATTATTATTAACCCAACTCAACAATCTCTCTCATCATTTTACTTTACACACTTCCTCCCATGCGTTACACATAATTTCCAAATACACCTTTTACTATTCATCAAATCCACCCACTGAATTTCAAACTCAATCAAATCCATGAACAACACTCCCAAAGAGCGTCTTTTCTAACCTCATAAAATCCAACCCACTCCAGACCTAGATTAGATACTTAATTTCGAAATAACCCGTTAGTAGGAGGATAACTCTCATTGGCACATAGTTATCACAATTCAACATTATAAGGCACGAGTCACTAGCATAAAAAATATATGAGAATGTGCTACAAGGCTACACCTCAAAAGTAGGCTGGGCTGATCTATAGCATACAGATAACACCAGCAAGTAAAAGTGTAAAAAATAATCTAAGTTTCATCTATTTGGTTCGAATATGCACATGAGAAACAAAGAATGAAGTATGTAATCGCCACAATCTCTCTGTTATATACTAAGATGCCACGGGAACGCCAAAAAAATGCAGAATAATCTCGATTTTCACATTAAGTAATATGATCTGAACATTAGAGCTGTCTCAAACAAGCAAAACATCAGTAAAGTAGATTCACATAAGCTTTCAGAACAGAGAAGACCTACCATATTGCCGCCATTTCACTAGTAGGCACTTGCTCAAGCAGGGTCTCATAGAAAATTCTCAACGGGTCTCTCTGAAAATCAAATTCAAAACGAACTCCTTACATCAAGAATATCCAAATTAAATGCACAAATTCAATAAAAATTCAAAATTAAAAAACAGAAAAATTAAAACACTACTTACTTCCTCAGGGGGATCCCTCTTTTGACCTGGCAAATCGGAAACTTTCCTTTCTCTTTTCTTAACACCAACACTCTCAACAATTTTACTAACTTTCTTGTTCTTCCGTGCCTCCTCGTCTTTCAACTTCTTTTTCTGCACCAAAAATCAAAACAGAGAAAATTCAAAAACGAAAAGCAGAACACACAAGAAGAAGCAAAAACAAAATTGATTAAGCAGTTACCCTACTATCTGTCTTGTTGGAGGCCTTTTTTGGGGAGGGTTCATCAAAATCTTCATCCGATTCCTCTTTCTTCACCTTTTTCTGTTCTTTCTTAACTCTGGGTTGCGATTTAGCAGCGGCATTGCTGTTTTTGGGCGATTTCTTCATGCTCGCTAATGAAGCTATGCACATTTCGTCTTCGTCGTCTTCAACCTCTACTTTCTTCGCTTGTTTCAAATCTCCTTCGGGCATTTTGAAAATGTTGGAACCGAGCAGCGATTGATAAGCAGATTAATCGGGAAGATTGGAAGAACAAAACTATGGAGACCAAAAAGAGCAAGGGTTTTTGTTTTTCTGTAATTTGGTTTCTCTAACGGATATTAATAGTAACCATCAAATAAAGTTTCAGAGCTCTTCCTACTCACTTTTATGGAACTGGGCTAAAGAATCCGCTTTAATGGGCTTAGATTAATGGGCCAAAGAATCGGCTTTAATGGACATAGCTTAATGGGCTAAAGAATCGGCTTTATTGGGCTAGGCTTAATGGGCCAAAGAATCCAAATCCTTCTCGAAATTAACAAGGGTTGGGCTATCCCAGAATTCATCCCGCCAGGGAAATAAAGACTCGTCACATGGACCCACAGGATTAATATTTATCTATTTATTTAAAATAATATTTAATATTCATCTTACATATAAATTAAGAAAATAAAAAATAATAATATTTTAATACTAAAAAAATTAAATTATATAATTATTTAAAATAATATTTAATATTCATATTACATATAAAAAATAATATTTGTATACCTATATACACACAAGTATATACTCAATAATATGAATTATATATTTATATAAACACATATTTTTATATAAAATATTATGGGTTCACAACGCGAGTTATAAATTCACTGCGCATCTCAAATTTGCTTGACTGAGTCCAAATTTATCTCTGGCGGGATGGGTTCAACACAGGCTACAGTTTGAACATGTCTTATTGTCATTTCTAAGAAAACGTGGGACTTGTAATTTCAATTTGACAAAAGATACCAATATTTCGAGGGAGGAATATATATATTTTTTTTAATATCAGAAGAATTTTTTGATTTAGCGTTTGACCCATTCTTTTAACCGGTTTTTGGATGAAGGATTTTCATTTATTTTTTTATGGAAGGGTGAATGAAGGAATTTGGACTAGTGGTATAAAATTCACTATCAAAACTATTTTGTGAATTGGATGAAAAATGAATTAAAGCATTTATAAATCCTTTTTTTAAAATTCATTGATTTTAAAATCCTAAATTTTGCGTATAATAGGGACGATTTACAAATCCATTCTTAATTAGTTTCATTTGATAATTAATTGTTGATTACCGGTTTGTTGGACCTAGATTACGGGAGTGAACGTGATTTAAATATGAGCCCAACTAACCACACAAATATGAAGTAAATGTTATCAAGTAAGAATATTAGACAAGAGTTGAAGGAATGTTAGAATTCCTCTCTAAAGTGTAATTTACTCGTGTGTTCAATGTGTAATGAATGTGAAGGCGAACCTCGATTATCTAAGCCTTCTACCCTATTTACAGGGAGCCTAACATGTACTAGACTAGACCGATCTCAATCCTTTTATTTTAGGCCAGAGATCATTGTTGGGGAACGTTTTGCCCGGATCAATTCGAGGTGCAATTTAAATAAATAATTTACTACTAACATGAATTAACCTATTAATTCAAATAGCAAAAACCAACAACATACATGCATACAATTAATTTCACGTAAAGTCCTACACATGCGAAATCTAGGAGTTTACGGGAAACGTACCTCTTGAAGAGACAACCGTTGAGACGATGGATCAACCCAAATGCCTTCTCAAGTATATCCCAAACCCTTTGCTCATAATCCGGTGGTAGATTCACAAGAACAAATTTAACAAAGGAATAAAGAAAAAAATATTGCACCACCATTGTGGATTTCTAATTTTTCCAAGATTGAAATTGTGTTGGGGATGAAAAAATCATCCCCTATTTATAAGAATAGGAGGGGGCGGAAATTTGATGATAATTAGGGATTATGGGAAATTTTCTTGTATCTTCTCCAAGATACAATCTTGAATATATCTCATATATTCTATTTTCCATAAATAATCACAAAAGATCCTTTCCTCCTTATCTCATGCAATTTTCGAAAATAACAAGTAAAGAAACAAGATTTGGGATTTCTTGAATTTATGGGATAATCTTGTATTCCAAGAATACTTATCTCTTTCCATAAAATCTCTTCAAGAAAATCTTTCCCTTCTTTACTACATATCTTTTCGAAAAAAATAGGAAAAATATGGCAATAATATTTTCTTTTATTTTAATCACTTTTTCATTAATTGGTCTTGTATTGGACTACTTGAGGGGCCTTTAGGAGAATTAAGATTGGACCTCCTAATGGGCTCTGAATTCTAATATTGAGCCACAATATCATTCAGCCAATTAATATTAATTTACTCCACTATAAAATTAATATTGCACAATCCATCTTAACCCATATTACGATAATATGGCTCCCGGTTATTATTTTCCGTGTTTAAGATTATTTTGTCCATTAATTAATTAAGCCACTGAAAAACTTTATATTAATTAATATCTTATTCCTTGGAGTAAAGACAACTCAACATTATTATTTATACCGGAACTTAATCAACTTGCAAGATTTGTATGATAAAACTACTAAGCCCACCAAGGGGACAAATCAAACAAGACTTTCCTTGCACACGTTTCTCTATATTAAATTTTAGCAATTGTCATGTAATTAATAATATTCTCCAAAATACAAAGTGTAGAATCGCTCTCTGATTCTACACCCAACATAGATCAAAGCAATAAATATTAATCACACACAATCCTATTTAAGTGATAGAGATTAAGAAATCAACAACCACTGAGTTCTAATTCTTCATCCCATAAGTCAGTACAGAAAAATTTATCCTCTCTGTAGGTCCGCTTCAGCGCATCACAATGCACTAGCGCAATCTCTTGGTCAAGACAGACCAATCTGAGCTTTGCACTTCAACCTCTACCAATGGAGTGTTCAATTTCATCTAGGTTGTGAAGATGTACTTATTTACAAGGAACTATTAATGTGATCTTCTGTGATCGGATATCACCACATTAACTACAAGACAATATGTACTAATATTGAACGGTTTGCAATAAATAAATAACATTAATTCATATTTAAAGCAACAGTGATAAAAGATTTATATTCAGTAAGTAAGAGTACATTAGTCTGTTATACGTAAAAGCATATTTTCACGTGTATCTCTAACAATCTCCCACTTACACTCAAAGTCTGCTTTTAAGTATACTACATCAAGTCTCATGTCCTAAATGAACCTAATAACATTCCTCCCACTTATACTCAAAGCAGATTGACAACGCACTTGACACCCATTCCTTCCACATATCTCTGAATGTTTTCTGAGGCAGACCCTTTGTGAATGGATCTGCAAGGTTATCTTCCGATGTGATTTTTGCCACCTCTATATCTCATCTCTTAACGATTTCTCGTATAAGATGGTACTTTCTTTCAATGTATTTGCTGGCTTTGTAGGCTCTTAGTTCCCTTGAATTTACAACTGCTCCAGCATTATCACAAAAGATAGTGATAGTGTTGGGCAAATCCAGAACTACGTCCAAGTCCACTAAGAAGTTCTTGAGCCAAACCGCTTCTTTCGCTGCTTCACAAGCAGCTACATATTCGACTTCCATGGTAGAATCTGCGATGCATTTCTGTTTAACGCTTCTTCATGTCACGGCTGCACCTCCTAGACAAAACACACCACTTGAGGTAGATTTTCTGGAATCTATGTCCGATTGGAAATTCGAGTCTGTGTATCCCACGGGAATAAGACTGTCTGACTGGTAAACTAACATTCTATTTCGAATTCTTTTCAAATACTTCAGAATATTTTTAACAGCAGTCCAGTGTTCTTTTCCCGGGTTACTCTGATATCTTGCTACCATTCCTACGACAAAGCAAATATCCGGCCTCGTGCACATCATTGCATACATGAGACTTCCAAATGCCGATGCATATGGAATTCCCCTCATGTCATCTATCTCGTTTTGTGTCTTAGGACACATTTCTTTTGACAGATGGATTCCATGCCTGAAAGGTAAGAAACTTTTCTTGGAATCCTGCATGCTGAATCGCTTCAAAATAATATCTATGTATGAAGCTTGCGACAAGCCTATCACCCTTTTCTTGAGATCTCGAGTGATCTTGATCCCAATGATACGACCGACTTCTCCTAAGTCCTTCATATCAAACTGATTTGACAGTCATACCCTTACGCCTGACAACACCTTTACATCATTTTCGATGAGCAGAATGTCATATATGTATAGTACTAAGAATACCAAGGCAGTTCCGACACACCTTTTGTATACACAACTCTCGAACTCGTTTTGATCGAAATCGTAAGATTTTATAACTTGATCAAAACATTGATTCCAAGCTCGGGATGCTTGCTTTAGTCCGTAAATGGACTTCTTAAGCTTGCAAACAAGATGCTCTTGGACTTTCGTGATGAAGCCTTCAGGTTGGCGCATATAGATTTCTTCTTCAAGACTTCCATTTAGGAAAGTTGTCTTGACATCCATTTGCCAAATTTCAAAATCTAGATGTGCAGCTATCGACAAGAGAATACGGATGTACATAAGCATAGCTACAGGTGAAAAAGTTTCCTCATAATCGATCCCTTCTTTCTGAGTATATCCTTTAACCACAAGTCTAGCCTTGAAGGTCTCAACCTTCCCGTCCGGTCCTCTTTTTCTCTTGTAAACCCACTTGCATCCAATGGGTTTACCCCATTGGGTGGTTCGATTAGCTCCCACACTTGATTGTGATCCATAGAACCCATCTCAGCTTCCATAGTTGTTTGCCAAGAATCTACATCCTTGTCTTGGATCGCCTCATTGTATGACCATGGGTCTGATTCTTCTCCTGAGATCAAGTCCGAAGACTCTCCTATCCCTAAGAATCGCTCTGGTTGTCTAACAACCCTCCCACTACGATGAGGTTCCGGTTGTGTAGTTGTGACGCTTGGTATATCGACTTGTACAGTTGATGTTGGAGTTGCCCCATTTAATTCATCTAAGGTAATCTCACTGTTGGGCTTTCTATTGTTCATATAGTCATCTTTCAAGAATCTAAAGTGAGTACTTATTACAACTTTTTGATCCTTGGGGCCATAGAACATACACCCTTTCGTTCCTTCGGGTCACCCTATAAACAACCTTAATTCTGAACGTGGATCCAACTTACTAGCTTCCTTATCCAACACGTATGCCAGACATCCCCAAATTCTCATATGCCTCAAACTGGGCTTGAGCCCGGTCCATAATTCTTTTGGGATTTTAGAAACCGATTTGGATGGTACCATGTTTAGAATGTAAGCTGCTGTTTCCAAGGCATGACCCCAAAATAATTTGGGAAGATCCGAATAATTCATCATTGATCTGAACATTTCTAAAAGAGTTATGTTTCTTCGTTCTGCTACCCCGTTTTGTTGAGGGGTACCGGGAGCAGTCAATTGGGATACAACCCCTTCATCTGATAAGTAGTTCAGAAAATCATCGCTGAGGTATTCACCTCCACGATCAGATCGTAGAAACTTGATACTCTTTTTCCTATGTTTTTCTGCTTCGTCCTTGAACGCTTTGAATTTATCAAAGGTCTCGGACTTATGCTTCATAAGGAAAATGTATCCATATCTTGAGTAATCATTGATAAAAGTAACGAAATACTCATAACCCCCTCTTGCTTTGATTGACATTAGACCACATAACACTTCAGTGGCTCTATTCCCATTGGCTCCAAATGCCCTCTTGGTCATTTTACCCTCTAAACATGATTCACAAGTTGAAAACGGTTCAACCCAGAAAGACTCCAATGATCCGTCTTGTACCAACCTTTGGATCCTTTTTAGATTAATATGACCTAGTCTTAGATGCCAAAAAAGTGTTTGGTTCATATCTGAAGAACACTTTCTTTTAGTCAAAACAATCGATGTGTTATAGGATGCATTTTGTGAGTGGTGTGAACAATTAATAGTGTAGAGATTGTTCAACAAAGTTCCAGAACAAATAAACATGTTATTTTGAAAAATAGTAACTTGCTTATTAAAAGAAACAGAATATCCATCCATAAATAATTTAGAAACCGAAATTAAATTCTTTCTAAAACTAGGAACGTAAAGAACATCTCTCAAAATAAAAACTCTATCTTCAAAAGATAGCTTCACTTTTCCCACTGCTTTAGCTGCCACTCTCGTAGCATCGCCCAGTGTGATGAGGATCTCACTCCCACTAAGTTGTCAGGTTAGCTGGAACCCCTGTAAAGTGAAACAAACTTGATCAGTGGCTCCTGTATCCACTACCCACGAATGGGAGGCATACGCCGCTAAACAGGTTTTAACAACAAGTGCATGAGAATTACCTTTCTTTCCGGTCCTATTGGGCTTCGAACAGGCTGACCTCCAATGCCCTTTCTCACCGCAGTTGAAACACTTCCCCTTAGCAGTCTTCTTGACACCTCCCCCTTGGTTCACCTTCTCTTTGCCCTTGACAACGCTTGAGTTGACTTTGTTTTGGCCTTTAGTCTTCTTCTTCTTCTTGCCTCCATTTGGCCTAGAAGAAGTGGAAGGTCTGGTTGTCACCAAAGCTTGATTCTGGCGCCCCATTAGCATTTCAGCCAAAACTAAAGCTTGCAGCAGGTCAGGCAACGTGAACTTTTGATTATTCATCTGATAGTTCAGCTGAAACTAGTCAAAGCTTTTCGGTAGAGAATGAAGTATGAAATCGATCTGGGTTTCCATATCATATTCCGCGCCAAGAACCTCAAGTTTGTTAAGGTGAGCCATCATCTGGAGAACGTGCTCCCTTACGAGCGTTCCCTCCACCATTTTCTGCGACAACATATCTCGCATGGTGATCTACCTAGCCGTACAGTTCTGATGTTGAAACATCGCTTTAAGACTTTGCATAATTTCCGCAGCAGTTCCAATGTTCTGGTGTTGTCGTGTTGGTGCTGCAACACATCTGACATAGAAGCCAAGATGGTACACTTAGCCATTTCATTGGAACGCTCCCAGTCATTATACTCTTTCTTATCTGTCTTGCTACAGTCCTCAGTAGGCTTTTCGGGTTTAGGTACATCAAGAACCCACTTGTGTTGTTGTGCAGTTAGGACAATTGATAATTTACTATCCAACCAACAAAGTTTTCGCCAGTCAATTGATTGTCTTTAAGTATATTAAAGAGTGGGTTAAAAGGTTGCGACATGCTGAAATGAAAATAAACATATTTTGCATTAACAATTTAATCACAAAATTTATCACATAATTCGATCACATGAAGCATATTAAAATCTAAAAAAAAATATGAACATGCATCAATCAACATCTCAAAACAGTTTAAATAGGTCACGTGGGGTGAACTGTCTATTTAAACACATTTAAGCAGGTTACAAACAAAGACAGTTACAAACCTTTAATTCAAAAATTAATAGTTGGCTCCCACTTGACCATATAAAATTGACAGGGAGTTTGGGGAAGTATATGCATATCAATTTTATACCTAAGTAATAACCATGATTAAATACAGAATTATTACTTCGTTTTGATAAAGCCTCGTGTGGAGGGTCATTGTCGTCACTAATAATAATTCACAATCATCCTCTAGGAATTTATTCTTGTGAAAGCTATCTTTTGACCGTTCCGCGGGGGAAATTTCTCCAAAAGATTTCACAAATAAATAAATCATGGAGGTCAAAATTAATTTGATTTTTCAAAAAAACTAATTAATTATTTAAAACATATTTAGTAATTTTGACGTTTGAGATTTTTAAAACAATTTCTTATGCAAACACATTAAACAAATTAAACAGAAGCACAAGAAAAAATAACCAAATAGACAACAAAAAATAAACACACATTGGGCACAAAACATCCAACTGTCATGGTTTAATTTTCTTGTCTCAATCTCGAGAAATCATCCATCTTGAAGTTCTCCCACTCGTTCGTCTAAAAAAAAATTCCATCACACCACGCCAAGGATGGAACAGTCCTCGGCTACCCTACCCTTTGCGTCTTGATGGCTGGTAGCTGCGCCTTCGCCGCCCGTCTGTGATGACCAGCTTCATGGCGTGAACGCATGAGCACCGCATCCACTCGGCCGTGTCACCAACGCACGCTGCTTTCGACTGGGGAGATCTAAATGCGCGAGTGATCTTTCGCCCCTCGACCGACCGCCCGTCGCTTTCGAACCGGGCGTCTTTGCTGGGGCCTTTGGCCCCCACGTGCCCCGATCGACTCGCGCCCGTGCCTGCGTACATCTAGCAGTGTCCCCATCGTGCACATGCCTCCCTTGGTACATTTTGCGCGACGCACGCCACCTACGTTCGGTTCCGGATCCGTCTTCAATTCCTCGTCCTCCGTCTTCGTCTTTGATTCAGTTATAATTTATTTCACAGAAAAATAAATAAACCTAAAATCTAGACTATTCTATTACATTGAACATAAACAAATAGCCTAATCTACTCGTGAATTTTCTCACGAGAAAAATGAATTCGAACGAGTCGAATTAAAACCATTCATACGCATGATATAAATAAAACATTAAATAACCATGACAATTGGATACCTGCAAAAAATATCCAGCAATTCTACTATCCAATTTCAAAATTTAATGAACAATAATTTACATTACAATTTAAATCATAGAGCTCGAAACCGAGGCTCTGATACCAGTTGTTGGAAAATGTTTTGTCTGAATCTATTCGAGGTGCAATTTAAATAAACAATTTACTACTAACATGAATTAACCTATTAATTCAAATAACAAAAACCAACAACATATATGCGTACAATTAATTTCACGTAAAGTCTTATACATGCGGAATCTAGGAGTTTACGCGAAACGTACCTCTTGAAAAAATAATCGTTGAGATGATGGATCAACCAAATGCCTTCTCAAGTATATCTCAAGCCCTTTTCTCGTAATCTGGTGGTAGATTCACACGAACAAATTTAACAAAGGAATAAAGAAAAAAATATTGCACCACCATTGTAGATTTTTAATTTTTCCAAGACTGGAATTATGTTGGGGATGAAAAAATCATCCCCTATTTATAAGAATAGGAGGAGGCGAAAATTTGATGATAATTAGGGCGTATGGGAAATTTTCTTGTATCTTTTCCAAGATACAATCTTGAATATATCTCATATATTCTATTTTTCATAAATGATTACAAAAGAACTTTTCCTCCTTATGTCATGCAATTTTCGAAAATAACAAGTAAAGAAACAAGATTTGGGATTTCTTGAATTTATGGAATAATGTTGTATTCCAAGAATACTTATCTCTTTCCATAAAATCTCTTCAAGAAAATCTTTCCCTTCTTTACTACATATTTTTTAGAAAAAAATAGGAAAAATAGGGCAATAATATTTTCTTTTATTTTAATCACATTTTCATTAATTGGACTTATATTGGGCTACTTGAGGGGCCTTTAGGAGAATTAAGATTGGACCTCCTAATGGGCTCTGAATTCTAATATTGAGCCAAATATCTTTCAGCCCATTAATATTAATTTACTCCACTATAAAATTAATATTGCACAATCCATCTTAACCCATATTACGATAATATGACTCTCGATTATTATTTTCCGTATTTAAGATTATTTTGTCCATTAATTAATTAAGCCACTGAAAAGCTTTATATTAATTAATATCTTATTCCTTGGAGTAAAGACAACTCAACATTATTATCCATACCATAACTTAATCCACTTGCAAGATTTGTATTAAAAAACTTCTGAACCCACCAAGGGGACAAATCGAACAAGACTTTCCTTGCACACGTTTCTCTATATTAAATCTTAACAATTGTCATGTAATTAATATTATTGCCCAAAATACAAAGTGTAGAATCGCTCTCTGATTCTACACCCAACATAAATCAAAGCAATAAATATTAATCACACACAATCCTATTTAAGTGACAGAGATTAAGAAATCAACAACCACTGAGGTCTAATTCTTCATCCCATAAGCCATTATGGAAGAATTTATCCTCTCTGCAGGTCCGTTTCAGCGCATCACAATGACCTAGCGCAATCTCTTGGTCAAGACAGGTCAATCTGAGCTTTGCACTTCAACCTCTACCAATGGAGTGTTCAATTCCATCTAGGTTGTGAAGATGTACTTATTTACAAGGAACTGTTAATGTGATCTGTAGGATCAAGTGCTTGTCACTAGACTAAAAGCCCGGACTTGTAGTGAGGTGCTACTTTAATTCCCTTAAACCATATCTAGAATCAGTATACCAGGCAAGACACAACTATGCCTTTAATCGAGCGAACGAGGGGTCTTGGGCCTCAACTGACCTTAAAGGCAGGAGACTGCTAGGATTTCTCCCAACAACCCCCCCCTAGCAGTAGCCTGACTTTTGCCAAACATACCATTATTTGCGACATGGGGGACTCAAACCCGTGACCTGAGCTATGATACCAATTGTAGGATCAAGCGCTTGCCACTAGACTAAAAGCCCGGACTTGTAGTGAGGTGCTACTTTAATTCCCTTAACCCATATCTAGCTGCAGGCGTCACGGGCGCCACACAACTATGCCTTTAATCGAGCGAACAAGGGGTCTTGGGCCGCAACTGACCTTAAAGGCAGGAGACTGCTAGGATTTCTCCCAACATGATCTTCTGTGATCGGGTATCACCACATTAACTACAATGCAATATATACTAATATTGAACGGTTTGCAATAAATAAATAACATTCATTCATATTTAAAGAAACAATGATAAAAGATTTATATTCAGTAAATAAGAATACATTAGTCTGTTATACGTAAAAATATACTTTCACGTATATTCCTAACAATCATGGCATTACATGTAATCTAAGAGAAAAGAGATGTATGCTTTGTAGTAAACTTCATCATAGGTCTGCCCTTATTTTCCCATTGTTTGTGGATTTCCATTCAGTCGTCGAGCTAGGTCATTGTTGGAGTTTTAAATTATGAGTACGGATCATTGACCCATTATCCCTCAACGAATCACCTATCTCGCGTCTCTGTGGGTGCATTTAATATGGTGTACGACCATATTAAATGTGTGTATCTCACTCTTGTCGTTAAGACTTTGAGACTGTTGTGATATGCCAAGGCAATTGTATTTCTAGATTAGTGAAACACATTGGCTCACTCTTCAAGGCGGCTTACCTTGTAACCGCGAGCTCCGAGCCCCCCAGCTTCTCACTTGTGACACTTGTTGCTGTCGACCAAATAGTCATTAGGCCACACAAGGGTTCTGGCCCACTCTCTCTCTCTCTCTCTCTCTCTCTTATCTGCCCCCTCTCTCTTGCTTCTCTCTATATGTACTCCCCTCTTTCACTTCTCTTATATCGTCACTCTATTCCTCTCATCTTTCCCAAAATCTTCTTTCTTTTATCGGTCTCTCTGTCTCTTTCTCTCTAATGTCTCTTTATCTCTTACCTCTCTCATTTTCCCTCTTTCTCCTCTCTATCTCTTGCCTTTCTCTCTTTTTGTTCCTTTAATCTTTCTTTCTCCTCTCTTCACGCTTTGTCTCTATCCCCATCTCTCTCATTTTTCTGTCCATGTACTGTCTCTCTATTTTCCCTTATCTCTTTGGCCCATATTTATCGTCGATAAAAGAAAATCACATATATTTTTGTTTATACCTTCAATTTCCCCATTTTTTAAGGAATTTCTAGTTGTATGCACTTATTTTTGCTCTCTTTAATTTGCTCCATGTAGTTGATTTTTTTCCCCTTATTATGAAAATGAAAAAGATTAAGGAGCAAGGGTGTAGAAAATACAGAGGGGGTAAATATAAAACCGAGCAAAATATATATGGATTTTTCCTGGATAAAAATAAATAAAAAAGTTGAATATGTGTGAGAGAGTGTAATGTTACATAAGTGGAGAGATTAAGGCTGTTCACGGAACAAAGCAAAACATTTATTTGAAATATTTAAGTTTGTACCGAAGTTTAGATATTTTAAAATTCCAGTGTCAATATTCATACTAAAATTTCGATACAGATCGGTGCTGATATTTTATTTTTCGATACGGATCAGAACGAATTTTCAGTTATAACATAGTGGATTGGATCGAGTAGTTTTTGGTACAGTTATATAAATAATGTCCAAATCTGTTCCGAAACAAAAATTCACTTCATATTGATTCAGTTAAATTCAAAAAATCAACAAATATTTTTTGTTTCAATTCTCTTTTTGTTCGGATTTTGGAACGGATTCGGTAATCTCTAAACTTCGTGAACAACCCTAAGAGAGAGACTAATGAGATTAAATCCTAAATGGTCCCATAACTTTGTACTTTTTTTTATTTAGTCCCATAACAATTTTTTGAAACAATATATTCACATAACTACAAGAATTGCTCAATTTTCTTCCCATAACTATTTTTTTGGGAATGATTTAGTCCTATAACTACTCTAGAATTGTTCAATTTTCATCCTATGTTGCCGAAAAAATCACCAAAAATGACGTCGTTTAACTAGTGTGTCAGTCATGTGCCATTTTAAATTGGAAATTTTAGTGAGGCTCGTGTTTTAGACACTGATTTGACATAATTTATTAATACTCCATCCGTCCACCAAAAGTGTGCTCACTTTCCTTATTTGTCCGTCCACCAAAAGTGTGTTCATTCATTTTTTGGACACACTCACTTTATCTCCACCCTCCAACCATCACTTAATTACTCATATTGTCATTGTACTTTACACACAAAATTCACTTTATTCATAAATAAACCTCAAAATACCCTATAATACCCTTTACTTTATCTACCTTTTCTTAAATCTTGTGCCTAAAGAATTGAGCATAACTTTTATAGACAGAGGGAGTAAAAAATAATATTAAAAAAAAACAAATCTAAATAAGGGGACAAGATTAAATCGGATCCACCCAATTCTCCGAAATCACAACTTGTGATTTGATTTGAGGGGCGGGGGCAACCACTTTTATAAATTGAGGCTAGAAATTATTGTTCTTCGCTAAATTGAGTTCTCGCAGATTTAAGGTTGAACATTAATCGGTGAAGTAGCTGATTTTAGAGAAGTGGTGGTATTTAATCCCTTCTCCTTTTTAGATTTGCTACAATATATATTTTTAAAATTAATTATTGATGCATATTTCATTAATTGTCACATGTATTAAGTTGTGCCAATTTAGCGCCTAAAATATGAGCCTGGTCGGAATCCGCAATTTATAATTGCGTGTAACCATCATGTTGATGAAACGACATCGTTTCGAGTGATTTCCAGTAACGTAGAACAAAACTGAGCAATTCTAGTAGTTATGAGACTAAATTATTCCAAAAAAAGAAGAAGTTATGGGATGAAAATTGAGCAATTCATGCAATTGTGGGACTAAATTATTCCAAAAATAGTTATGTGACTAAATCAAAAATGGTACAGAAGTGCAAATTTATGAGATCATTTGAGATTTAATCCCATAGATTAATAGATAAAATTTTATTCATTTATTCATTAATTAAATTTTTTCTAATTAATTAATTTATAAAAAAAATTGATCCGTCTTAATTAGACTTGCACTAAAAGCTTTTCAATTTACAACATTATTGATTCTGCATGCGTGAAATGTGGACTTCCCTTGCAGCATAATTTCACGTTGCATGATTACAACCGTAGATTGGTGTATGAATATATTCCATTCCCTTTTTAATATGTAAAATCACCTTTTCGTATCCATTTCAAAGTTGGCATATATTTAATAACGAAAGGCAATAAGAGCCATCAAATTAAAACCAATTCTTATATATATATATATATTCAGAACATATGCCAAAGCATTATGCCCCATATATCCTTATATTATCATCTTCACCATTTCTAAAATTAAATTACCCACAAATTAATTCCAAAAAACAATTTGCTCCAAAATAAAATAAAATTGTATAGATTTTTTAAAAATGGGTTGGTTTATTAGAGAAAGAAGGGGTGTAGGGTGGAAAAACGAAACCCTAAACTCGATTTCGGCGCCGCCGTTGGCGTTGGTGGTGTTTTTTGGGGTGTTTATTATGCTCGTGTATTTTGCAGGCTATTCAGAGTTTAAGGAGAAGGTGGAGCGGAGCAAAATGGGGCTGAGATTGGGGCTACTTCTGCTGCCGGTGGTGGGTGTTGTGGTGGTGCACGTGATGTTGCTCCACCGCACGTGGCTGAGACCGACGGCGGCGGATGACCAAGGCTGGCCGTGGGGGTTGTTGCTGGTGGTGGCGCTGCTTCTTGTCATGGTTTACTATCAGTCATCTTTTCAGTCTGCTTGGTTTAGATCTTTTTGAAGTGAATTCTTGGGAGTGTGTGATTGTGAGTAGTATGTTTTATTTTCAAGAAAATATGCAAAAATGCTATTTATTGATAGTTAAATTATTTTTTGCCACACCTCTTTGACAAAAAAAATATATTGTCTTTTTATAACATTTTATTCTTATTATATTAATGTCTACGATCAATGTGCTATCTATGCGTGAGTGTGTGACCCATGCGCGATCTCTATGTGTGATTCATACGTGACTCTTTTTAGTTTTTAATAAGGATAAATATATCATAAAAGAGAAAATAGGCAAAAATGTCCTTTTTGAATTTGCATCTCTTTTTTTTTTGTCCTGAAACTTTTTCAACCCACAATTGTGCTCTTTTGTGACTATTCTACCCTTCCCCCTTTTTTCCATCTCAATTCCACCACATTTTTCAACTTTCAAACAAGACCCGAACCGAACAGACCTGAATCTGAATCGACCCGAACCCAGCCCAAAATTTATTCATGGTTTGGGCGGGTTCATTGTTCACTGTTCAGGGTTTAGGGTTCAGGGTTCTGTTGGAATTTAGAGGCACGTAAAACAAGTAATCACATGCGCAGCGGAAATTAAAGTTCACCAACAACGAACAATTAATTATATATAGATTACAATAATCATAACGAGAAATCTTACAGTAACTCGAGAGCAGATTTCTCAACTATGGTATCCACGTAATCCCCGTTCACGGACTTGCACAGATTTGCCAGCGTTGAATCTGAGACGGAATTTGCTAGGAAAATTCATATTCTAGATTTTATGGAGAGAATTTGAACAACGTTCTTTGTGAATTCCCAAGAGCTTGTATATATAGGAAAGACCCAGCTTAAATCTTAAGCTAACCTGATTGGGAAATAAAATCTCTAATCTTTATTTAAATAAATCTCTAAGATTTATTTCCCAAATATAAAATCTCTACGGATTTAAATGTCTTTATATGAAAATCTCTACGATTTATTTCCATATCCATTAAATCCTATAATTATATTCCAAATATAATTATTTGGAATTCTTATTTAATTAAATCCAATTTAATTAAATATTAATAATAATTAATTCCAAATTAATCTATTATTAATTAATTCTCCATAAATTAAATATTAAATCCAATTTAACATTTAATCAACCAACTATAATCCGTAAAGGGGAACTACTTGTTGTGTGACTCATAGGCCCTCATATATCGAGCGATTAGTCAAACTAACGGTCTTAATTGAACCCTAGACAATAAATCTGACATTCTCAATATATGAGGTACGTTGCGAGAAACGTGCAACTACCTGTAACTGAAACATGGGCTATTACGATTTCCTCCTTTCATTCGTGAATACTCGATTAAGTCTTGAACATGATGAAGTGTCTATTCAAATAACTTAATCATGTTATCTCCAATCACTAATTGATCATATATGTCACACTTAGCCACAAAGTCTAAGTTGACGTGCATCGGCCGATGACTTTGATCCAATTATGATGAGAAGATAAGTATTCTCTCTAAATCAACTTTGAGGAATGAATCCTATTCTTGGCTCAACTACCACGCACATGTACTTCTTGATGAACCCAATCCAAGCCATATCTACCCATGGTTAGGGTGCAAGCGTCGGTCATGGTCAAAGTTCATCATCTCACACATGTCGTGCGTATTGACCTCAAGTCAAAGGAGTATCGCATCGCTCCCACTAACCGAGACACCCGTAGACACATATATTGGAAATACATCAAACAGTTTCTCGGATTGGTATATCAATACCCTCTAAGGTATTTGTGCATCCATCATGAGATACCTAGTATCTCGTAGTAAGTGAGATCTTACTACACTCTCTAAGAGTATGATGCAGATCGCACACCAATCTCCATTGTATCATCAATATCCCATTCTCGATGATCCTTGATCGGGGCTATTTGAGAATCATGCTTAAGTCATCTGAGTTCTCACAACCTCAATGACAACAATGACTCATGGGAACACTTGCATGAATAAATGCAAACAATCAAACATAATATTCAAACAAGTGTATTGCCATACATTAATATTAAGTGAACTATAATATTAAATCAAACTGAATATCATCGAGTATTATGTCCTTACAATAGATTGTCTCTAGGACACTAACACTAACCATCTCCCACTTGGACTAGAGTCAATCACCTACATGTCTAACCCCTAGACCATCGAATGTCTAGTGTGTACATGAACACTCAGTTTTATGGTGAAAGGATCTGTCAAATTCAATATGTGGGAATGCATTTTAATTCTATTTCTCCTATCGTTATGATCTATCGGATCAAATTATAAGCCTGGTACTGCTTGTCGATCTCGGTTCCTTTGCTTGTGCAATCGCACCAACGTTGTCTCAATACAGGTTTATTAGACAACTGGCACTCGGAACTACCCCTAGTTCTCTTAAGAACTATAAAATTCAGACAGCCTCCTTGAGGCTTCTGATACAGCAATGTACTCAACTTCGGTTGTTGAATCTGCGGTCCTTTTGCTTAGAACTATTCCAACTGACCGCCTCATTATTGAGAGTGAAACGTAACCTGACTGTGATTTGTAATCATCATAGTCGGATTGGAAACTTGTGTCAGCTTAACCAGTCACTACTAGCTCTGACTGTCCACCATAGATAAGGAAACATTCCTTAGTTCGTCTAAGATACTTCAGAATGATCCTAATAGCAATCCAGTGAGACTCACCCGGATTCTGTTGGTATCTACCAGTGATGTTAATAGCGTAGGCCACGTTTGACCTAGTGCAAATCATGACGTACATGATTAACCCAATTGCATATGCATATGAGACATCTTTCACGTGCTTGATATCAGCTTCAACAGAAGGACAATCCTTCTTTGATTGCTTTATCCCATGATTTGCCGATAGAGACCCTCTCTTAGAGTTCTCCATCGCAAAACTTTTCAACACCTTGTCTACATAGGTGGACTGTGACAGCCCCAACATCCTCTTGGATCTATCCCCGTGGATCATGATCTCTAGGATGTAGCAGACTTCACCAAGACCTTCATTATGAAGGTCTTTAAAATCTTTAATAGACTGCATTAACGGGATATTATTTCCCAAAATCAATATGTCATCGACATACCCGATTATGAAAACAATATTCTTCCCGCTGCGTTTACGATAAACGCAAAGATTTTTCGAATTAATGATGAGGTCAAAAGGACTTGATAGCTTCATCAAATCGGATATTCCAACTCCTAGAAGCTTGCTTCAATCCATAGATGGATATCTTTAGCTTGCATGCTAGATTAGAATTTGACTTAGATGTAAAACCTTCCGGTTGAGTCATAAACACTTCCTTATCAATGTTTCCTTTGAGGAAAGCTGTTTTGACATCCATCTGCCAAATCTCATAATCATGGTGTGCTGCTATCACAAGTAAAATTCGAATGGACTTGATCTTTGCAACTGATGAGAAGGTCTCGTCATAGTCAATGCCTTCGCGTTGACTATAACCCTTCGCCACCAACCTAGCTTTGTAGGTTTGTACTTTGTCATTTGCATCAGTCTTACGCTTGAAGACCCAATCGCAACATATGGGTCTAACCCCTTTAGGCAACTCAACCAAGTCCCAGACTTGATTGTTGTACATCGAGTCCATCTCGGATTTCATAGCTTCATGCCACTTCCCTGAATCAATATATGATACTGCTTCAGAATAAGTATTAGGATCGTCCTTATCCGGTATGTCCACATTAACGAGTTCCTCCAAGAGGTAACTTTATCTAATGGGCGGATTACAATTCCTAATTGACTTACGGAGCTGTGGTTGTGCAGGCTGTACATTCTGATCGTGAAAATTTTATGGTGCTCGATTTCATCAATGTTCGGAGAGTCCTCAAGAGCTACACTTTCAAATGTCTCTTGGGCGGGAGTTTGAACTATGTTGTTCTCATCCAGCCCACTTGGAGGTTCTTGCACTGGCAAGCATACTCCAATTACGCTCCCACTGGCTGAAAGACGATCACCTAGTGAAAGACTCCCACCGTGAAAGTTGCTGAATGCTCCCACTGATTCTTTGTCATGTTGCTTTGACAAGATATCAGTCTCTTTGTTAATTTGTGGTTCTTGAATTTCTTCAAGTTCTATCAGCTTACGACCTTGTTCCTTAAAGACATAGTCTTCTTTGAGGAACTTGGTCTGCCTAGAAACAATCACTGACTGTTTCTCAGGTAGATAGAAGTAATATCCTTTAGTTTCCTTACGATATCCCACAAAGCAACCTTTTTCACCTTTGGATTCCAACTTGTCGGTAAGCATCCTTTTTCACAATCACGGGGCAACCCCATGTTGATATGTGTAAAAGTTGGCTTCTTGCCACACCATAGTTCATATGGTGTATGTTCAACCGATTTAGATGGAATCCTATTCAGAATGTAAATTGAGGTTTGTAACGTGTATCCCATAAGAATGTTGGAAGACAGGAAAAACTCATCATGGACCTCACCATGTCTAACAGGGTTCGATTTCTCCTCTCGGGCACACCGTTCATCTGAGGTGTTCCGGGAGGAGTCCATTATAACTGGATTCCATAAAACTTCAAGTAATCAATTAATTCATGGCTAAGGTATTCACTTCCTCGATCTGATCGAAGAGTCTTGATACTCTTACCAAGTTGCTTCTCTACTTCAGCCTTAAACTCTTTAAATTTCTCAAAAGATTCGAATTTGTGTTTCATAAGATACACGTATCCGCATCTTGAGAAATCATCAGTAAAAGCGATGAAGTATCCGAAGTGACCACTAGCTAGAGTGGGCAATGATCCACAAACATTGTTGTAGATTAACTCTAGAACTTCTTTGGCATGCACCCCTTTCCCAGAAAAGAGTCTGTTGATCATCTTGCCCATGAGATAAGATTCACAATCTCCATAAGACTCATAGTCGAATGGGGTTAAGTAGTCTTACTTTCTTAACCTTGCAATTCTTTTCTCGTTTACATGATCAAGTTCTACAATGCCATAAGTAAGTCGGGTTTTCATGATTACTAAGTTTGAGTCTTTTATTTTGTATATTAAGAACATCATATCCATAATGCAACAAACACATGTTGCGAGTAATAGAAAGAACAAAATGACAATCATTAAGTTCTAATCTAAAACCAGAGGGTAAGTCTAACACATAAGTTCCCACACGTTCAGGAGCAGCTATTGCTCCGTTCCCACGTGTAAGACGACTTCACCCGCCCTAACTGTCCTATGACATATGAGTCCTTTCACATTAGTGCAAATGTGAGAGCCAAATCCGGTATCCAATACCAAGCAGTTAGCGCTATTAGTGCAAATGTGAGAGCCAAAATTAGAGCACCATTTTCCAATTATTGCACAAAATCGAAATCGCGATTCAACAATTTCCCATTTAAAATTGAAAATAGCCGGATATAAAGAATGACATATTGAACATCAAGATTTGATCTCCCTCCGATTCTGAGAGAATCTATAGTCTAGGGGAAGCACTATAATTTTCTAATGAAATTCCGCAATGGAAGAAATGAGAAATGAAGGTCACTGCCTTTCAATTAGATGCAGTTCAAAGAATGACTCAAAGATCCCTCAGATGTGGATACAATTCACATTTCGAAAATCAAATAAACAAATTAGGATACTTATGAAATTAGGATTATGAGAAAGTTAGAAAGTTGATACGCCTCTTCAGTTAACACAGAGGAGAAAGGCGAAAGACGGTAATTCATAGAAGATGATGAAAAAAAGTGCAGTGAATTCTAGCAAGAAGATCAGTAGAAAATGAAAGAAATTGAATACATCTGCTAAGAGGACGGGTACAAGAAACCGAATTGTAGTAGAAGAAAATTTAGAAATATAGCTTTGAACGGTTGTATTTTTAAATTTTAAAATGTAGTTTTATAAATGAAATTAAAAAATATTGAAAATCTAGAAATTAAAAAAATTAGAATTGAACAATTGAGTAGTGTCATGTAGGAGTGAGACGATTCAGAATTAGTAAGGGAAGATAATCAGTCTCGGAACTTAAAAAAACAGAGTCGATAACGCACATGACATAAGTGCATAGTTGCAAGCCTGTAAGGATTTTGCCAAGAATATATTGATTAAACATCATTGCACAAAAAGGTATTAGCTGAAGCCTGTATGTTGCTGACAATAAGCATTAATACGACTTGAGAATATACATATAAACCAGAGAAAGCTGAAATACCACACAAGGCTACAAAGATATGAGAAAAAGAGAGATCCAACAAACTGCCAAAACCACTTAAACAACCACCAATCCAGCTATCTAAATCTAAACCCATAAAAGAAAAAACTAAGATCATCTTTATCTACCATGTCCTAAGCCAGACAATGATTGTATCTCATGGCAAAACGTGCAAGTCAGAAAGCATAGAGGGGAAAGACGACAACCCTCGTGACGCTCTACCAGTTGCAAGCTCAAAGATAGTCATGGCCAAAGATCCATGGCCCATCGTCTCCAAAAAAACCCACATCATTGAATGGGTTAGTATAGTCATCATAACATCCAAGATCGTCATAATACCCATAATCATCAAAAGAATCATAATCAGAAAACTGAGGGTCGTATGATCCATCGTATGGGTCATCATCAAACATCCAATTAATATCGCTAGTTAAGTCAAAAGGATATTTCACATGTTTAATCTGCTGAGAACATCTTTTGCCTAAAGCCCCTTGTTTGAGATCAAGACGAAAGCATTGTCGAATATCAATCGATTCAAGTTTTGGACAACCATCAAGAATGGCTTCCAGTCCATCATTTTTCTTCCAATCTGCAAAAAGGCAAAGATGGCACAAATTGGGCATGCTTTTTTGCAATTGCTTGAGCAACCTGATTATTGTTTACTGTAAACTCGTCTGCTACCAAATAAAGTTTTGGGTTTGGCTTCTTAGACCCACGATCATTAAATGAAAATGACTTCAGCATAGGGCAAGAAATGCTAATATTTATAATTTCGGCAGCTTGGACTGATGCCGCCATAATAATAAGGTGCAACTACTCCAAGTGTGGAAGTTTTTTAACTGCTTCAGCCAAACCTTCCCCCGATATGTAAATGCAATCCTGAAGTGTAAGACGCTTGAGCTGGCTTGATCTGTTAAAACAGTACAACATTAGAACAGATAAGTGATTCTCAGAAAAGAAGACCGGTGAGAATCAAAAGTCCACAAAATATGATAAAATTAGAAAAGCAATGACAACTTCATTGGTCTACCTACAGAATGCTTAAGACGCAACAACACAAACAAGACAAACACCAATCTTCAGCATATAGAAAATCTAGAGAGAAAGTCAACCCCAACAAAGATATATTGAAATTACCACATTGTCATTATACCAAAAAAAAAAAAAAAGACATATTGAGGCCAGAATTAGCCCTGCCCCTATATTATTTAAAACACGGAGGGTAAATCGAACAAGAGAATTAGTCCCCATAACCAGGATAGCTAGTGAGCAAGTAGGAAGCAAACACAATAATTAGCAACAAGATTAAACATATGAAACAAAGCCTACATAAGAGCTCACTCTGCTTTTACGGCGTTGCAATTTGCAACTACCCATTGCAGAGAATTCTTAAGAACACAAAAATATTCAATCGAGTAAACACCCTGATCTATTGACTAGTAAATTATACAGGTTCAGAAGAGGAAGATACTAACAAGATCATTGCCTTGTGATATAGAAAATGACAATGAGGGATACCACATATCACAGTAAGTGTAAATGTGCTCCGAGTTTAAGGTAGAGCTATTTATTAGTATTTGAGATGATAAAGTGATAAAGTGTTGAGGGTAATATTGGAAATTTAACTTTATTGAAAAGTAGAATAATATTTATTGAAGATGATAAAGTAATAAAGTGTTGAGGGGGTGAGTGTGTGGCACATTGTAAATAAATGAGTGTTTGAAGGGTTTGAGTTAAAATGGGTATTTCCATTTAAGAAAATGTACAAATGAGTTTGGGATGGAAGGAGTACTATTTAGATACTGATACAGGCATATCTATAACATAAAAAATAAAAATACAAACTCATAATTGGTCACCAATACTAACAGTTCCAAACCACCAAAAGGTTAGTCCAAACAGATTGAGCCTACCACATACCCATAGTTCTTTATGTTCAACCTTCAAAGTGTAGGAAAAACAAAAACGGGAAAGAGCAATAAAACTCTGATGAATACAAGTCAAATCAAATGTGATTTAAAATCAGAAGCAAGTTCTCGTGTTAATACTTGCTACTTGGTAGGGATTTCTTCGGTACAGCGAGTGATATATCAAAAGTCATTCAAGAACTAGAAGAGAAACATCTAATTATTCATACCAATTTTTTTTTCTTTTACATACTTCAATTAGCACCTGCTTTTCGTTTGATTCGAGAACCCATCATCGCAATCAACTAATTCACTTAAACTAAATAATCCCGTATCCAGACGGCAGAAGCTACATAAACACAGTCAACTAAAAAAACAACGATTTTATCAATCTCGCCATAATAACAAAATTTTATAATAGGGTCACAAGATATAGTTTCAGCAAAATTGTGTTTTTCCTCAACTAATACCTTTAGGAGCTAGAAGTGATACTTTTACTCCATAGCACAACAACTAATACAGTTCAATTCATCTGTGCCATTTTTTCGTGTTCCACACTTATTCCACTTCCTGAATCTTTAACACATGGTCCCAGGATTATGGTGATCCCTTGGATATTTTTGTGCATTCCATATGTCATTAATATAGACTATGGAATACACAGTGGAACACCATTTTTGGAACAGATGATATCGTGGCGACTAAGTGAGCGTATTCACTTATTATAAATAGACCCTTGTTTATTCTTTTGATTTCATTCTGTAATCTTCCAATTTCAGTTGTAAACTCACCCATTGTAACTGATTTCATCTTCAATAACAATCACAATGTTGATTCAACTTGTTCTACATAGGGAAGGGAATGCAAACACGGCGTACAGAGAATGATAATTAATTTGTGTATATAGAAAACAGAAAATTGTACCGATCGGCAAAGTAGTTTATCAATTCATCATTGCCGAAATAAGTGAGACTAAGATCGATCAATTCGCCGTGGCTGCGATCCACAGCCAGGCGGCACATTAGTTCGTAATCGCCCTGAGAACCTGGATGGGGGTTGTCCAATTCAATGACCCGCCACATGGAGGGATCGTGGCAAACTTTTCGCCAAGTAGTACACACGCTCTGTGCACTCTCCAGAATCTCCACAGCGCCGAGCCTTTTCAGTATATTAGCCGTGATATCTGCCGGCAGTTCAATCCACGGCGGCGGCGGAATTTCCTTTCCCTTTTGGGGCTTTCGGATTTTGAATTTCGATTTCCTTCTCCTCATTCTAATCGACATTTTTAGGGTTCTATTCTGAATCCGCAACAACAATATAAGAAAAGGAATGGAACTGAGACGGGGGTCGTTTCGAATTCCACAACGGCGGGATTCTGGGCATTATCATGTAACGTTTCAGTTTCCTTTTTTTTTTTTCAAAGATTAGTTTCTGATGATAAATACTCGCTCAGTCCAAAATCAGTTTTCACAGTTGACTTTTACACGCGTTTTTATGAATGAATTTTGTATTAGTAATTAAAATGATAAAATAATTTTTAAGGAGAGATATGATATATAAGCACCTCATCTGTCATACCTAGGGGTGAAAACGGATCGGATACGGACGGATAGTGCTTATACCGTATCCTAAACCATATTTTTTTCTCGAATTCGGAGTCCGATACGGAAAAGCCGGATTCAGATACGAATTCAGAATATTCGGTATACGGATACGGAACGGATATCAGACGAAAATCATCAAAATGTGATTGAAACACATAAAAAAAAACTACCTATGCAATATTCCATAGAAGTTCTAATTCAAATTATAAAAATTATATCTACTGCTAATAATATGAAACTAAAATTTATATCCTTCGTAACCATCACCACTCCAGCATAACATAACGCCTAAAAAAATATATATAATATTATATTGAACTTTCAAGTTGAGACTACAACACCACACTTTTCAACAAGCCATTAACCATGAATCTGGAATTAGAATTTAACTAAGTATAAGCACGGCTTAAGCCTACTGCAGCTAACTGAGATGTTAGAATAAAGAAGGGAGAAGAGCAAGTAGAAATTCTCGATCATATTGTTTCATAATTAAGAAGCAAATAAGAAAAATAAAATCAAAACCCAAGCATGAATAAAACAACCAACAAACTACTCCCAAGCCAAAGAATCATCCACTCATATGAAAACATTAAACCATACGCAACATACATACGTTTCTTTTAACTAATGCTAATGAAGAATAAAGCACACCATCAAACACAAGTCTGGAACATAATTCCTTAATAAAAAACAGAGCAGGGAACATAAATTGGTTGAATGAAAATTTAAGAGGGACAGGGGAAGAACATAGTTATTGAACATCAAATGGAGGCCTCAACTCTCGGATCCTGATCAATCCTCATCACTGTCCATTTCTTCTTCAACCTGTTTTTTTTTTTTTGTATAAGCAGTTAGTATTTCAAGTTTGAAACTAACTTGGAAACCAATTATAATTTAAGAAGTAATAATGATAAACCTCATCCCCCATATTTGCAACAAGTGTTTCCAAAACTTCAAGATTTGCAACAATGGATGCAATATTTTTTTGAGAATCTGAAATTTTTATAAGAAAATGCATAAGAGGATTATAGATACATAATTATAATATATAATGACAAGAAGTTAAAAAAATAACCTTGTTTGGATGCAGTTATCCAATCCTTAGTACAAACTAGTGCTTCTACCATATCGGGATCCAAACGACTACAAAATGGATCTATAACACGACCACCGACACTGAATACAGATTCGGAAGCAACAGTTGATACTTGTATGACTAACACATCACGAGCAAGTAGTGAGAGAATAGGGTATTTGTTGGGGTTATACTGGAAAGTATGCTTTTACTTTGTATAACCAAACTGAATTTTCTGTCTTATTTACTGAAATAAATTATTTATCACTGATGCTTTAAATATCATTGAATGTTACATATATTTATTGCATAATTGTTCAATAATCAGTACGCGTTACATTGTAGTTAATTTAGTGATACCAGATCACAGAATATTAAATTAACAGTCCCTTGTAACTAAAAGTACGCGGTTCACGACCTAGATGGAAATGAACAATCCATCGTGAAAGGTTGAAGTGTAAGGCTCAGATTGGCTTGTCTTGACCAAAAGATTACACTAGTGCATGACTGATGCACTGAACAGGACCTATATGAGGATAAATTCTTCAGCACAGAACCAGGAAGAATTAGACCTCAGTGGTTTGTTATTTCTTAATCTTCGTCCCTTAAATAGGATCGCGTGTGGTCAGTAATTATTGCTTTGACTTATGACGGGTAGAGAATCAATGAGATTCAATACTTTATATCTTGGGCAATATTACTGGTCACATGCGATTGCTAAGATTTAATACGAAGAATCGTGTGCGAGTACGCTCGTTTGATTTGCCCCCTTGGGAGGTTCTTAAGATTTATCATGCCAAATCTTGCAAGTGGAATTTGTTTCCGGTATGGATAATAATGTTGAACCGTTTCTTGACCAATGACAAAATATATTAATTAATGGAAAACTATTTTAGTGGCTTGAATTAATTAATGGACTAGATAATCTTAAACACGGGAAATAATAACCGGGAGCCATATTAACAGTAATATGGGTTAAGATGGATAATGCAATATTAATTATGTAGTGAGATTAATTAATATTTATGAGCTTGAATAATATTGTGGCTCAATATTGAAAATTCAAAGTCCATTGGAATGTCCAATCTCAATTCTCCTAAAGGCCGCTCAAGTAGCCCAAACATAATGTCCAATAACAGAAAAATGTGTTTAGAATAAAATAAATTATTGTTGCTTAATTTTTCCTATTTTTCGAAAATTATGAATAAAAGAGGGAGAAAGATTTTCTTTGAATTTTGTTATGGAATGAGGATAAGTATTCTTGGAATACAAGATTATCTCATTAAATTCAAGAAATCTCCCACTTGGCTATTTATAATGATATTTTCGAAAATTCCATAACATAAGGAGGAGGAGATTTTATTTGGGAGATATTTTGGGAAATAGAATATATTGGATATATTCAAGATTGTTTCTTGAAGAAGAAGCAAGAAAATTTCCCAATCACCCAAAGCCCTAATGTTTTCGTCCCCCTTAGTATTATAAATAGGGGATGAATTTTTCATCCCCAACACAACACGAAAATTAATTTTTCGAAAAAATATCAGCGTCGATAAAATATCAAATATTTTGAAACGTCGACAGACTGTGTATTTTCGAAAAACTGCAATTGTGAGTGTGCAATTCCATGTGTTGGAAAAATTAGAAATCCACAAAGGTGGTGCAACATAATTTTATTTTTCCTTTTGTTAAATTGTTCGCGAGTTCCTTCCACCGAATTGTTGAACAAGGACAAGGGAATACTTGAGAAGACCTTTTGGTGTGTTCGTGTGAACGGGATCCATCTTCTCAAAGGTTGTCACTCCGAGAGGTTAGTTTACGTAAACCCGTAGTAATTCCGCATGCGTAGGATTTACTTGAACTATTTGTATGCATGATTGATTGTTGAATTATTATTTAAATTAATATAGGATTAATTCATGCTAGTAATAATTGTTAGAATTAAATTTGTATTTAAATATTCAACCTGAATAGATCTGGGCAATTAATTCCCCAACAACTGGTATCAGAGCCTCGGTTTCGGGCTCTTAATTTTAAATTGTAATTTTATTCGTTTTCATTAAATTTAAAATTGGATAGTAGAATTGCTAGATCTTTTTTGCAAGTATCCAATTGTCATGGAATTTAATGTGTTTATTTATGCATGCATATAAATTGTGGTTTTTAATTCGATTCGTTCGAATTCGTTTTGCCTCGTGAGAAAATCCACGAGTAGATTAGGATTTGTTTGATTTGTTCAACGTAATAGACTAGTCTAGATCTAGGTTTATTTATTTTTCGTAAATAAATTGTAACCGGATCGGAAACGGAGGCGGGGACGAAGAATTAAAGGATAGATCCGAAACCGGGCGTAGGCGGCATGCTTCATAAAAACGTGCCAAAGGAGGACGGCATGATGGATCGGATGGATGCGCACGGGCACGGCATGGGAGGACAAGAAGCCGAAGCCTTACGGGGATCAGCGCGGGCGGTTTTGACGCCGACGACGGAATTGCTTATCGAGGCACGCGCTTATCGCAAGATGCGGACGCCTTTGTCGAGGCGGGTTGGTGCACGGCGCCAAGATGGGTGGCGGGCGCCGAGACCGAGACCGAGGCTGCGCGCCAAGGTGGGCGAGGCCTGTCGACACATGCCGAGGCGTGGCGGGCGGTTCCTGTCGAAGCGTGCCGAGGCTGATTCGGCAAAGGGGCCGGCCAGATGTGGGCGTGCATCCCGGCTGCGAGCTACTTGGCGTGGCGTTTCGAGACGGAGTTCTTTTCGAGACGATCGAGTGGTAGAAAATCAAGACGGCGTTTCTTCAAAATCAAGCCAAGAAAAATCAAACCATGACAATTGGATAATTTGTGCCCAATATGTTTATTTTTCTGCTTTGCTTGATTTATTGTTGTGTTTTCTTGTGCTTTATTTAATTTGTTTAAATGTGTTTGCATGAGAATTGCCCAACGAAAAATCTCATCTTCGAAAAATTACTAAGTATGTTTAAATAATTAATTGACAATTTTATTCTGGATAATAAAATTGAATTAATTTTGACCTCCATGATTTATTTATTTGTGGATTCTTTTGGAGAAATTCCCCCCACGGGACGGCCAAAAGATAGATTTCACATGAATAAATTCCGTAAGGATGATTGTGGGTTATTATTAGTGGCAACGATGACCCTCCCCACGAGGCTCGTTCAAAGCAAAGTAATAATTATGTATTTAATCATGGTTATTACTTAGGTATAAAATTGATATGCATATACTTCCCCGAAGTCCCTGTCAATTTTATATTGGTCAAGTGAGAGCCAACTATTAATCTGGATATTAAAGGTTTATAACTGTTTCTTGTTTATAACCTGCTTGAATGTGTTTAAATAATGACCCACCACACGTGACTTATTTAAACTGTTTTGAGATGTTGGCTGATGCATGTTCATATTTTTTTGAGATTTTAATATGAAACATGTGATTGAACCTAGTGATATATTTGTGCTTACACAAATTGTTATTTATTTCAGTTTAGCATGTCGCAACCTTTTATTCCACTGTTAATATACTTAAAGTGAATAGAGTTGTATAGGAAACTATGTTGATTGGAAACGAAAAGTTATAATTGTCCTAACTGCACAAAAGCACAAGTGGATTCTTGACACACCAAAATCAGATGAGCCAACTGACGAGTCGAAAATACATGACTCGTCAGATCACCTTGCGAGAGATGTTATCGCTAAAAATGGTGGAGGGCAACCCTGTAAGGGATTACGTCCTTAAAATAGATGGCCCATCTGAACAAACTTGAGTTTCTGGGTGCAGATTATGATCTGGAGACCCAGATCGATTCGGTACTCCACTCTCTGCCCAAAAGTTTTGAGCATTTTGGCCTCGCTAGCTGATTTGTTGCAAGTTTTGGTCACGGCAGAGACGTTGATGGGGCACCAAACTCAATCTTTGGCGGCAAGTGGTCCGTCTTCATCTTCTAGGCCAAGGGAAGGCAAGAAAAAGAAGAGGACCAAAAGCCATAAGCAATCAAACTCAACTGTTGCCAAAGGCAATGGTAAGATGAGGAATGCCGGTGGTGTCAAGGAAAATCCAAAGAGGAAGTGCTTAAACTGCGGTGAAAGAGGACAATGGAGGTTTGCCTGTTCCAACCCCAAAAGGGCCGGAAAGAAAGGTAATTCTCACGCACTAGTTGTTGAAACTTGTTTAGCGGTGTATACTTCTCATTTGTGGGTAGTTGATACGGGATCTGCTGACCATATATGTTTCACGTTACGGGGTCCCAGCTGACCTGACAACTTAGTGGGAGTGAGATCCTCATCACACTGGGCGATGCTACGAGAGTGGCAGCTGAAGCAGTGGGAGAAGTGCACCTATCTTTTGAAGACAAAGTTTTAATTTTAAGAGATGTTCTTTACGTTCCTACTTTTAGAAAGAATTTAATTTCGGTTTCTAAACTTTACCTTGATGAATATTCGGTTACTTTTGACAAAGTTATTACCATTTCTCTTTATGATAAATTTATCTGTCATGAAATGTTGTTGAACAATCTCTATACAATTAACTGTGCACACCACTCACGAAATGTATCCTATAACACATCAACCATTTCCGATAAAAGAAAAAGTTCATCAGACGTGAACGAGACACTTCTATGGCATCTTAGATTGGGACATATTAATCCAAAAAGGATTCAAAGGTTGGTAGAAGATGGTTCATTGGAGTCTCTCCGGGTTGGTAGAAGATGGTTCATTGGAATCATGCTTGGAGGGTAAAATAACCAAGAGGGCATTCGGAGCCAAGGGGAATAGAGCCAAAGAAGTGTTAGAAATCGTTCACACGGATGTATGTGGTCCAATATCAATCAAAGCAAGAGGAGGTTATGAGTACTTCGTCACCTTCATTGATGATTACTCTAGGTACGACTATATTTTCCTTATGAAGCATAAATCTGAGACCTTTGACAAATTCAAAGAATTTAAGGCTCAAGCAGAGAATCATAGGGAAAAAAGTATCAAGTCTCTACGATCTGATTGTGGAGACGAGTACCTCAGCGATGAGTTTTTGAACTACTTGTCAGATGAAGGGATTGTATCCCAGCTAACTGCACCCGGAACCCCTCAACAAAACGGGGTTGCAGAGCGAAGAAACATAACTCTTTTAGAAATGGTTAGATCAATGATGAGTTATGCGGATCTACCCAAGTCGTTCTGGGGTCACGCCTTGGAAACAACGGCTTATATTCTGAACTTGGTGCCATCCAAGTCGGTTCCCAAAACTCCCAAAGAATTGTGGACCGGGCACAAGCCTAGTTTGAGACACATGAGAATTTGGGGGTGTCCGGCCTACGTGTTGGACAAGGAAGCCGGAAAATTGGATCCACGATCAGAATTAAGGTTGTTCATAGGATACCCCGAGGGAACAAAAGGGTGTATGTTCTATGGTCCCGAAGATCAAAAGGTGGTAATAAGCACCCACTTTAGATTTTTGGAAGAAGACTATATGAACGAAAGAAAGTCCAGAAGTGAGATTACCTTAAATGAGCTTAGAGGGCTAACCTTAGTGCCAACTGTACAAGATGATATACCAAACGACACACTTACACAACCGGAACCTTGACGTAGTGGGAGGGTTGTGAGACAACCCGAGAGATTCATGGGGATAGGAGAGTCCTCGGACTTAGTCCCCGGTCAAGATGAATCAGACCCATGGACTTACGACGAGGCAATCTAAGACAAGGATGCAGTTTCTTGGCAAACAACAATGGAAGCCGAAATAAGTTCTATGTATCATAACAGAGTGTGGGAGCTAGTCGAACCACTCAATGGGGTCAAACCCATTGGCTGCAAGTGGGTATACAAGAGGAAAAGAGGACCGGACAGGAAGGTGGAAACCTTCAAGGCAAGACTTGTGGCGAAAGGATATACTCAGAAAGAAGGGATCGACTATGAGGAAACCTTTTCACCTGTAGTAATGCTCAAGTCCATCCGAATTCTCTTATCGATCGCTGCGCATCTCGACTTTTAAATCTGGCAAATGGATGTCAAGACGACTTTCCTTAACGAAAGTTTTGAAGAAGAAATCTATATTCAACAACCCCAAGGCTTCATTGAAAAAGGCTAAGAACACCTAGTTTGTAAGCTCAAGAAGTCCATTTACGGACTCAAACAAGCATCCAGAGCTTGGAACCAATGTTTTGATCATGTAATAAAGTCTTATGGGTTTGATCAAAATGAATACGAAAGTTGTGTGTACAAGAAGAGTGTCGGAACTGCATTGGTATTCTTAGTACTATACGTAGACGACATTCTGCTCATCGGAGACATGTAAAGATGTTGTCAGACGTAAGGGCATGACTTTCAAAACAGTTTGATATGAAGGACTTAGGGGAAGCCGGGCACGTCCTTGGGATCAAGATCACTCGAGATCGCAAGAAAAGGATGATAGGCTTATCTCAAGCTTCATATATAGACACTGTCTTGAAGCGATTCAGCATGCAGGATTCCAAGAAAGGCTTCGTACCTTTCAGGCTTCGTATCCATTTATCCAAGGATATGTGCCTTAAGACACAAAAAAAGATAGATGACATGAAAGGCATTCCTTATGCTTCGGCTGTCAGAAGCCTTATGTATGCAATGATGTGCACGAGACCGAATATCTGCTTTGTCGTTCGCATGGTGGCAAGATATCAAAGTAACCAGGGAAAAGAGCATTGGACGACAGTTAAAAACATTATGAAGTATCTGAAAAGAACTCAGGATAAAATATTAATTTATCAGTCAGATAGTCTAATCCCCATCGGTTACACGGACTCGGATTTCCAATCAGACCTAGAATTCAGAAAATCTACCTCCGGTAGTGTGTTTTGCATGGGGGGAGGATCCATGACATGGAGAAGCGTTAAGCAGAAATGCATCGCCGATTCTACCATGGAAGTCGAATACGTAGCTGCTTGCGAGGCGGCGAAAGAAGCGGTTTGGCTCAAGAACTTCCTAGTGGACTTGGATGTAGTTCCGAATTTGCCCAGCACAATCACTATTTACTGTGATAATGCCGGAGAAGTTGCAAATTCAAGGGAACCAAGAGCCCACAAGGCCAGTAAACACATTGAAAGGAAATACCATCTTATACGAGAAATCGTTAAGTGAGGAGATATAGAGGTGGCAAAAATCGCGTCAGAAGACAACCTAGTAGATCCATTCACAAAGGGTCTGCCTCAGAATACATTTGAGAGACATGTGGAAGGAATGGGTGTCAAGACCGTTGCCAATCTGCTTTGAGTATAAGTGGGAGATATTATTAGGTTCGTGTAGGTGACATTAAATGTCACGTATTAGGAACTACACGAGATGTGCTGTAGTATACTTAAAAGCAGACTTTGAGTATAAGTGGGAGATTGTTGGGGTTATACTGGAAAGTATGTTTTTACTTTGTATAACCAAACTGAATTTTCTGTCTTATTTACTGAAATAAATTATTTATCACTGATGCTTTAAATATCATTGAATGTTACATATATTTATTGCATATTTGTTCAATAATCAGTACGCGTTACATTGTAGTTAATTTAGTGATACCAGATCACAAAAGATTAAATTAACAGTCCCTTGTAACTAAAAGTACGCGGTTCACGACCTAGATGGAAATGAACAATCCATCGTGAAAGGTTGAAGTGTAAGGCTCAGATTGGCTTGTCTTGACCAAAAGATTACACTAGTGCATGACTGATGCACTGAACAGGACCTACAGGAGGATAAATTCTTCAGCACAGAACCAGGAAGAATTAGACCTCAGTGGTTCGTTATTTCTTAATCTTCGTCCCTTAAATAGGTCGCGTGTGGTCAGTAATTATTGCTTTGACTTATGACGGGTAGAGAATCAATGAGATTCAATACTTTATATCTTGGGCAATATTACTGGTCACATGCAATTGCTAAGATTTAATACGAAGAATCGTGTGCGAGTACGCTCGTTTGATTTGCCCTCTTGGGAGGTTCATAATATTTATGATACCAAATCTTGCAAGTGAAATTTGTTTCCGGTATGGATAATAATGTTGAACAGTTCCTTGACCAAGGACAAAATATATTAATTAATGGAAAACTATTTCAGTGGCTTGAATTAATTAATGGGCTAGATAATCTTAAACAGGAGAAATAATAATCGGGAGCCATATTAACAGTAATATGAGTTAAGATGGATAGTGCAATATTAATTATGTAGTGGAATTAATTAATATTTATGGACTTGAATAATATTGTGGCTCAATATTGATAATTCAAAGTCCATTGGAAGGTCCAATCTTAATTCTCCTAAAGGCCCCTCAAGTAGCCCAAACATAATGTCCAATAACTGAAAAAGGTGTTTAAAATAAAATAAATTATTGTTGCTTAATTTTTCCTATTTTTCGAAAATTATGAATAAAAGAGGGAGAAAGATTTTCTTTGAATTTTGTTATGGAATGAGGATAAGTATTCTTGGAATACAAGATTATCTCATTAAATTCAAGAAATCTCCCACTTGGCTATGTATAATGATATTTTCGAAAATTCCATAACATAAGGAGGAGGAGATTTTATTTTGGAGATACTTTGGGAAATAGAATATATTGGATATATTCAAGATTGTTTCTTGAAGAAGAAGCAAGAAAATTTCTCAATCACCTAAAGCCCTAATGTTTTCGTCCCCCTTAGTATTATAAATAGGGGATGAATTTTTCATCCCCAACACAACACGAAAATTGATTTTTCAGAAAAATATCAGCGTCGATAAAATATCAAATATTTTGAAACGTCGACAGACTGTGTATTTTCGAAAAACTGCAATTGTGAGTGTGCAATTCCATGTGTTGGAAAAATTATAAATCCACAAAGGTGGTGCAACATAATTTTATTTTTCCTTTTGTTAAATTGTTCGCGAGTTCCTTCCACCGGATTGTTGAACAAGGACAAGGGAATACTTGAGAAGACCTTTTGGTGTGTTCGTGTGAACGGGATCCATCTTCTCAAAGGTTGTCACTCCGAGAGGTTAGTTTACGTAAACCCGTAGTAATTCCGCATGTTTAGGATTTACGTGAACTATTTGTATGCATGATTGGTTGTTGAATTATTATTTGAATTAATATAAGATTAATTCATGCTAGTAATAATTGTTAGAATTAAATTTGTATTTAAATATTCAACCCGAATAGATCCGGGCAATTAATTCCCCAACAGTATTCCTGTTGATGACCCTTCCACCAAGACAAAATATAAAAAAATTCAGATTTAGGCACCTTTAACGGAGGTTCTGCTGTGTATTTCTCCAAGTCATTTGTTGTTGCACCAGCCCCCTCTATGTCGTATATGTAACTCTCAAATTCATCGTTGTCTTTTTCCATAAATATAGTGTTGGTCCCGGGAAAACGAGTCACACGTGTATGGGGGGAGGGGATACACGTGTATAGTAATTTTTCAAACTTTTAAAAACCTTGTTGATCAGTGAGTCGGGTTATCCTGAATGTCAGTACTGAGAAGCACAAATCGTCCTGAGTCACAGTCTACTGAGACAATAACCCTGTCTTTCAGTGACTTCAAATTAGCTCAACTGATCTGAGATATTTAAAACAGAGTACTGAGAAGCTTGGATCAGATAACTATCTTCCTGAATACTCAGTTGAGTTTGTTCAGTTTGACAACTATCTGTTCTAGCTTAACAAGAGTGCAGAATGTGTAGGCCCTAAGTTCTAAGCTCGTTTTAACTTGCTGAAAATCTATTTGCCTTTAGTAAAATAGTAGTTAAGGTTTTGCTTAGTTCAATGCAGACTCAGTGGATTGATTCCAACTGAGTATCAGAAAACTCAGTATGCTTTCAGTGAAAATATGCAACACAAAATAATGCAGAACAGAAAGCAAATAATACAGTAATTATAGTGGTTCAGAGGCAAAGCTCCTACATCCACTCTCTCTGAATCTTCAGAGAAATTCTTTAACTCACTTCTACTACTACCTTAAGCTTTCAGACTGAACTCGGCAGCTTACTAACTTTCTTCTATGAGCTTTCAGGCTGAACTACACTGCTTCTTACTAACTCAAACACACACAAGCTTTCAGACTGACACAAGCAGCTTACTAACTTCTTCTTTAGAGTTTTCAGACTGAACTCAACTGCAGCTTACTAACTCTTTACAACTCTCACTTTCCAACAATCACACACTCAAACTACCTAAACAATAGGGTTTGGGTTTGGTTGGTTTCCAACTAAGGTGAGATATCCTTTTATAATTTAGAACACAAGGTAAAAGGTTAGGATATCTCTCACTAAGCTTTGAATATGCTTTGAATCTAGGCTTAGTAAATGAGTTCTCTTCAAAGATGAAACACTTGGGAAATTCTTAGGGTTTCGTGTGCTTCACAGTATAAACTTGAATATGAATGAGCTCTTGAGTTGCTTGATTTCCCGTAACCTTGCAATGGTGAAGGTCACTTATATTTATAGGCAACTCACCAAGGTCACTCTTGAAAAAACTATCCGTTGGAGGAGATAACATCAAGGATTTCCTTATTTAATTAGTGATAAACGACTATTTTAGGGTTTGAACGCGCCCTTGCATGGTTTGGGTAACAAGTAACCAATGCAGCCAATCACTAAGTTTTTGCTGTCTGGAACTCAGTACATCTGACATCTCAGTGCCATGTCGCTTTCTGTGTCAGTATAGTACAGTGTTGTCTCTCTCTGATTGGTTCTTAGCTTCGGTGTATAGAGACAAACAAAACGGCTCTTTTAGATCAATCTCTGTGAATGAGACAACCTTAAACAACCCTTAGTTATAGTTCCTTTTGTCTGCAATCAAAATATTTGGACAACATTTATTCTTTATAAATGTGCATGCTAGACTTCTTCAGTCTATTTGTCCTCAGGTAGATAATCTTCAGGTCAGGTCTAAGGTTGATCTGAGTCCTCAGGACGATCTGGATTCAGGTTTATTTGAAGTCTTCTGAGTCTTCAGGTATTTTGATCATCTTACTGAGTTCCCCCTCAGTGTGTCTAACCTATACACTCAGAGATATCTGCTGACTATACATTTTGCAGATATTTCCTGAACTAACTATACTGAAACCTGTATTCTAATCTACCTTAGATTATTCTGAACATGTCATACTCAGGGATTTTGAGATCTAATCAAAATCTTTCCTTATATTAAATTTATCTCCCAACATATAGAACGTGCTTCACAAGTTTCACCATGACTAGCAACAATAGCAGAGCTCTTTGTGACATTCGATGCATCACAAGCATACTATTGATATAGTTGTCTCACAATCTTCATTATCTTTTCCGTTTCAGCTTGATATGCGAGCTCACCATGAAACTTCCTCATGAAATATTCTATGATCCTTTTCTTGAATCTAGGATCAAGAAAACTAGCCACAACAAGAGCAACATTTGACTTCTTCCAATACTTATCAAACTTGGCAGACATAGGCATTGCCATTGTCTTAATGGTGATATCATCTCTAACAAGCCACTCTCCTATCAAAAGCTTAATCTCACAAAAGTTCCGATAAAACAGATTTGCAGTTGGATACAACGTGCCAGACAAAAGCTCAGTAATATCATTGAATTTCTTCAAGCATTTGCAAAGAGATAAAGTTTTACCCCATTCTTCATTTGATGGTGCAATCTTCTCATACCTGTGGCGCTCCAAGACAAGAAGCCTATGAAAAGCATTCTTGTAATATAAAGCATCCATCAACATGAGATAGGTGGAGTTCCACCTTGTAGCTTCATCTTGTGCAACACCTTTCTTTGTATCCAATTGACATTCGGTTGCACACTTCATAAAATCCTCCCACTGTGATGGAGAGCTCTTTATAGCTACAAAAAAAGCACGAATATTCTTGATTGCACTTGCAATTACAGCAAGACCATCTCTAGCAACAAGATTGAGTATGTGATTAGCACATCTCACATGAAAGAACATACCATCACAAATGAGGGGGCATATTTTTCCAAGCCCAGAGATAACATCTTTAACATAAACGTCATTTGCAGATGTGTTATCAAGAGTTAGAGAAAACAACTTCTTCTCAATAAACCATCTCACAACACTAGCAACGAATGCTTCTGACAATTTAGCACATGTATGTCGTCCTCCTACATGCATGAATTTGATGATTCTCTTTTGAATGTGCCAATCTTCATCAATCAAGTGTACAATGACACACATATAGCCTTTGTTTTGATTTGATGTCCATATGTCCATAGTTGTGCTAAAGCGACATTTCACGGTTTTGAAATATTCATAGAGCTTTTCCTTTTCTTGTGTAAAGATCTCAATTAGTTCTTTCGTAACGGTGATGCGGCTCTTCATTGGAAAACTTGGACGCAAAGACTTGATGAACTCAACAAAGTATTCATGCTCAACTATATTGAAAGGATACTCATGCATGATTATTGCTATATAAATTTTTCTCAAGCTAGCTTCTTGATCGTACCTATAAGGTTCAACAGTTGTGACACTGTCTTTCTTTTCCACTTTCAGTAGTTGTTGACCCGACAAAATATTGTGTTTGTTCTTCAAGTGGTTCCATAATGATGTTGTTCCATTTGTACTCTCTCCTCTAACTTTATGTTTGCATCTATTGCACTGTGCCCAAACTATCTCAGTCTTCTTGCCATCCTCCTAAATGGTTTCCTTGGCCCTAGCAAAGTGCTTCCAAACCTCCGATGTAGTCTTCTTTTGTTTCTTTGCTTGAGGCTCGTCATGCACTTCTTTATCTCATGCATCAACATCAATAGGATTTTCTGCTGTAGATGATACAACCACACTTTCTGCACTTTCCCTACATAAACCATTTTCAAAGAATATTCTTGAATTAATGGGAAATAATATGAAACAAAGCAGAAAAATTAATGAGTTTTTGAATTAATTCAGATTAAATTAGAGTGGAGCAGTACACAAAACAAAGAATTCGTCCTTACACCTGTATAAGGATCCTTTGCTCTCTTGATTCATAAAAAGAGAAAAAAAACTGTATATGTATGCATCTAGGAAGAAGAAAACGAACACACGTCACACACTGAAGATAAAGGGTGAGAAAACGAGAGAGATCTAAGAATATTCTTGAATTAATGGGACATAATAGGAAACAAAGCAGAAAAATTAAGGAGTTCTTGAATTAATTAAGATTAAATTAAAGTGGAGCAGTACACAAAATAAAGAATTCGTTCTTACACTTGTATAAGGATCCTTTGCTCTTTTGATTCATAAAAGAGGAAAAAAATTGTATATGTAGGCATCTAGGAAGAAGAAAGTGAACACACACGTCACACATTGAGGGTGAGAAAGCGAGAGAGATCTAACCTAATTTCTTGGATGGATGTGCTAGGTTTGGGAAGGACATTCAGAGGCTGTGAAGAGGCGGCATCGAGCACCTCGCCGATGGCAAGGTTGATCGGCGATGGTGGATCTCCTTCCATTTACGGCGGCCAGCGGCGGTGAAGGGACGAACACGAAGAAGTAGAGAGGGTGTGTTCAAACCACAAAATAGCCGTTCATCAATAACCAGAAGAGGAAACTCATGAAGCTATCTCTTCCAACGGATAGTTTTTCAAAGAGTGACCTTGGAGAAGTTGCCTATAAATACCAGTGACCTTCAACATTGAGAGGTTACGGGAAATTACAGCAACTCAAGAGCTCATTCGTATTCTTGCAAATTGAAGCACTCGAAAAACCTAAGAATTTCTGAAGTGTTTCACATTGGAGAGAGCTCATTTTCTAAGCCTAGATATGATAAGTTATATCCTAAGCTTAGAGAGATATCCTATCCGTTGCATCTGTATTCATTGTAAAATGATATCTCACCCTAGTTGGAAACCAACCCAAACCCAAACCCTTTGATAAGGTAGTTTGAGTGCGTGTGATTTGTTGGTAAGTTAGAGTTGTAAAGAGTGAGTAAGCTGCAGGTTAGTCAGCCAGAAAACTCTAGAGAAGAAGTTAGTAAGCTACTTGTGGTAGTCTGAACACTTGTGTGTGTTTGAGTTAGTAAGCTGCAGTGAGTCAGCCAGAAAACTCAAGGTAGAAAAGTGAGTAAGCTGCAGTGAGTCAGCCTGAAAGCTTTAGGAAGTGGTTAAGGAATTTCTCTGAAGATCAGAGAGAATGGACGTAGGAGCTTGAGTCTCTGAACCACTATAATTGCCGTGTTATTTGCTTTCTGTACTGCATTATATCTGTTGCATGTTTTTCACTGAAAGTTGTTTTTACTAATATTCAGTTGGAACCAATCCACTGAACTTGCATTAACTTGATCACAGCCTTAATCACTATTTTACTGAGGAAGAGATTTTCAGCAAGCTAAAACAAGTATAAACTTAGGGCCAACCATTCCGCACTCTTGAGTAGCTAGAACAGACAGTTACCAAACTGAGCTAACTCTACTGAGTGTTCAGTAAGATAATTATCTGATCCAAGCTCCTCAGGATCTCTGATAAACTCAGGATAAGTTGGGCTAATCTGAAGCTTCGAAAAGTCTTTCGGGATCATTGTCTCGATGAGAATTTTGACTCAGGGTGTTTTGTGCTTCTCAGGGCAAAAATATCAGGACAACCTGACACATCTGACCTCAGTGAAGAAAAAGTTTTGAAAATCACTGTACACGTGTATTCCCCCCCCCATACACGTGTGAGACTCGTTTGCACCGGGACCAACAAGTGGTATCAGAGTAGTGGTTCATTTTGACCACTTGCTTTGGTAGCCATAACCTTATTTGCTGAAAGACTTTGGTGGTCTACTGAATAGATCTTATTGTTGATATCTGTTGGGAAATTTATAGTTTGGATGAAAGTTCCAAAAACACATGTAATAGGACCAGTCAGACCTGTTAGCTGACTGATGTTTATATTACCTGCTATAGGAGACCAGTTGATAATGATTGTATAGAACAACTGATGAAATAGATAGGTCACATATTGAGGGGGAAACTCAATATGTATAGGTCAGATCTGAAGACTCAAAGGACAGCTGATATCCGACAGGCCAGAATGCAAGAGAAGAACAGAAGATCAGATCGATCTGATCTAGTCAGATATCTCAGCTGAAGTCATGAAGCTCAAATTCAGAATACTTGAAGATCAGATGACTTCCAGAAGATCGCATGGAAGACCTACATCACCGAAGTCCGCTAGTTGAAGCTAAGTCAACCCAAGACCGAAGACTCTATCAGTAGACCGATCGCCAGATCGATCGTCACTCCACCAAGTGAAAATCGATGTTTCACCTAATCATACGTCTATGATCTGAACAAGAAGGATGTCAAGCTTAGTTGGAAGAACAACACTGAAAAGTGAGTCTACTATCCAATAAGAACAAGACCGCGTATGATGATGAGAGCAAGCAATTGGGATTTGATGCTACCTCCAGAACGGCTACAAAGTACAAATTCACGCTTTTGGCCATGCCGTTCTCAAGCTCGTCACATCAAGCCCCGCAAGTCTACCAAATATTTTGAAATTCAAATTGCTCTCCAACGGCTCTTTGATTTCAAGGTCTATAAATATGGGATCACACTTTTAGAGTGAAGACACGCGGAAAAAACGAAAAACACCGAACAATCAAGAAGCTCAAGCTAATATCGATTTCCATACGAAGAACACGATCAAGAAGATTATTTTTATTAAGTGTTCATCCCATAAGTTCTTAGCATAGAAATCTTTTCATCTAGCTGTTAGGCTGCTTATACGAAAGAAAAGATTTCATAGTTGGAACCAAAACAATCTTACCCAAACCCCCAAGTTAGGTTAAGTTGTTTAGCAAGATTCGAGACTAGGGTTTCTAGTTCGATCTCTCGGGATCGGTTGAGTGTGAACTCTTTAAACATCTAGTCGATTGTCTTGTGTTGGACTAACACATAAAACTAAGTCCGTTGGTTAAGTAGGTGCCCTTGTGATAGGGAAGAGTGGACGTGGGGATCTGGTTTGTCCGAACCACTATAAATCTTGTGTGCCTTTACCGCTTTGATTAACTGATTACACAATCGCACACAACCTTTAAAGCGCATACATATTCCAAGTTGAGATCGGTTAGCACCAAGCTTCTGATCTGATCATACTTGACACTTGATCAAGTGATTAAAAGATTAACTTTGGAATCGATTTATCAAAACCGGGTTTTTCACACGGGTAAAACTTAAGCTTCCGCGACACATCAGTTAAAGCGATAGTATCGAATCGATCTGCCTTGAGCGTCAAGAAGTTGGTTATCACCAAACCGATTCACTTTCGACTCGACAAAGCTAATCGCCCTCACACGATCCAGACAAAAGTTTTTTAAGTCTATTCACCCTCCCCTCTAGACTTCGCCCTCACTAAACCCGTTTCGGGACCTACAAGTGGTATCGAGTTGTTGGTTCTCTGAGACTAATCGACTACGTGTATCATCGATTCTTGAGGAAGAATCTTTGTGGTCAATTGAATCGATCCGAAAAACCGTTTTTAAAACTCATTCATTTTCCAAAATCACTCAAAGATGGATAACACCTCGGTATGTATCATGATCTGCCGAAGTTCTCAATCGATGAGTATGCAGATTGGGCCATATATATGTCCAACCATCTAGGCTCGTCGATTGGCGAGAATGATGGAAGTCATCGAAAAGAGGACCCATCATCATTTATTACGACAACCCTACGGTCGGAGGAGATCCGGACTTTGCCGGGAAGTCTTGTACGAAAAAAGCAAATTTTGATGGATGCAAGAGGAAAGGAAAGCGCATACTCTAGATACTATCGCAAGGCATATTATCATGAAAACAATGGATAAGGTCACCAAGGAAAAGATTAAGTATCTCAAATCTGCGAAAAGCAATGTGGGATACTAAATTGGCTGAAATATCGCGAGGGAAATGAGCGGATAAAAGACGGTAGTCTACAAGTTTAACTGGTGAAGTTCGAAAAAATCAAGATGCTTTCAATAAAACCATCAACGAACTCGATGGAAGGATTACTATGTCAATAAACAAGCTTCGAGAACTTGGTAGAGAGATGTCTGATAAAGATATCAACTACAAAATATTAAGGTCTCTCACCAAGAAGTGGGATATGAAGGTCACGGTAATCAAGGATTGCCAAGACATTTCAAAAATGAAGCCAAGTAGCTTGTTCTTGAGCCTTAAAGCTCACGAGTTCGATTTGATTGAGAGAGGCCAAGCTGATGAAGATGAGGTGCCCGGTGAAGCCTCAACTTCAAAATCAGTTGCTTTTAAGGCAACCAGCTGCAGAACGAAGGCCAACGAACCTGTTGGGAATATAATGAGTCAGGCAGAACAGATCAATCTGCTTACCAGGAAGCTTGAGAAGTCAAACGTCCAACTTGGTAAGTATCGAAGATTTTATAAGGACTATCAACATAGCCGAGGGAGAGATAGGAGATCACCAACAAATCTCGAAGAACCAGAGATCGATGATCGGAGGGATCACGAGAGATGAAAGGAAAAGAGATAATCGACCGAGGAAGGAAGAGATAACCAATCGCATGAAGAAGCTCGGGACTACTATCGAAAGGAAGTCACCCGATAGGGTCATCTGACGAGTGATTCACCCGAAGGAAAGGTTCGGTGGATCAAGGAGCGTGCTTCAACCGTGAGAAGCCAGTCACTATAGCGCAGATCGCCTGGACTCGACGCCAAGAGAAAGGGAAGAAAAGAGGAACGAAGAGAGCAACGTTATAGGGACGGTAAGAGCCTATGGTTGCCGTACGTCAGAATCGACGATTCCTATCGCCCTCCGAGGACTCTGGATACTCCTCTCAGAAGACTACCTTCGACAAGATCTTGTTGACTTCTATGAAAATGAAGATCGATATTCTCTTCGACGATGATGAGATCTCGCCCGATGGCCGTGGAGGACCAATCTGAGGTAACCTCCAAACTCGCTCGCTTCGCTTCTACACTTGCTATCATTAGCACACCGCCGGGAGATTGACCGCACTCTACTCGAGCAATTGCTTGAGGATCTCTCAATCGCGATGAGACACTTATGCTATAGTGGAAGTTTGAAAATGATGTTCGAGGACCGTAAATAATCAGCTTGCTAAAGAAAATGATCTCAGTAAAGCCTCTGAACTTAGATCAGCTGAAACTGCTCAGAAGGCAACTGAGGAATTTAAAATTCTCGAAGTTAAAGCTTCTGATCAGGAGAAGCAGATCAAAGATCACCGGCATTAACAAACAAACAAGTCGATGACTTCAAAATCCTCGCAAGCAAAATTCGATGAATTTGTTCCAAAAGCATGAAAGTCTAAAATCATCTGAGGATAATCTGCGTAAGAAAATGGAGGTTTTTTCAAAATCATCTAAAACCGTTCAAGACATGAACGCCTATTTTCGAACAACGATTAATAAGAAGGGACTTGGCTATGAGAACCCTTCCACATCCTCAAAAAGCCCCGGTGATTCATCTCAAAAAAGGTGTAATCGACGAGTTTTCGACAAAGATACACCAAAAGCCAAACATGTATCTAATAAAGGAAAAGGACCGGTTGAGCGGGGTAAAGGCGGTGCCAACGTAAAAAGGAACAAAAATGGACCCCAACCGGTAAAGCATCACCGAGGAATCAACGAAGAACCGGTTCTTACGAAAAAACCTCAACCTAATCAACGGATCAGAATCGAAAAAGACAACACGTAAAAGGGAAGTACAATCGAGACCCAATCAAGGTCATTTGCCTAATAAGCATGCTTCGTAAACCGCAAAAACCACCTATGCCAAAAAAAGATATGAATCTTTTGATGGTAGCGATCATACCTACCCCTATAATCGTAAATCTCTAGGGTTTGCACGTAACCACTTTGGATGAAAAGAAGACAAACATAAAAGATAAATCCCAAGTCTTCTAAGTCACCCAAGGTTCACACTAATAATCATACTAATCGAAAGCATATAAAGAGGCGTATGATTATGTTGATAGGTATGGGAGACAAATCGGGCCTTCCGATCTAAGCGATCACAATAGAAGTGCTCTGTTTGTATGGATCCCCAAAACTAATCCTAACCCCTCGGGACCCAATCAAAAGGGGTACCTAAAGCCCGATTTGGCTGCGCAGGATCGCGTGGGTCCGCCAACAAAGGAGGTGTGCAAGCAACTATCTCGGTACATCGATAGTGGATGCTCAAGGCACATGACCGAAGCAAACATCTCCTCGGCTCTTACATAGAACGAAAGGCCAGCGTGTACTCTTCGGTGATGATAACTTTGGTTATACCAAAGGGTTGGAACCTTAGAGAATGATGATGTACAAATAATCGGAGTCTCGTATGTCGAAGGTCCGAAGCACAACCTATTATCGGTTTCACAATTCTGCGACAACGGATTCAAGGTGTTGAGTTCTCGATCGATCAATGCACTATCAAGAATCGAGCCACTCAACAGATTTTGCTAATTGGTTCAAGGAAAGGGACGATCTATCTGGTGATTGGAAGCAGTTGCCCAAGAAATGCATGCCGAATGTCAAGAGTTCCAAAAGTAGCGATTGGCTCTGCGGCACAAAAGAATGAGCCATCCGAACTTTAAAACTCTTAATAAGATAGCAAGGATGTCTCTAGTGGAAGGACTTCGAATGAAGTATTTTCAAAGGATCGGACATGTCTTGCATGTCGGAGGGAAAACAGTCAAAAGCTTCATTCAAGGGAATTCCGGACCCAAGATCCAATGCAATCTTCTCGTTGCTTCATATGGATCTATTTGGACCGGTTTACGGTCGGTCTCAACGGACTCAAATATACTCTGGTAATCGTGGATGACTACTCCAAGTTTACCTGGGTTATATTCTTACATAAGAAGAATGAGACGACAACGAAGATACAGAAGCCGCTAAAAGATTACAAAATGAGAAGGGTGTCAACGTAGTAAAAATCGGATCGAGATAAAGGTACTGAAATTTCGAACTCCTTTATTGCGATTTTTGCTCTAAGTTTGTATATCTGACATGAAACATCACCGCAAGGACGCCACAACAAAATGGAGTAGCGAAGCGGAGAACAGAACTCTCAAAGAAGTTCGCCGCCACGATGTTAATTTGAACATGCAATACCAAGCCGTTTCTGGGCGAATAATCAACAACGCATGCCATACTCAGAACAGATGTCTTCTGACTAAGGCTCACTACAAAACACCCTATGAACTGTGGAAGGACAGAAAACCTCGTGTTTCTTACTTCCATGTTTTTGGGTGTAAGTGTTTCATACACAACAATGGGAAGAGTCAGTTGAAGACTTTTGAGGCTAAGTCAGATGAGGGTATATTCTTAGGATATTCCTCATCTAGCAAAGCTTTTCGGGGGTTTACAACAAAGTAACCCTACTTGTGGAAGAAACACCCCATGTAGTCTTTGATGAAGCATCTTCGAACAAGAGAAATCGCATGAGAACAAGATGTACCGATCATCGTAGAACACGATATTGGAAAATGGATCAGCTAACGATTAAGGAAAAAGAATCAGAAATTGTAACAATATACATTCCAGATCTAGCTGATTCACCAGATCAATCAGATCCTAAGGTACGAACAACTGTCGATGACAGTTCGACGTCTGGAGATAAGTATCAACCGAACCATCCGGTTAGGGGAACATCTGAAGTTCCCCCGAGCGGACATCGACACATGATGAGTCCAACATCACCGAGACTTGTTCTTATCAAGTGGATCATAACTCGCACCACTCCCAATCGCTAGTAATAAAATTTTATCGTAAAGCGGACGATGTTCTCCAAACCGACGCAAATCGTAAGCGAAGGACACGGATAACCGATCATCCAACCGATTCGATAATCGGAGACCCATCGATAAAGTTAAAACTAGACATCAGTTGGTGAAAGTGCCATGTATTCTTTGTTATATCGTCTATGAAGGAACCAACAACAATAGAGGAAGCCCTTCAAGACGCAAGTGGATTCTAGCCATGCGAGGAGGATTTGGAGCAGTTAGAGAGAAATCAAGTTTGGGAACCGGTAGGCGGACCAAATCATCAAGGCGTAATTGGCACGAAGTGGGTCTTCAAGAACAAGAGAGATGAGAAAACGTCATCACCGAAATAAGGCAAGACTTGTTGCTAAAGGGTATTCACAATCGAAGGAATTGATTATGATGAGACCTTTGCACCGGTCCGCCGCCTAAAGCCATTTGTTTACGGCATATGCTTCCCACGAGAGGGTTCACTTTGTGTATCGGATGGACGTAAAGAGTGCTTTCTTAAAGCGGGGTACTAGCGAGAGGAAGTTTATGTCGAACAACCTCCGTGCTTTGAAAAGGGCAACCGGTGTACGTCTAAGAAAAAGCTCTCGTGGCACGAAAGCAGGCTCCTCGAGCTTGGTATGATACACTCTCTCAGTTCTTGATTGAAAGTGGGTTCACTAAAGGAACAGTGGACAGAACCTTATTCAGAATAGAAGATGGAAAAGATATTCTGATGGTTCAGATCTACGTGGACGACATCATCTTCGGATCTCCCAACAAAAGTCTATGTGAAAGATTCAGCAAACTGATGCAAGGGAAGTTCGAGATGTCCATGATGGGTCAGATGAATTACTTTCTGGGTCTCCAGGTGAAGCAAAGTGCAGAAGGGATATTCATCTGCCAAGCAAAGTACACTAGGAATTTATTGGCTAAGTTTGGAGTTCAAAATTGTAAGGAAGCCAAAATTCCTATGATGACTGGATTCAAGATGGATCCAGATGAGGATGGTCAGAAAACAAATCAGAAGGAATATAGGGCTCTCATTGGATCTCTCTATATACATTGCCCGGTGAACCGGATATAACCTTCGCGATGAGGTGTATGTGCGATTTCGGGCAAATCAATGATAAGCCACCTAGAAAGAAACTAAGCGGATTCTTAAGTATCTGAAGGGACGATAAACCTTGGTTTATTTTACCCATCGATGATAATCTAGAGCTTAGTGGGTATTCTAATTACGATTATGGAGGTTGCAAGATTGATGAAAAATCCACCTCGGGAACTTGTCGGTTCTTAAGTAAAAACCGATCTCGTGGTTTTCAAAAAAGCGGACATCGATTCGACATCTACTCTTCAAGCGAGTAATATATGGGCTGGAGATTTATTGTTCCCAAATTGCTCTAGCTTTCGATTCTTGGTGAGGATTATAACATTGAAGCTAAGAATGTACCTATTTTTACGTGATGATAATAGTCTTTATTGCAATCACTCGAGAATCTGTTCTCTACATACAAGATGCAAGCATGTGGATGTCGGACACCATTTTATAAGAGATCATGTTGAAAAGAAGAATATCGAATGGAAAAGATTCATCTTGATATCTGAAAAGTCGATATTCTAACCAAGCCACTAGTCGAGATCGATTCGAGAGAATTATGCAATGAGCTAGGGCTTCGGATCTTGGAGAAAATGCACCTAAAATGTTTGATGGAATGATCTCGAGAACCGGTGGTTAAGAGACTAACCAGGTTGAAAGGAATCAGTTGAGTTTGGTATCTCAATCGATCGTAAGATCGATCAAGGAACTGATGTGAGAAATCGATCAGATTTACAAGATTATCAGGTTAAAGGAACTGATTAGATTTAAGGTTTATCAGATTAAAGGAAACGCTCAATTTAAAAGGAATATCTGATTAAATCAGTTGGGTTATTTTACATCTTTGTAAGTCGATTAAGCTGATATTCAACAAGCAAGATTCACAAGTGGTATTCACAAGATTAAAGCTTAAAATCGCATAAGGATACAGGAATTTTACACAACAATGGAATAATAGAACTTTTCATTGATAAAGACCCGAAGGTCAGATTACATTACAAGATACAAGTACAAAGGACCCGGAGGTCAGTACATAAGTCATAACCAAAAACCCTAAACCTATAACCCTAAACCCTCATCCTAACCCAAGTAGAGCAGGGGAGAGAGAGATTTTAAATCTGATGCTCTCATTTTCCCCCACTTAACAAGGGTGAGAGAGGTTTTAAAGAAATCCTAAAGCCGCTAGCTGAAGCTAAAACCAGTGGAGCGACAGCGGCCTTGATAGGATTTTTAAGCCAGGAGCCCTAAGAAAGAGTCAGTGGGCTCTCCAGCTGTTAAATGGTGAGTTGATATACGAAGATCAGTTGTTGACTGATCAAGATCGCATATCAAACTCACGTTCATTTTCAGACTGAGTCTGTTGATGCGGGTTACGTCATAACGATAGACACACAAGGTGCATACGGTTAGGAGAAGTGTCTTCTCAGTTGCAACAGCAGGCCCGCCGCCATGGTGGTAGAGAAGCTTTGCAACAATCGTATGTGAAATCTTTGATGACGACGAAAACAGTGATAAGGGACGCAAAGGGTTGATTTGAGAAGCTGAAATCATTGAAAAAGGGGTAAAGGTGTTTGCCGGAAGTTTCACCGGAAATAAGGGTTCACCAGGATACATGATTCTACAAAGAAGATAAGTATGGTGAATGGGTTATGTTGTGTAAAACATTTGGTCCAATTTATAGAGGCCAAGCAAGGGTGCAAATGCAAATTCGAGTTCTCAAAACCTTTTAGAGAAATCTGCACCAAAAGGACAGCGTGTAGGAATCACGCGACTGATAATTGGATAAATTTACGGCGGATTGACATATCGAAAGATTCAGACGATAATTACGCATGTCAAATCGCGCCAACTTAGGGAATAGAGACTACTATTCTAGACTAAGTTTTGGCGGTAACACTTATTCCAAGAATTGGATTGACTTGAGAAGAATCAGATTAGGTCAACCAAAATCTGATACATACGAAGCTGATCAGATGAGGAAGATCAGCTGAGCTTAAAACTCCAACAAATCAGATACATCAGTCTATGGGAAAAACAGAAATATCAGTTGAAGGGGGAACTTCAACTGATCAAGGAGGATCAGAAAGGAAGATCAGTTGAACTTGGAACTTCAACAGATCAGATGCAAGTGAAGAAGATCAGCTAAAAGGATCAGTTTGGAAATTTTAAGGCTTAGGCAGAATACTAAGATCAACAAGTGAAATCAACATGGACAAGTGGTATTGACTGATTACAATATCAGTCAACCAGATACGCCTTTCTTTTCTCTTGTTCTTTGCTTATTTATCGGATCTTATCCGATATTATTTGCCTTACTGTACCCATTATCCTTGTGACGTATTTCCTGCAAATCATTTAATGCGGACGTGGGGAACATGTATTAACTGCTATTAAACGTGCTTTTAAATCCAAAAGGTTTTCGTACGTGCTTTTTCCTGACCATACGATCAAAACCGCTTAATCTGGAGCGTTTAATCTTTTCAAACGGTTGATCTTCCAAATCTTGTCTTCTTTTTCCCTCCTCGTCTTTATAAAGTTCATCAAAAATCATACCAGAGTTTTCCATTTCACAAACTTGCGTTTTATTCTCTGAAAACTCCAGATTACTTCTCTCAGATTCAAAGTGTTTTCCTAAGTTTCAAAATCATCTTTCCGAAAAACAGAATCTGGTAATTTATGTTTATTTGGTGTATTTTTTTTATCCATTGATCTTAAATGTTTCTATCCTGTGTTATGCTTTATTGTTTCTTAGTTTCCGATTGTGTGATATTCTTTGTATTAATGCACAATTTTTTTTAACCGAATCTATCTTATCTGTAGATGATCACTCACGGTATGGGTAAAATAATGTGCAACTATGCGGAACTGGCAACAAAGATTGTGGATGATAAGTTCGTACAGTTCAATATCACTCGGGATCCGGAATCCATGGAGGTCGAGCAAATTCTGCTAAAAGCGAGGCCTTTGAGAATTTTTTATATACGCTCAACGCAATCCGGTGATGCAAAGATGAAGCACTAGAATTCCTAAGGAATTTAAGAGTGGATCTGGATGCTCGAGAGAGAAGAACTACTTTTCGGCGATAACGGAGAAGAAATCGGTCGACGAATGAGGATATAATAACGTCTGTTCACCTACCCAAAGGGCCGGATCTCGCTTTGCTCATTCTGAGGAGAACGAAGATGAGCCGATCGAAAAAGAGCTCTTGAGAGGCCGACAAACATCATACGTCGAGTTTTGTCGGGCCAATGCTCAAGAGGAAATACCGATTGTTGTTTGACATATTGTCAAAAACAATTATGGGTATTACATTCACCCAGATGCTCTTACAACCGTCAAAATGTGTAAAAAGATGCATTTGCAATAATTGATGAAGCCAAGAACATCAATTGGCATGGGTTTTCGAAGGCCATTCTACTCCAAGAACATGATAAATTTGGAGTTGATGAGTGGAGGGCGGTATATAAGAAAAAAAAGATCGGCCAATCTCAACAAGGTTGCGGTTATCCCACAGGATAAAATGCCAAAGGCCAAATGGGGGAATGAATTTGAAGTCCTATAAGGCATTTCTCACGACCACTTGGTCATTTTTGGGCCACCAGACGATGATATCGCGCCAACCCCCCAAAGTCAAAGAAAGGAAAGAGCAAGAAAAACAACTTCATCTACACCAGATCTTGGGCGATCCACTCAAGCCGGTGAAGGCCCCAGAAGGCCCACCGGATGCGAAGAAGAAAAGAAAACTGGTGAAGGCCCAGGAGAAGAGGCCGAAGAAGGCGAAGCAAGCCTCCATGACTCTGATGCTTGAAGATGAGTCAGATGAAGAAAGAGCGCCGCACGATCTCAAGGTAATACAAACATCGTGAAAAATCGACAGCGAGGCTTCTCAAAGCCGAGCTCGCCAGATCATTCTGAGGGAGAAGCACAAGCCGATCGATCTCCTTCTCCTCAAGCTCGAGCTGATTCACCACTCAGACTAATGGTTGCTGAGCATGTCTCTCCTATTCTTCCACCGCTTGAACTGAAATCGCATCAGTTCGCGAACCAGAAAGCTTACCTGATGTGGAACCAGAAGCACCTGCTTCCACAGCAGAACCTCTGCAGGTCGAACCGATCAGCCATCTTCCGCCTGCTCAAGCACAACCAGAACCTTCCACATCTCATCAAACTGAATCTGGACAGACAATTCCTGAGTCCAGATCAACAAAGATCATAACTGGGAAATTGATCAGAATGCGAATCGAAAGAGAAATTGATGAGTTGTATCCGTAACTAGTCGCCCAACCCGCCATATAAGAGGAAGTTATGGAGATCCTCACCTGGAGAGATCTTCGATTAAAAAGCTTCTCAGACTTTATAATAATTATTGAACAGATGGGCGGTGCGGATGAGTTTGCAGACTTCGATTTTGACATGAGGAAATCTGCTAAAGTGGGATCACCAGCTGAGCTGATAACTGCTAAATCTGTCAAAGATCTGATCCACAGGAAGCTAGGGGTAGGGTTTAACAGATTTAATCGAGATGGCGACAAAGCTCTCAAGAGATGCCATCATGAAGGATACTGAGCTGCCGATGATAGTGGAGCCGGTGCTTCTGATTCATGACCAACCATTGGAGGCACAAACAATCGAACGGATCAAGTGACACCCAACATTCCGACATCACACGTCCACTCTTGATCAACTTCGGAGATCAAATCTTGTCTCAAAGATCTCCGAAAAAGAAGAAGTTGAGGGACTGATAGCTGATCAAAGGCGGATTGCCATCAATGAAATAACAGATCAAAGGGAATTGGCTATTTCCCAGATTGGGGCAATCAAAGATCGGTTCTCTCAAAGCTGTGGTCTTCATCAATACCGAATCGATAAAGACCGTTGATGCCAAACCGACTCGGGTGGATAAACAACAAGTTTCTTTTCGATGCTCTTTCGACAAGCTAGAATTGTGAAGAGAAACTTGACAAACCGATTAAAACACTCTCTCTCGCCATGGAATCTGTCCAAGATCGAAATGATATCGGCGATTCAAAATCTAACTGCTCAAACTCAAGGCATATCATTTGCGAGATCTCAACAAGGCAATCAATCATGATCAACTTTGGTTCTCGACCTCCCACCTCACTACTCTTTTTGATCAAACCAAAAAGGGGAAGGACGAAGAATGAGAAACCAATGACATAACAGTCTTGAGGACATCACAAAACTCGATCAAAAAAAAAGATGTCCAAAGAGCAGATATTTGAAAGAAGCCCGAAAAAAGCCAAGAAGAAAGAAGGGAAAAAAAATGGCAGAGGCGTAAAATCAAGAAGAAATTCAGATTGAGAGTGAAGAAAGGAAGAATTTGGAAAATCCGTGCAGAACCTAAGCCGCCAAAGAAGAGTTGATGAGATCATCCCAAAAAGCTGCTGCAAGATGCTAAGAAATTTGAGGAATGGAATAAGATCGAGAGTGAATGGCTTCGGATGCCTTTGTTCTTAATCTTGTTCACAAGAAGAATCTCTCGATGAAGAATTCCTCATTTGGTTAGAGAATAAATACCCGGATTTTCTGAAGTATCTGGAAAATGAGGCCAAGCTTATCAATGTAAAAATAACTCGCCAAGAGTACGATCTGTTGGAGTACTCGAAGTAGGCAGATGTCTCATTTGACCGACTGGCATTTCAAATATTCTATTTTGACATCTGCTTGAGCGACATAATCGATCCTCGAGAGACCGATGATGTCAAATGGAAACTTTATCGATTTTCAACGTACCTCAAGATCAAAGAGAGATGCCAGAAGGATACAAGCCTAAAGAGTGAAGAATCAGAAGACTACTCAGGATCAGCTGTTCTTATTTTCAAACTTTTCTGATGTAACATGTAATCAATTTTTTTTAATGAGAAAAGTTTATTTTCTGATCCTAAGACAAAGTCTCATTGTCTTCTGATTATATGCTCTTAATCATTCTATTTTTTATCATCGTATTTGGTTTCTCAAAGTGTTTTGGTTTCATCAAAAGGGGAAATTGTTGGGAAATTTATAGTTTTGATGAAAGTTCCAAAAACACATGTAATAGGACCGGTCGGACTGTTTGGTAGGACCGATGTTTATATTATTCGCTATAGGAGACCAGTTGATAATGATTGTATAGAACAACTGATGAAATAGATAGGTCACATATTGAGGGGGAAACTCAATATGTATAGATCAGATCTGAAGACTCAAAGGACAGCTGATATCCGACAGGCCAGAATGCAAGAGAAGAACAGAAGATCAGATCGATCTGATCTAGTCAGATATCTCAGTTCAGAATACTTGAAGATCAGATGACTTCGGAGAAGATCGGACGGAAGACCTACATCACCGAAGTCGCTAGTTGAAGCTAAGTCAACCGGCACCAGAAGACTCTATCAGGTAGACTGATCAGTTCAGACTGATCAGGTCAGCTCACCAGGTGAAATCTGATGTTTCACCTAATCATACGTCTATGATCTGAACAAGAAGGATGTCAAGCTTAGTTGGAAGAACAACACTGAAAAGTGAGTCTACTATCCAATAAGAACAAGACACGTATGATCGGAGCTGGCAATTGTGGGATTTGATGCTACCTCTCTGTAACGGCTACAAAGTACAAATTCACGCTTTTGGCCATGCCGTTCCTGAAGCTCGTCATATCAAGCCTGCAAGTCTACCAAATATAGCTTGAAATTCAAATTGCTCTCCAACGGCTCTTTGATTTCAAGGTCTATAAATATGGGATCACACTTTAGAGTGAAGACACACGCGGAAAACAGAAAACACTGAACAATCAAGAAGCTCAAGCTAATATCAGATATCCGCACGAAGAACACGATCAAGAAGATTATTTTTATTAAGTGTTCATCCCATAAGTTCTTAGCATAGAAATCTTTTCATCTAGTCATTAGAAACGCTTATACGCAAGAAAAGATTTCATAGTTGGAACCAAAACAATCTTACCCAAACCCCAAGTTAGGTTAAGTTGTTTAGCAAGATTTCAGACTAGGGTTTCTAGTTCTGATCTCTGGGATCGGTTGAGTGTGAACTCTTTAAACATCTAGTCGGTGTACTGTGTTGGACTAACACATAAAACTAAGTCCAGTTGGTTAAGTAGGTGCCCCTTGTGATAGGGAAGAGTGGACGTAGGACTGGTTTGTCCGAACCACTATAAATCTTGTGTGTCTTTACCGCTTTGATTAACTGATTACACAATCGCACACAACCTTTAAAGCGCATACATATTCCAAGTTGAGATCAGTTAGCACCAAGCTTCTGATCTGATCATACTTGACACTTCAGTCAACTGATTAAAAGATTAACTTTGGAATCTGATTTATCAAAACTGGTTTTTCACACGGGTAAAACTTAAGCTTCCGCACACATCGGTTAAAATTTACCGAATCGATCGACCGCCCGAAAGCGATCAAGAAGTTGATTATCGCCCAAACCGATTCACTTCGACTGATCAAAGCTAATCGCCCTCACACACCGATCTGCACAAAAAGTTTTCAGAAGTCTATTCACCCCTCCCCTCTAGACTTCTGCCCTCACTAAACCCGTTCGGGACCTACAATATCTTACAAGGCTCAGTCATCATGCCTTCTAAGAAACTTCATATGTTCTCTGTTGAGAGCTATGACCTATGGAGACTGAGAATGCAGGCTCATCTGGATTCCAAACATGAAAGAATGTGGAGAGTGGTTTCTGAATGACAATTCAAATATACTGTTGTGAATTCCAGAATCACTGATACTGAGAGGAATGATCCCAGAGATGAATTTCCAAAGCCTAATGACCAACTTATGTTGGGATTATACTGAAAAGTATGCTTTTTACTTTGTATAATCGAAACTGAATTTTCAGACTTATTTACTGAAATAAATTGTTTATCACCGATGCTTTAAATATGATTGAATGTTACATATATTTACTGCATAACTGTTCAATAATTCGTACGTGTTACACTGTAGTTAATTTAGTGATACCAGATCACAGAAGATTAAATTAACAGTCCCTTGTAACCAAAAGTACGCCATTCGCGACCTAGATGGAAATGAACAACCATCGCGAAAGGTTGAGGTGTAATGCTCAGATTGGTTTGTCTTGACCAAGAGATTACACTAGTGCATGTGATCTATTTGAATAGGACATCTGAGGAGGATAAATTCTTCAGAACTGAACAAGGAAGAATTAGACCTCAGTGGTTCGTTGTTTCTTAACCTTCATCCCTTAAATAGGATCACGTGGGATTGGTAACTATTGCTTTGACTTATCATGGGTAGCGAATCAGAGAGATTCAATACTTTTTATCTTGGGCAATATTATTGGTCACATGTGATTGCTAAGATTTAATACGAAGAATCGTGTGCAAGTACTCTTGTTTGATTTGCCCCCTTGGGAGGTTCATAAGTTTTATCATACCAAATCTTGCAAGTGGAATTAGTTTCCGGTATGGATAATAATGTTGAACCGTTCCTCGACCAAGGACAAAAGATATTAATTAACGGAAAGCCATTTCAGTGGCTTGAATTAATTGATGGGCTAGAAAATCTTAAACACGGGAAATAATGACCGGGAGCCATATTGACTGTAATATGGGTTAAGATGGATGGTGCAATATTAATTATGTAGTGGGATTAATTAATATTTATGGGCTTGAATTATATTGTGGCTCAATATTAGATATTCAAGATCCATTAGAAGGTCCAATCTTAATTCTCCTAAAGGCCCCCTGAGTAGCCCAACAAATAGTCCAATAACTGAAAAAGGTGATTAAAATAAAATAAATATTGTTGCTTAATTTTCCTATGATATTTTTGAAATTTATGGATAAAAGAGGGAGAAAGATTTTCTTTGAATTTTGTTATGAAATGAAGATATGTATTCTTGGAATACAAGATTATCTCATTAAATTCAAAAAATCTCCCACTTGGTTATTCATTAAGGAATTTCGAAATTTTTGGAAATATAGTGGGCAAGAAAGATTTTCTTGATTTTCTTGAAAAGATATTATGGAAGATATGTATTTCTTGAAATACAAGAATATCTCATAAATTCAAGAAGATCCAAATCTTGGTATCTTGCCTAGTATTTTCGAAAATTACCCATAATTGAGGAGGTGGGATTTTTGTGGAATATTTTAATTATGGGAAAAAGAATATAGGAGATATATTCAAGATTTCTTGGTGACCAAGAAAAGTCTTTTCCCACATTGATTTTCTACTAAAATTTTCGACCCCTCCTCTCCTATAAATAGGGGATGATTAGTTCATTCCCAAGTACAATTCCATGTGCTGGAAATATTAGCAAATCCACATAAGTGGTGTAACAAAGTTTATTTTTTCCTTTTGTTAATTGTTCGACGAGTGTCCTTCCACCGGATAGTTGAGCAAGGGCTAAGGGAATACTTGGGAAGTTCTTTTGGTTAGTCCGTCCGACCGAAGTCACTGCCATCCCGAGAGGTACGTTCACGTAAACCCGTAGATTTCGCATGCGTAGGTTTTACGTGGCTTTTTATATGCATGATATGTTGTTGAAATTATTATTTGAATTAATATGGGATTAATTCATGCTAGTAATAATTAATGAATTAAATTTGTATTTAAATATTCACCCCGAATAGATCTGTGCAACTCATTCCCCAACAACTGGTATCAGAGCCACGGTTTCGGGCTCTGAATTTTTTAAATTGTAATTTAATTCGTGGACATTAGATTTGAAATTGGATAGTAGAACTGTTAGATCTGTTTTGCAGGTATCCAATTGTCATGGATTTTAATGTTTTATTTTGCATGCATATAAACTATGGTTTTTTTTTAATTCGATTCGTTCGGATTTGTTTTGCCTCGTGAGAAAATCCACGAGTAGACTAGGATTTGTTTGATTTGATCAATGTAATAGACTAGTCTAGATCTAGGTTTATTTATTTTTTGTAAATAAATTGTAACCGGATCGGAACGAAGAGATGAAGAATTAAAGGGCGAAATCGAGAAACCGGCGTAGGGCGGGCTTGGCGCTACCGGGCACGCATGGGTGGAGTGGCGAGGTCGGGTGGCCGAGCGCGTCGAGGAGAAGGGCCGCGGCAGGGGGTGCTGGCTCGCCTCCAGCCGAACGGACGGGCGGATGCATGGCATCGCCGAGGTCGGGCGAGGCGGAGTATGGGCGAGCGTCACACACCGCCGAGAATCGCCGACTCTGCCGGCGTGTCGAGTCGAGAGGCAAGGGAGTGGCTGCTCGCCGGCGGTCGCGAAGCTGCCGAGGCTATCTAGGGCGAGTGGCGGCGGATCTTGGCGTGCAGATCCGGTAGCGTGCGTTGGTGGTGTGTCGAGGTTCGAAGCGAAGTATTTTTCTAAGACGAACGAGTGGGAGAAATTCGAGAGGCGTGTTTCTTCAAGATCAAGTCAAGAAAAATCAAACCATGACAATTGGATAATTTGTGCCCAATATGTTTATTTTTTCTTTTTGCTTGATTTATTTGTGCTATCTTATGCTTTATTTAATTTGTTTTTAAATGTGTTTGCATGAGGGTTGCCAAATGAAAAAATCTCAACTTCAAAATTACTAAGTATGTTTAAATAATTAATTGACAATTTTATTAGGATAATAAAATTGAATTAATTTTGACCTCCATGATTTATTTATTTGTGAATTCTTTTGGAGAAATTCCCCGGGGGACGGTCAAAAGATAGGTTTCACATGAATGAATTCCAAACGGATGATTGTGGGTTATTACTAGTGGCGGCGATGACCCCCCCACGAGGCTCGATCAAAGCGAAATAGTAATCTGTATCTAATCATGGTTATTACTTAGGTATAAAATTGATATGCATATACTTCCCTCAAGTCCTGTCAATTTTATATTGGTCAAGTAAGGAGCCAACTATTAATCTGGATATTAAAGGTTTATAAATCGTTCTTGTTTGTAACACTGCTTGAATGTGTTTAAATAATGACCCACCCCACTTGGCTTATTTAAACTGTTTTTGAGATGTTGTATCGATGCATGTTCATATTTTTTGAGATTTTAATATGATGCATGTGATCAAACCTTGTGATAATTTTGTGCTTATGCATATTATTGTTTATTTCGGTTCATCATGTCGCAACCTTTTAATCCATTTCGTTATATACACTCAAAGAACACCAATTATCCGGAGAAAAATATAATGTTTGGAAGCGAAATATGATGTATGTCCTACCCGCACAAAAAACATTATTGGATTCTTGATGTACCCAAGCCACGTAATCCTCTTGATGAATCAAGCGATCTTGCGCAAGACATGAGTATAATATTTGGGAGCAGGCCAATGAACCCATGAAACGTGTAATCTTGACTTCACATCGATGATTTGAAACACATTCATGAAGGTGTTGAGTCCACTGAAATTATGCAAAGTCTTGAAGAAATGTTTTCAACAAAAGACCTCATGATCGTCGGTTTAAAAACGACGACGTGGCTAGGTGAAAATGGTTGAGGAACACTGTAGGGAGCATGTTCTCTAATCAAACACCATTTTCAAACCGGCTTATCTCGGAACTAAGTATTGTGATGAGGCCAAAATCAAATTTCATTGCTTACTCGCCAAGGAGCTTCGATGAATTTTCTTTGTGGTTTTGTGATGAGTGATCACATGTTTACCATGGATAATCTACAAGAAGCCTTGGAGAAAGTGGAGAAGCATTTAGGAAAAAAAAGGCGAAGCATTGGTGACCAAAAAGTCTTTTCTCGAGATCTAGGCCAATGGAAGGCAAGTCTCAAGAAAAGGAAAATGGTCGTAACCAAAGCAAGCTCATCATTAAGAAAAGTGAGAAAAAAGCGGTTAGCTGGTTGGGTGTTAGAAAAAGAACCAAAAGGAATATGTTTCAATTATGGGAGAAAGGACATTGGAGGTCGACTGTTCAATCCAAAAAAAAGAAAGGAAAGAAAGGTAATCCTCACTCACTAGTTGTTGAAACTTGTTTAGCGGCGTATGCCTCCCATTTATGGGTGGTGGATACGGGATCCATCGATCATGTATGTTTCACGTTATGAGGGGTTCAAAAGGACCCGACAACTAAGTGGAAGTGAGATCCTCATCACACCGGGCGATCTTCGAGAGTGGCGGTGAAGCGATGGGAGAAGTGCACTGTCTTTTGAAGACAGAGTTTTAATTTTAAGAGATGTTACATGCGTTCCGAGTTTTAGAAAGAATTTGATTTCGGTTTCTAAACTTTTTCATGATGGATATTCGGTTACTTTTAATAAAGTAGTTACCATTTCTCTTTATGATAAATTTATATCTGTCATGGAACGTTGGCGAATAATCTCTATACAATTAACTTGTGCACACCACTCACTTAAATGCATCCTATAACACATCAACATTTCCGAGAAAAGAAAACGTTCATCGGGGCGTGAAGCGAGACACTTCTTTGGCATCTAAGATTGGGTCATATAAATCAAAAAAGAGGATCCAAAGGTTGGTGAAAAGGCGGTTCACTAGAACTTCTCCAAGTTGAACCGTTTCCAACCTGCGAATCATGTTTGGAGGGTAAGATGACCAAGAGGGCATTTGGAGCCAAGGGGAATAGGGCCAAAGAAGTGTTAGAGATCGTTCACACGGATGTATGTGGTCCAATGTCAACCAAAGCAAGAGGAGGTTATGAGTATTTTGTCACTTTCATTATGATTACTCAAGGTACGGTTATATTTTCCTTATGAAGCATAAATCTGAGACCTTTGAGAAATTCAAAGAATTTAAGGCTCAAGCAGAGAATCATAGGGAAAAACGTATCAAGTCTCTACGATTTGATCGTGGAGGCGAATACCTCAAATATTTGAGTTTTTGAACTACTTATCGATGAAGGATTGTATCGACTCATCGCACCGGAACCCCTCAACAAAATGGGGTTGCAGAGCGAAGAAACAGAACTCTTTTGGAAATGGTTAGATCAATGATGAGTTATGCGGATCTTCCCAAGTCGTTCAGGGGTCATGCCTTGGAAACAACGGCTTACATTCTGAACTTGGTGCCATCCAAGTTGGTTCCCAAAATTCCCAAAGAATTGTGGACCGGGCGCAAGCCTAGTATGAGACACATGAAAATTTGGGGTGTCCGGCCTACGTGTTGGATAAGGAAGCCGGTAAATTGGATCTTCGATCAGAATTAAGGCTGTTTATAGAATACCCCGAGGGAACAAAAGGGTGTATGTTCTATGGTCCGGAAGATCAAAAGGTGGTCATAAGCACCCACTTTAGATTTTTGGAAGAAGACTATATGAACCAAAGAAAACCCAGAAGTGAGATTACCTTAAATGAGCTTAGAGGGCAAACCTCAGTGCCAACTGTACTTGATGATATACCAAACGATACGCTTTTCTGGCGAGCCTCGTCGTAGTGGGAGGGTTGTTAGACAGCCCGAGAGATTCATGGGAATAGGAGAGTCCTCGGACTTGATTCCCGGACAAGACAAATCAGACCCATGTACATATGACGAGGCACTCCAAGATAAGGATGCAGATTCTTGGCAAACAGCAATGAAAGCCGAAATGGGTTTTATGTTTCATAATAGAGTGTGGGAGCTAGTCGAACCACTTAATAGGGTCAAACCCATTGGATGCAAGTGGGTATATAAGAGGAAAAGAGGACCGGACGGGAAGGTCAAAACCTTCAAAGCAAGACTAGTGGCGAAAGGTTATACTCAGAAAGAAGGGATCGATTATGAGGAAACTTTTTCGCCAGTAGCCATGCTTAAGTCCATCCGTATTCTCTTATCGATTCTTCTGCGCATTTCGACTTTGAAATCGGCAAATGGATGTCAAGGCGACTTTTCTTAATGTAAGTCTTGATGAAGAGATCTATATGCAACAACCCCAAGGTTTCATTGAAAAGCGGGCCAAGAACATCTTGTTTGTAAGCTCAAGAAGTCCATTTACGGACTCAAACAGCATCGAGCTTGGAACCAATGTTTTGATCATGTTATAAAGTCTTATGGGTTTGATCAAAATGAGTTTGAAAGTTGTGTGTATAAAAAGCGTGTCGGAACTGCATTGGTATTCTTAGTACTATACGTAGACGACATTCTAATCATCGGGAACGATGTGAAGGTGTTATCAGACGTAAGGGCATGGTTTCAAAATAGTTTGATATGAAGGACTTAGGGGAAGCCGGACACGTCCTTGGGATCAAGATCACTCGAGATCGCAAGAAAAGGATGTTAGGCTTATCGCAAGCTTCATACATAGACACTGTCTTGAAACGTTTCAGTATGCAAGATTCCAAGAAAGGATTCGTACCTTTCAGGCATGGAATCCATCTATCCAAGAAAATGTCCCCTAAGACGAAAGAAGAGATAGATGACATGAAAGGCATTCCTTATACTTCGGCTGTCGGAAGTCTTATGTATGCAATGTGTCACGAGACAGGATATCGCTTTGCTTAGTTGGCATGGTAGCAAGATATCAAAGTAACCCGGGGAAAGAGCATTGAATGGCGATTAAAAAAACATCCAAGTATCTGAAAAAAGAACTCGGGATAGAATGTGTGTTTATCGATCGGAAGTCAATCCCCATCGGTTTACGGACTCGGATTTCCAATCAGACATAGACTCCAAAAAATCTACCTCCGGTAGTGTGTTTTGCATGGGGGGAGGAGCCGTGACATGGAGAAGCGTCAAGCAGAAATGCGTCGCAGATTCTACCATGGAAGCCGAATATGTAGCTGCTAGCGAGGCAGCGAAAGAAGCGGTTTGGCTCAAGCACTTCCTTGTGGACTTGGATGTGGTTCCGAATTTGCCCAGCAGAATCACTGTTTATTGTGACAATGCCGGAGCAGTTGCAAATTCAAGGGAACCAAGAGCCCACAAAGCTAGCAAACACATTGAAAGGAAATACCATTTTATACGAGTCATCGTTAAGAGAGGAGATATAGATGTGGCAAAGATAGCTTCTGAGGACAACCTAGCAGATCCATTCACAAAGAGTCTGCCTCTGAATACATTCGAGAGACATGTGAGTGGAATGGGTGTCAAGACCGTTGTCAATCTACTTTGAGTATAAGTGGGAGAAATTATTAGGTTCGTGTAGGTGACATTAGATTTCATGGACTACTCGAGACATGTTGTAGTATACTTAAAAGCGGACTTTGAGTATAAGTGGGAGATTGTTGGGATTATACTGAAAAGTATGCTTTTTACTTTGTATAATCGAAACTGAATTTTCAGACTTATTTACTGAAGTAAATTGTTTATCACCGATGCTTTAAATATGATTGAATGTTACATATATTTACTGCATAACTGTTCAATAATTCGTACGTGTTACACTGTAGTTAATTTAGTGATACCAGATCACAGAAGATTAAATTAACAGTCCCTTGTAACTAAAAGTACGTCATTCACGACCTAGATGGAAATGAACAACCATCGCGAAAGGTTGAGGTGTAAGGCTCAGATTGGTTTGTCTTGACCAAGAGATTACACTCTTGCATGGTGATCGATTTGAATAGGACCTCTGGGAGGATAAATTCTTGAATGAACAAGGAAGAATTAGACCTCGATGGTTCGTTGTTTCTTAACCTTCGTCCCTTAAATAGGATCACTTGGGATTGGTAACTATTGCTTTGACTTATCATGGGTAGCGAATCAGAGAGATTCAATACTTTTTATCTTGGGCAATATTATTGGTCACATGTGATTGTTAAGATTTATCTGAAGAATGCGTGTGCAAATACGTTTGCTTGATTTGCCCCCTTGGGAGGTTCATAAGTTTTATCATACCAAATCTTGCAAGTGGAATTAGTTTCGGTATGGATAATAATGTTGAACCGTTCTCGACCAAGGACAAAAGATATTAATTAACGGAAAGCTATTTGGTGGCTTGAATTAATTGATGGGCTAGATAATCTTAAACACGGGAAATAATGAAGGGAGCCATATTGATTTGTAATATGGGTTAAGATGGATGGTGCAATATTAATTATGTAGTGGGATTAATTAATATTTATGGGCTTGAATTATATTGTGGCTCAATATTAGATATTCAAGATCCATTAGAAGGTCCAATCTTAATTCTCCTAAAGGCCCCCTGAGTAGCCCAACAAATAGTCCAATAACTGAAAAAGATGATTAAAATAAAATAAATATTGTTGCTTAATTTTCCTATGATATTTTCGAAATTTATGGATAAAAGAGGGAGAAAGATTTTCTTTGAATTTTGTTATGGAATGAAGATATGTATTCTTGGAATACAAGATTATCTCATTAAATTCAAGAAATCTCCCACTTGGTTATTCATTAAGGAATTTCGAAATTTTTGGAAATATAGTGGGCAAGAAAGATTTTCTTGATTTTCTTGAAAATATATTATGGAAGATATGTATTTCTTGAAATACAAGAATATATCATAAATTCAAGAAGATCAAAATCTTGGTATCTTGCCTAGTATTTTCGAAAATTACCCATAATTAAGGAGGTGGGATTTTTGTGGAATATTTTAATTATGGGAAAAAGAATATAGGAGATATATTCAAGATTTCTTGGTGACCAAGAAAAGTCTTTTCCCACATTGATTTTCTACTAAAATTTTCGACCCCTCCTCTCCTATAAATAGGGGATTATTAGTTCATTCCCAAGTACAATTCCATGTGCTGAAAATATTAGCAAATCCACATAAGTGGTGCAACAAAGTTTATTTTTTCCTTTTGTTAATTGTTCGACGAGTGTCCTTCCACCGGATAGTTGAGCAAGGGCTAAGGGAATACTTGGGAAGTCCTTTTGGTTAGTCCGTCAGATCAAGTCACTTTGCCATCCCGAGAGAATGCGTTCACGTAAAACCCGTAGATTTTAGCATCGTAGGTTTTACGTGGCTTTTTATATGCATGATATGTTGTTGAAATTATTATTTGAATTAATATAGGATTAATTCATGCTAGTAATAATTAATGAATTAAATTTGTATTTAAATATTCACCCCGAATAGATCTGTGCAACTCATTCCCCAACAACTTACTCCTGATGAGAGAAAGTTAGTCAATCTTGACTACATTGCTAAAGACACTCTATATAGCACTATTGATGATGGTGTTATGGGGATGATTTCTCATTGTGAAACTGCAAAGGAAATATGGGACACACTTGCTATTATGTGTCAAGGCACATATTGTTGGGAGATAAATTTAATAAAGAAGTTTTGATTAGATCCCAAAAACCCTGAGTATGACATATTCATGATAATCTTGATAGACTGAGTCAGGTTTCAGTATAGAGTGTTCAGGAAGTTATCTGCACCATGTATAGTCAGCAGATATAGATCAGGTTAGATTTTGAAGACACTAAAGACTCAGTATGTCACTGAAGAAACTGAAGACTCGGTAAGTTGTCAAGACATCAAGACTCGAAGAAGTTGTCAAGACATCAAGACTCAAGATGTCATCAAGACATCAAGACTCAAGAGTTCTTTGAAGACATCAAGACTCGAGATGTCATCAAGACATCAAGACTCAAGATGTCATCAAGACATTGAAGACTCAAGATGTCATCAAGACATTGAAGACTCAAGATGTCATGAAGGCAATCAAGACTCGTAAGATATGAAGACCCAAGAGTTCTTGAAGACTCAAGAAGATATCGAATACTCGAAGATAACCTCGAATGTTCGAGAGTTTGAATAATATCTATCTGAAGACTACAAAACTGAAAAAAATGTAAATATTCAGAAAAGTAGATATTGCCCAAAACATTCATATGCAGACAAAAACAACTAAGTCTAAGTGTTGTTTAAGGTTGTCTCATTCAGAGAGATTGACCAAAAAGAGCCATTTTGTTTGTCTACATTCACTGAAGACAAGAACCAATCAGAGGAAGACAACATGCGTACTTTTATCGACCTTTGAAAAGCGACGGGACCCTGAATCATGTCAGTAGTACTAAGTTCCAAACTGCAAAAATTAGTGATTGGCTACATGACTGCATATTTCTTAAAACATGCAAGGGAGTGTTCAAACCCTAAAAATAGTCGTTCATCAAACACCAGAAGAAGAAACTCATAAAGCTATCTCTTCCAATGGATAGTTTTCAAAGAGTGACCTTGGTGAAGTTGCCTATAAATACCAGTGACCGTTTACATTGAGAGGTTACGGGAAATTTCAAAGCAACTCAAGAGCTCATTCGTATTATTGCAAATTGAAGCACTCGAAAAACCCTAGAATTTCCCAAGTGTTTCACATTGGAGAGAGCTCACTATTCTAAGCCTAGAGTGATAGATATATCCAAAGCTTAGAAGAGATATCCTAGCCTTTGCATTAGTTCTTATTGTAAAGGATATCTCACCTAGTTAGAAACCCAACCCAAAACCCAAACCCTTTGTTAAGGTAGTTTGTGTGTGTTTTGTTGGTGAGTTAGAGTTGTAAAGAGTTAGTAAGCTACAATGAGTTAGCCAGAAAACTCTAGAGAAGAAGTTAGTAAGCTACTTGTGAGAGTCTGAACACTTGTGTGTGTTTGAGTTAGTAAGCTGCAGTGAGTCAGCCAGAAACTCAAGGTAGAAAAGTGAGTAAGCTACAGTGAGTTAGCCAGAAAGCTTTAGGAAGTGGTTAAGGAATTTCTCTGAAGATCAGAGAGAGTGGACGTAGGAGCTTGAGTCTCTGAACCACTACAATTGATGTGTTGTTTTGCTTTCTGTACTGCATTATTATTTGTTGCATGTTTTTCACTGAAAGCATAGTTCACTGATATTCAGTTGGAACCAATCCACTGAACTTGCATCAAATTAATCACAACCTTAATCACTGTTTTATTTAAGGGAAGATTTTCAGCAAAGCTAAAACGAGTATAAACTTAGGGCCAACCATTCCTCACACTTGAGTAGCTAGAACAGATAGTTACCAAACTAAACTAACTCTACTGAGGGTTCAGTAAGATAATTATCTGATCCAAGCGCCTCAGGATCTCTGATAAACTCAGGCTCAGTTGGGCTAATCTGAAGCTTCTGAAAGCAGCTCAGGATCATTGTCTCAGTAAACTTTGACTCGGGGCAATCCGTGCTTCTCATGGCAAAATCATCAGGATAACCTGACCCATCTGACCTCAGTGAAAGAAAAGTTTTAAAAATCACTGAACACGTGTATTCCCCCCCATACACGTGTGAGACTCGTTAGCACCGAGACCAACAAGTGGTATCAGAGCAGTGGTTCATTTTGACCACTTGCTTTGGTAGCCATAGTCTATTTTGCTGAAAGACTTTGGTGGTCTACTGAATAGATCTGTTTGCTGATATCTTATAAGGCTAAGTCATCATGCCTTCTAAGAAACTTCCTATGTTCTCTGTTGAGAGCTATGACCTATGGAGATTGAGAATGCATGCTCATCTGTATTCAAAACATGAAAGAATATGGAGAGTGGTTTCTGAAGGACCATTCAAATTTATTGTTGTGAATCCCAGAATCACTGATACTGAGAGGAATGATCCCAGAGATGAATTTCCAAAGCCTGATGATCAACTCACTCCTGATGAGAGAAAGTTAGTCAATCTGGAGTACATTGTTAAAGATACTTTGTATAACACTATTGATGATGGTGTTATGGGGATGATTTCTCACTGTGAAATTGCAAAAGAAATATGGGACACACTTGTTGTTATGTGTCAAGGCACAGATCATATTAAGGAAAATAAACTTTCTGTTGCTATTGGAAAGTTTGATAGCTTTGAAATGGAAGATAGTGAATCCATTGACAAACTTGAGGTCAGATTCACTTGCATCATGAATGATCTGAGTGCTCTTGGGAAAAGATACCCACAGAGAGAAGTGGCACTGAAAATTCTTAGAGGATTATCTAAGAAATGGGATATATTCCATGCCATATCAACATGTTTTCTCTGAACTGAAAGCTTATGAGTTTGTGATTGACAAGAAAACTAAGAAATCTGACAGCAAAGATGATTCTTCATCTAGCAAGAATGTGGCTTTCAAAGCCAAAGAGAAATCCTGTAAGTCTAGAGAGTCAGAGAACTCACTTGCTAAAAATCAGGATGAGCAGTAGGATAAGCTAGTACTGATGGCAAGGAGGTTTGAAAGACTCAATAGCAGATATGGGAAATATAAGAAATTTTACAGGAATCACAGGTACAAGAGAGACTCAGAAGCTGAGGACAGATACATTGAGAAAATGAAGGACCAGGAAGCTGAAGGATCCTCATCCAAGAAGAAGGACTCCAAGACCAAGGAGGAAAGTGATCAGGATGATGATACCAACAGATGCTACAACTGTCAGAAGAAAGGTCACTTTCAATATGACTGTCCTGAGCTGAGTGCTAAAGAAAGAAAGGAGAGACAAGCCAAGAGAGACAGGAAGATCTCCAGCAAGAAAGCTATGATTGCAGAAGAGGAAGAACATTCTGAAGAAGGTTCCAGTTCCTCAGATGAAATTTTCTCAGACAGTGACATTGATGATGTCTGTCTTATGGCTGTGGAGGAGGTAAATTCTCCTATCTCTGTTGTTGCTCCTACACAAGCACATGAGTTCTCAAGTTCAACTAAAAAAGAATAACTTTGACTCGATGGATTCGTTTGAGAATCTTATGAAGGACTATTCTGTGTTACAAGAACTACTCACTGAAACTCAAGAGTAGAACAAGCAACCGACTGCTGAGAATCTGAAGTGGAAAGACTCTAAAAATGCTGAGATCACTTCTCAATTGATGGGAACTACTGATGAACTGGATGTTCTGAAAGTACAACTCTCGAAAAAAAAGAAGGTGATAGAGATCTGAATGGAAAATTAGAGAAATCCACTAAAGAGATTCAAACTTATCGTAATCGAGTTCAATGACCTCTTTGAGAAGCATGAAACTCTAAGAAATGTGAGGATAGTGCGCAGAGAAAGTTAGCTCTATTGAATTCTGCATCTAAAGTGATGGATGATATTCAGAGTATTCAAAGACCTGCAACTATAAAAGTTGGATTGGGATACATTCGAGGGGAACCTCACAGGTCTTTGAATCTCGCTTCTAGTAGCACCAAGACTATCTTTGTTAAACCAGTGGCATCTAATCTTCTTACTGAAGAACTGCCCAGAGTATTAGACAAGGGTAAAGAACTTATGGTTTCAGAAAAACTGAAGGTTCAGGGAAGAAAGCCTAGACCTCAGGAAAAGGCTAGAAAACCTGAACACTCAGTAGGAAATTTTCAGGCCAGTACTTCAAAGCCTCAGGCTAATAATACCAACCTAAAGAGATGCCTTTGAATCATCGGAGGAATTTTCGTAAGAGAAACACTCATCGAGAGATATTCTCAACTGAAAAGACCAAGTCCTCAGATTACTGAAAGACCCCAATTTCAGTACAGGCAACCTAAACCCCACGTGTCTAAGGGTAAAGGTTTCCTGAACCCAAGTCAGCAGAGACAGAGACCAACTGCACAAAAGCTAAGGCACTTGAACAAAAGGTCTGAACCCAAGAAGAACTATAAGGCTCATGTTCATGCTAAGGCAGACACTCATGCACAGGATACTGGCAAGGCTCCTAGGGTGGTGAATGTGTATGTAGATATTTATGGGAGACAAATCAGTCACTCTAAAGTAATTAAAGTTGTTAGGCAGATTTGGGTTCCAAAAGGTACAGCTAACCTGGTAGGACCCTACACCAAATGGGTACCTAAGAACTGATCTGTTTTTCAGGTGAAGGAAAAGGGCACTGAGCTGAATGAAAATAACATAGCACTGATGAGTGGAAATGAATTGGCACCAGTTGTATGGTATCTGGACAGTGGATGTTCAAGACATATGACATGATATAAGCAACTAATCACTGACTATGTTGAGCAAAAAGGCCCTCAGATCACATTTGGAGACAATTCCAAAGGACAAACTGAAGGATATGGAACTCTTGAAGTTGACTCTGTTCATATCCATGGTGTTTCATATGTGTCTGGTCTAAAGAATAACTTGCTTTCTATCAGTCAATTCTGTGACAAAGGATTCAGTGTTGAGTTCTCAAAGAACTTATGTTATGTGAAAGACAATACTTCACAGAAAATTCTACTGACTGGTACTAGAAAAGGAAATGTGTATCTTGCTGATTGGAGTTCAACTCCTAAGGATACATGTTTGGTTGTAAAAAGTTCCACTGATACCAGTTGGTTGTGGCACAAAAGAATGAATCACTTAAACTTCAAAACCCTGAACAAACTTGCAAGATTATCACTTATAAGGGGGTTACCCAATGAAGTGTTCAGTAAAGATCATGTATGTGATGCTTGTCAGAAAGGAAAACAAATCAGAGCATCTTTCAAAAGCAAAGTAGATGTTTCTACTGATAGAATAATACAACTGTTACATATGGATCTCTTTGGTCCAGTAACACCTGTGCGCACTAATGGCAGAAAATACACACTTGTGGTAGTTGATGACTACTCTAGATACACATGAGTCATATTCTTACTCAGTAAGAAAGAGACTCAGACAAAACTACCTGAACTACTGAAAAGGCTCAGTACTGAAAAGAATCTGAGTGTGGTCAAAATCAGATCAGATAAAGGAACTGAGTTTATCAATCATATCATATCTGATTATTGTGCAGCTGCAAGGACCCCACAACGGAATGGTGTTGCTGAAAGAAGAAATAGGACTCTGAAAGAAGCTGCAAGGACAATGATTGATGAAGCTGATATTCCTAAGAGATTTTGGGTTGAAGCTATCAACACTGCATGCTACTCTCAGAACAGATTCATGCTGACCAAGAACCAAGGAAAAACTCCATATGAGCTGTGGAATGAAAGGAAGCCTCTTATTTCTTTCTTTCGTGTGTTTGGTTGCAAGTGTTTCATACACAATAATGGTAAAGCTCAGTTGAAAACTTTTGATAGCAAAGCTGATGAAGGGATATTCTTAGGATATTCTGAAGTCAGTAAAGCCTTCAGAGTTTACAACTGTAGGACTCTTATTGTGGAAGAAACACCTCATGTTGTTTTTGATGAATCTACTTGTGTTCAGAAGAAACAGGAACATGACTCAGGAGAACTGATCAAGAGAATCACCAGACTTAGCCTGAAAAAGAATGATAAAACATCCTCTGAACCTGAAAAGAAGAAGTCAGTCACTTCTATGAATGGAGTGAATCAGACTCTGACAAAGAAGTTCAGGATGGAAAACTCAGGATGGTGAGACTCAGGATGGAAATTCTCCACTGAAGGAAAGCCAACACACTGAAGCTGACCAATCTAAACATACACCAGTTCAGATCAGGTATGTAATACCGATGAAGATGTGGTCACAACTGAGGCAAACTCTGAATCTATCAACCAATGGGGAACAAATGTCTCTGACAATGTTCTGAATGGAATTTCCCCTGAGGAAGATGATTCTCTTTCTCCTTTTCTGTTGTTCCCTGAATTTAATGAACTACCTGAACCTAACATTTCTGATGTTGAGGATACTACTGAAGGGGGAACATCCAGGAGAAAATGGTTTGATAGTCATCCTACAAGTTAGATTGTGGGTGATCTATCAGATGGTGTCAAAACAAGAAGGTTCCATGGAGAAAGTGCTTTGTTCTGCTGCTTCCTATCTGAAAAAGAACCTAATGAGATTGAAGAAGCTCTACAAGATTCATTTTGGATTACTGCTATGCAAGAAGAGCTGAATCAGTTCTCAAGGAATGAAGTTTGGGAGCTAGTGGATAGACCTAAGAGGCACAATGTGATTGGAACTAAGTGGGTGTTCAAGAATAAGAGAGATGAAAACAACAACATTGTGAGAAACAAGTCAAGGCTAGTTGCACAAGGTTATTCCCAAGAAGAAGGCTTGGATTATGATGAAACCTTTGCACCTGTTGCAAGACTAGAAGCCATCAAATTGTTTATTGCATATACTGCCCACATGAAATTCACAGTCTATCAGATGGATGTGAAAAGTGCATTTCTGAATGGTGTGCTTAAGGAAGAGGTTTATGTGGAACAACCTCCTGGTTTCAGACAGAATGACCAAGTTTACAGGCTCAGGAAAGCCTTATATGGTCTTAAGCAAGCACCCCGAGCATGGTATGATACCCTTTCTCAGTTTCTTACCGACCATGGTTTTATCAAAGGAACTGTTGATAGGACTCTGTTCAGGATAGAAGATGGGAAAGACTTCTTACTTGTTCAAATTTATGTAGATGACATCATATTTGGATCTCCAAATCATCAGCTGTGTGAAAAGTTTTCTACCCTGATGAAAGGAAAGTTTGAGATGTCAATGATGGGGGGGGATGAATTTCTTTCTTGGACTTCAGATGAAACAAACTAAGGAAGTAATTTTCATCAATCAAGCAAAATACACCAGAGATCTGATTGCAAAGTATGGTGTACAGAATTGCAATACAGTTAGAATTCCTATGAATACTAACTACAACATGGATCGATCACGAAGGCAAATCAATCAAAATCACACCGATTTTAGAGGGATCATTGGATCCTTTCGCTATATCTCCGACAAGTAAGCGATATAACATTTCTTTGTTGGTATATGTGCAAGATACCAAGCTAATCCTAAGGCCGGTCACATGGAGGTCGCTAAAAAGATTCGAAATATCTTAAAGGCATTGTGAATAGAGGATTATGGTATCCGGTGATGATAACCTTGAATTGCTTGGTTATTGAGATCTTTGATTATGGAGGATGTAGAATTGTGTGAAGTCTACCCACGAGGAACTTGTCAATTTCTTGGAAGTAAACCGATATCATGGTTTTCAAAAAACAAACCTCATTAGCAACCAAGTCTTACTAAAAAGTGAATACATTCTTTGCAGGAAGGTATTGTGCACAGATTCTTTGGCTCAGACAACAATTGAGGGATTATAAGATTATAGCCAATGAAGTACCTATATTTTGTGATAATAATAGTGCAATTGCTATTACACAAAATCTGTATTACACACCAGATGTAAGCATGTTGATATCGGACATCACTTCATCGAGAGATCATGTTGAGAAGAAAGACATCGAGAATGGAGAAAATTCATCTCGATAAGAGAGCCGATATCTTGACTAAACCTTTGCATTTGAATCAAGATTTCAGGAACTATCAGTTGAATTAGGTATGTTGGATCCAGGTGAATAAAGCAAATTTGAAAAATTGAAGGTTTTCAGATGCATGAAGTTTTCTCAGGTTTTTACTGAAAAACTCAGGATAAAATTGAGAGTACTGAACACTGAGTCTTGGGAAACTCAGTTATCCTGAAGATCAGTACTCAGTATTATACTGACATTTTATCAAGGTCAAAACTCAGTAAGACTGATGGAGAAAATTAGCCTAAAAAAGTATTGACTCATGGAACACATTTATTGTCTAACTGAATCTCAGTAATCATTGGCAATAAATGACAAAACACCTGAAGAAATAATTGGGCGGGACCTTTGAAATCCACGAGGAAAGTCAATGGTCTGCAGGAACAGTAATTAAATGCACTTTTCATTAATCACCAATAGAGATAAATTGACGGCTTAGTATTTGCGAAATCGTCCTTTCATATACCCATTTTAGTCGGTTTTTAATCTCAACCGTCGATTTCTTCATCTACGCAATTTTCCATAAATCAAAATCCCATATCCATTGGAAAAATTTCTTTCAAAGCCCTATTCCAAAAAGCCTTCATCTTCACAAACACTCTGCTTCGAAACCCTCGATTGCCCAGAAATTTTCACCTATCTCAAAACCCTTCATTAGAAATTCTCCAAAAATGACACTTTCTGTATACGACAAACTCGCCATTTCCAATAAACCTTGGTACGAATATGTCGTTTCTCTAGAAAGCTCATCCAATGCAACTCACGAGGAGGAGGCATTGCATATGATTTGTTTGGCAAAGCTTACATGCCTGGTCGCGAATCAACCAGAGGCTGAATATGCAAAAAAGGTAATTGAGTTTATCTCTAATATGCAGTTAGATGATGAGAATTGCATAGAATCTCATATTACAGTCTCGCATTTGGAGCATGGTTCGAAATATGTGGATTTTGTTAGGGAATTATATATTATTCCTAAGAATCTAAATGCCATATATGAGTTAAGTGATAGAGGTGAAGACCCTACGGTATACATGATGGGTAAGGAACAAGAATATTTGGATAAATTACTGAGCATCCAGTAAAGTTTGAAGCTACTCTGAATAAAAGGCATTTGAAGCCTAAATATCGAGTATTGTTGGATATTGTAAGAAAATGCATCATGAGTAGATCTGGTAGTTTCGAACATAAGCACGCCTAAGTTAAGGCTAATGGCAGCGATTGAAGATTCCTGGCATTCAATTGGTTGCACTATTTGATCAAAGTGGTGAGTGATCAAGCCAAACAAATTCAGAAGGTGAATGGCTCTGTAGTTATCAAAGGAAAGATTCTACATGCAACCAAGATTTCATTTATCTTGGAAACGTGCAGAGAAGAGGAGGACATCTTTGCTGATTCGACTTCCTTTCCAAAGTCAAAAATCATGTTCAAACCAACAAAGAAGACTTTGAGAGGAAAGAAAGAGAAAAACTCTGAGTCTCAGGAGGAGACTGCTGAAGAAGAAACTGATGAAGAAGCCAGACAAGCTAGGGGGAAAGCCCTGATGCAAATTAAAAGAGAGAAAGGAGAGAAACTGAAGAAGAAAGCACTGGCTACTCAAAAGCGCAGAAGGCTTCAATCTATTGCTGAGAAGGAGGCCAGTGAAACTGAAGAAACTCAACCTGAAGGCCAACAAGGGTTCGAATCTCCACTTCAGGTTCTTGCTCAGGTAGTGACAAATGTGTAGGAGCAAGAAACTGAGGAACATGTTTTTTCTGAGGTACTCGAAACCTCTCTGAGCTCAGATAAAATCTCTCAGGAAATCTTCAAGGGACCTCAGATCCCTACTGAAGAAAGACCTGTTCAGACTCCAGATCAGTCTGAACCTCAGGAATTGCTGAACTTGGATGCGCTTCTGAGTGAACCATTTCTAGATCCATCAGCTCTAGAACTCATACACTCTGAATCTACTGCTTCTGAAAGCCCAAGATTGAAGAAGGGAGAAGCCGAAGAGACTGAATGGCAAAGCAAGGGGGAACGATTCATCTTAGACAGATACCCTGGGCTGAATGCCTATCCTGACCTTCAGGATATGTTCTTGTGCTCGTAAGAACCCGCAGTGTATATTCGAATCAAACACTCCAGGAGATCTTTGAACATTGCTTCATCTGAGAGGAGAAGAGTGGTGGAATCTTTGAGACAATCGCCTTTGATGAATTCTCCGGTTTCAGAAAAACCAAGCTGAGAATGAAAGCTGATGATTTTGATGAATTAGTGAAAAAGAAGCTAGCTGAAAAGAAAGCTACTGAAGAAGTTGATGCTTCCAGCTCCCATGATCAAAATAAAGATAAGGATAAGGGAGATGATGCAGAAAAGAAATCTGAAAAGGAGAAGGAACCTCGGATAGAATCGAGAAAGAGAAGGAAACCGAGAGTCGGATGGGGGATGAGCATCGATGTTGAACCAACTAATATCGACAACCTCGATCGAAAGTTAGCATTCTTCAGGTACCTTTTGGCACTGTTATACATTATGCCGAAGTTACTGAAGTACCTAGCTTTAAATCTGGTGTTTATGATATGCAGACTGAGGCTCAGTTTGAACACCCAGCTCAGTTGGAAAATGTTGTACAAACTCCAGTGGTTGATTTCACACCAATCCTGGATGAGTTAAAGAAGATAGAGCCAAGGATGGAAGAGATACTGGCAGGACAATCTCAAAAGCTTGAGAATCTAAGCTCTTCATCAAGCATGCTGCAAACAATTCTCACAGACAAAATGACTAGGATGGAGTTAGTTCTGGCTGCTCAAAATCAGAAAATGGAGAACCTGAGTTCATCATCTGATACGCTTCAAACAACTCTATCAAGTAAATTAGCTACATTAGATGGAAAGATTGATGGAGTACATACATAGCTTAATGCCAACGTGAAGCAGATGTATCAAGAAAGAACTGCCTATCTTGAAGCCAAGCTGATTGAGAAGAATGATCTGATGATCGAAACAACTGTTGAGGAAATGGGCTCTCTGCTCATGACCAAGATGACAGAGATGATGCTTGATGTCTTCTCAAAAACAGTTTGCTCCTCTTTCGGATGAGTTCTCAATGGCCAAGAATTACATGATAAGGCTAGAAGATTAGCATAATCAGTTGGCAGGAGAAGTGCGCAGTATGAGTAAGGAGCAATACTATATGGATACTGCACTGACTCAACTACTCCCAAGGTATGGTGCCAAAAAGGGGGAAAGGCCTGGGGGCAAATTAAGTGAGTTGTTGGCAAAAACCTTGGAGAGAAAGGCTCAAAAAGAAGCTGAAGGAAAGAAAATTGTTGATGCCTTAAGAGAAATTGAAGCCACTGAGAAACTAAAGTTCAAAGAAGCTGAGAAACCTATCTTCACTCAAACATCTGAGCAAACCATTCAGGAAGTAATTTATGAGAAATTGAGTGATAGAAGGATGGTTGGAACAAGTAAGGCAGAAGAAGAACAAGCCAGACCAGAAAAGAGAAAAGCAGTTGCCTTTGTTGAAACTGAAAAGAAGAAAAGAGCAAAGGTAGCTAAAGCTACTCAGAGGAAGCTGATTATGGATTTTGAAGAATCAGATGAAGGACCAGAAAAGGAAACTGAAGCTCAACCAGAGACTTTTGATACCAAGAACACTCTGAAGGCCCTGCAGATTGAAAAGGAGAAAAGAACTGCCTTTCAAAGATTCGGGTGGTCCTCCTCGATCGAAAGAAGAAAGAAGAAGAACACAAAAGAAGAGGTGGATTCAAAAAGTTTCTAAGCAAAAGGAGAGGTATAGAAAAGACTCAGAAGTGGTCGCACATTGATAATTGGATGCCTATACAGTTCAATGATGCATGGGAAGAGATCAAGAGAACCTTCTGGTTCTATTATGAGATTCTGAGAGAATGGAGGGGGAGCAGCTCGGATAAGAATGAAGCCTTTATTGAGTACTTACTGACATTCTATCCTAAGTACCTGCAACGTAGGATCAACTTGGCAGATGAAGGAAACACTCATATAGTAGCTCCTGGTCCATACATGTACCCAGCTCCTAGGTTTGAGAATGCCTATGTAAATGAGACAGCCATTTCTCAGGAAATAACTCAGTATGCCATCCAGCTAGGCCTAATAGGAAACAACCCTGAAATCATCAAGGCAAGAGATGAACTGAAGAAGAGATACTACGGGATGTTCAACCTAGAAGTGCCAGAGGATGAAGTGGAAGAAGACTGAAGACTTTGTACTTCTGTTTTTTTTTATTTTCATTGTAATCTGTAACTCTTATCCTACATCAATGAAAATTTTATCTTTATGCTCAAAGATAATATCTCATTATCTTTTTACATGTCTTGATATGCCAGATTGTTAAATAACTTGATTGGACAAATACCATTTTGGTTGTAATAGATAAACTGAAACCTGAGGATAGGTTAGGTTTTCTTAAATGTAACAAGATGGTTTTGGCATCATCAAAAAGAGGGAAATTGTTAAGAGATGAATTTAATAAAGAAGTTTTGATTAGATCCCAAAAACCCTGAGTATGACATGTTCAGGATAATCTTGATAGACTGAGTCCGGTTTCATTATAGATTGTTCAGGAAGTTATCTGCACCATGTATAGTCAGCAGATATAGATCAGGTTAGATTTTGTAGACATCAAGACTCAAAGATGTCATCAAGACATCAAGACTCAAGAAGTTGTCAAGACATCAAGACTCATTATGTCATCAAGACATCAAGACTCAAGAAGTTGTCAAGACATCAAGACTCAAGATGTCATCAAGACATCAAGACTCGGTGAAGTTGTCAAGACATCAAGACTCAAGATGTCACCGAAGACATCAAGACTCAAGATGTCATCAAGACATTGAAGACTCAAGATGTCATCAAGACATCAAGACTCGTAAGATATCAAGACCAAAAGAGTTATCAAGACTCAAGAAGATATCGAATACTCAGTATAACCTGAATGTTCAGAGGCACTAAATAATATCTATCTGAAGACTACAAAACTGAGAAAAACGCAAATATTCAGAAAAGTAGATATTGCCCAAAACATTTATATGCAGACAAAAGGAACTAAGTCTAAGTGTTGTTTAATGTTGTCTCATTCAGAGAGATTGACCAAAAAGAGCCATTTTGTTTGTCTACATTCACTGAAGACAAGAACCAATCAGAGGAAGATAACATTGCATTTTCTTAACCGAAAAAGACGGGACCTGAATCATGTCGGTATTACTAAGTTCGCATCGCAAAAATTGGTGATTGGCTACATATTTTTGATATTTCCTAAAACATGCAAGGGACTGTTCAAACCCTAAAAATAGTCGTTCATCAAACACCAGAAGAAGAAGCTCATAAAGCTATCTTTTCCAACGGATAGTTTTCAAAGAGTGACCTTGGTGAAGTTGCCTATAAATACCAGTGACCCTTTACATTGAGAGGTTATAAAAATTTCAAAGCAACTCAAGAGCTCATTTTATATTATTGCAAATTGAAGCACTAGAAAAACCCTAGAATTTTTCAAGTGTTTCACATTGGAGAGGGCTCACTATTCTAAGCCTAGAGTGATAGATATATCCAAAGCTTAGAAGAGATATCCTAGCCTTTGCATTAGTTCTTATTGTAAAGGATATCTCACCCTAGTTGGAAACCAACCCAAAACCCAAACCCTTTGTTAAGGTAGTTTGTGTGTGTTTTGTTGGTGAGTTAGAGTTGTAAAAGAGTTAGTAAGCTCACGGTGAGTTAGCGAGAAAAACACTAGAGAAGAAGTTAGTAAGCTACTTGTGGTAGTCCCGAACACTTGTGTGTGTTTGAGTTAGTAAGGCTGCAGTGAGTCATTTAAAACTCAAGGTAGAAAAGTGAGTAAGCTACGAGTGAGTTAGCCGTAAAGCTTTAGGAAGTGGTTAAGGAATTTCTCTCGAAGATCGAGAGAGAGTGGGACGAGGAGCTTGAGTCTCCGAACCACTATAATTGTTGTGTTGTTTTGCTTTATGTCTTTGCATTATTATCATTGCATGTTTTTTCTTTGAAAGCATAGTTCATCGATATTGGTTGGAACCAATCCTTTGAACTTGCATCAAATTGATCACGACCTTAATCCTTTGTTTTATTGAAGGAAGATTTTCAACAAAAGCTAAAACGAGTATAAACTTAGGGCCAACCATTCCAAGACACTTGAGTAGCTAGAACAGATAGTTACCAAAACCGAACTAACTCTCTATCGAGGGTTCAAGAAGATAATTATCGATCAAGCGCCTCGAGGATCTCTCGATAAACTCAGCTCGGTTGGAAATTAATCTGAAGCTTCGAAAAAAACTCGGGATCATTGTCTCGAAAGAGACTTTGACTCAGGGCAATCCATGCTTCTCAGGGCAAAATCATCAGGATAACCTGACCCATATGACCTCAGTGAAAGAAAAGTTTTTAAAATCACTGAACACATGTATTCCCCCCCCCCATACACTTGTGAGACTCATTAGCACCGGGACCAACACATATCATATTAAAGAGAACAAACTTTCTGTTGCTATTGGAAAGTTTGATAGCTTTGAAATGGAAGATGATGAATCCATTGAAAAACTTGAAGTCAGATTCACTAGCATTATGAATGATCTGAATGCTCTTGGGAAAAGATACCCACAGAGAGAAGTGGCACTGAAAATTCTCAGAGGATTATCTAAGAAATGGGATATACATGCTGTGGTGATTGAAAGCACCAAAAATATTGATTCCATGTCATATCAACAAGTTTTCTCTGAACTGAAAGCTTATGAGTTTGTGATTGACAAGAAAACTAAGAAATCTGATAACAAAGATGATTCTTCATCAAGCAAAAATGTGGCCTTTAAAGCCAAAGAGAAATCCTATAAATCTAGAGAGTCTGAGAAATCACTTGCCAAAAATCAGGATAAGCTAGTACTGATGGCAAGGAGGTTTGAAAGACTCAATAGCATATATGGGAAATATAAGAAATATTACAGGAATCACAGGTACAAGAACATGAATAACTCAGAGGTTGAGGACAGATCCACTGAGAAAAGAAAGGACCACAAAACTGAAGGATCTTCATTTAAAAAGAAGGACTCCAAGACCAAGGAGGAAAGTGATCAGGATGATGATGCCAACAGATGCTATAACTGTCAGAAGAAAGGTCACTTTCAATATGATTGTCCTGAGCTGAGTTCCAAAGAAAGAAAGGAGAGACAAGCCAAGAGAGACAGAAAAATCTCCAGCAAGAAGGCTATGATTGCTGAAGAAGAAGAACAATCTGAAGAAGAATCCAGTTCTTCAGATGAAATATTCTCAGATAGTGACAGTGATGATGTCTGCCTTGTTGTTGTGGAGGAGGTAAATTATTCTATCTCTGTTGTTGCTCCTACACAAGCACCTGAGTTATCAAGTTCAACTGTAACCAGTAACTTTGACCTGATGGATTCTTTTGAGAATCTTATAAAGGACTATTATGTGTTACAAGAACTGCTCACAGAAATTCAAGGGCAGAACAAGGAACTGACTGCTGAGAATCTGAAGTGGAAAGACTCTAAAAATGCTGAGATCACTTCTCAATTAATGGGAACTACTGATGAACTGGATGTTCTGAAAGTACAACTCTCAAAAAAGGAGAAAGTGATAGAGTTCCTGAATGGAAAATTAGAGAAATCCACTGAGGAGATTCAACTTATCATAACTGAGTTCAATGACCTCTTTGAGAAGCATGAAACTCTAAAGAAAAGTGAGGATAGTGCGCAGAGAATGTTAGCTCTATTGAATTCTGCATCTAAAGTAATATATGAAATTCAGAGTTATCAAAGACCTGCAACTATAAAGGCTGGATTGGGATATAATCCATGGGGAACCTAACAAGGTCTTTTGAATGCTGCTTCTAGTAGCACTAAAATTGTCTTTGTTAAACCAGTGGCTTGTACTAATCTTCTTACTGAAGAACCGCCCAGAGTTTTAGACAAGGGTAAAGGACCTATGGTTTCAGAAAAACTGAAGGTTCAGGGAGAAAGCCCAAACCTCGGGAAAAGGCTAGAAAACTTGAACACTCAGTAGGAAATTTTCAGGCCAGTACTTCAAAGCCTCAGGCTAAGAATTCCAACCTGAAGAAATCCGCACTGAACCATCAGAGGAATTTTCAGTAGAGAAACACTCAGTAGAGATATTCTCAACTGAAAAGACCAAGTCCTCAGATTACTGAAAGACCACAATTTCAGTATATGCAACCTAAACCCCACTTGCCTAAGGGTAAAGGTTTTCAGAACCCAAGTCAGTAGAGACAGAGAACAGCTGCACCAAAGCCAAGGCATCTGAACAAAAGGCCTGAACCCAAGAAGAATTCTATGGCTCAGATTCATGCTAAGGCTAGCACTCATCCACAGGGTACTGCCAAGGCCCCTAGGGTGGTGAATGTGTATGTAGATGTTTATGGGAGACAAATCAACCACTCTAAAGTAATTAGAGTTGTTAGGCAGATTTGGGTTCCAAAAGATACAGCTAACCTGGTAGGACCCTACACCAAATGGGTACCTAAGAACTGGTATGTTTTACAGGTGAAGGAAAAGGGCACTGAGCTGAATGAAGACACATAGCCCTGATGAGTGGAAATGAATTGGCTCCTGCTGTATGGTACCTGGACAGTGGATGTTCAAGACATATGAAATGATATAAGCAATTACTCACTGACTATGTTGACCAAAAAGGCCCTCAGATCACATTTGGAGACAATTCCAAAGGACAAACTGAAGGATATGGAACTCTTGACGTTGACTCTGTTCATATCCATGGTGTTTCATATGTGTCTGGTCTAAAGCATAACTTGCTTTCTATCAGTCAATTCTGTGACAAAGGATTCAGTGTTGAGTTCTCAAAGAACTTATGTTATGTGAAAGACAATACTTCACAGAAAATTCTACTGACTGGTACTAGAAAAGGAAATGTGTATCTTGCTGATTGGAAATTATCTCCTAAAGATACATGTTTGGTTGCAAAAAGTTCCACAGATACCAGTTGGTTGTGGCACAAAAGGCTGAATCACTTGTGAGGAGGTTACCAAATGAAGTGTTCAGTAAAGATCATGTATGTAATGCTTGTCAGAAAGAAAAACAAATCAGAGCATCATTCACAAGCAAAGTAGATGTTTCTACTGACAGAATACTACAACTGTTACATATGGATATATTTGGTCCAGTAACACCTGTGAGCACTAATGACAAGAAATATACACTTGTGGTAGTTGATGACTACTCTAGATACACATGGTCATATTCTTACTCAGTAAGAAGGAGACTCAGAAAAAACTGCCAAAACTACTGAAAAGACTCAGTACTGAAAAGAATCTGAGTGTGGTCAAAATCAGATCAGATAAAGGAACTGAATTTATCAATCATATTATATCTGATTATTGTGCAGTAAATGGAATAGCTTATGAAACATCAGCTGCAAGGACCCCACAACAAAATAGTGTTGCTGAAAGAAGAAATAAGACTCTGAAAGAAACTGCAAGAACAATGATTGCTGAAGCTGATATTACTAAGAGATTTTGGGCTGAAGCTATCAACACTGCATGCTACTCTCAGAACAAATCCATGCTGACCAAGAATCAAGGAAAAACTCCTTATGAGCTGTGGAATGAAAGGATGCCTCTTGTTTCTTTCTTTCGTGTGTTTGGTTGCAAGTGTTTCTTACACAATAATGGTAAAGATTAGTTGAAAACTTTTGATAGCAAAGCTGATTAAGGGATATTCTTAGGATATTCTGAAGTCAGTAAAGCCTTCAGAGTTTACAACTATAGGACTCTTATTGTGGAAGAAACACTTCATGTTGTTTTTGATGAATCTATTTGTGTTCAGAAGAAACAGAAACATGACTCAGGAGAACTGACCAAGAGAATCACCAGACTTAGCCTGAAAAAGAATGATAAAACATCCTCTGAATCTGAAAAGAAGAAGTCTATCACTTTCTATGAATGGAGTGAATCAGACTCAGACAAAGAAGTTCAGGATGGAAATACTCAGGATGGTGAGACTCAGGATGGAAATTCTCCACTGAAGGAAAGCCAACACACTGAAGTTGACCAATCTGAACATACACCAGTTCAGACTCAGGTATGTAATGCCGATGAAGATGTGGTCACAGCTGAGGCAAATTCTGAATCTATCAACCAAGGGGAACCAAATGTCTCTGACAATATTCTGAATGGAATTTCCCCTGAGGAAGATGATTCCCTCTCGCCTTTTCTGTTGTTCCCTGAATTTGATGAACTACTTGAACCTAACATATATGATGTTGAAGATACAACTGAAGGGGGAACATCCAGGAGAAAATGGTTGGATAGTCATCCTACAAGTCAGATTGTGGGTGATCTATCAGAAGGTGTCAAAACAAGAAGGTTCCATGGTGAAAGTGCTTTGTTCTGCTGCTTCCTATCTGAAAAAGAACCTACTGAGATTGAAGAAGCTATTCAAGATTCATTCTGGATTGTTGCTATGCAAGAAGAGTTGAATCAGTTCACAAGGAATGGAGTTTGGGAGCTAGTGGACAGACCCAAGAGGCACAATGTGATTGGAATTAAGTGGGTGTTCAAAAATAAGAGAGATGAAAACAACAACATTGTGAGAAACAAGGCAAGGCTAGTTGCACAAGGTTATTCCCAAGAAGAAGAATTGGATTATGATGAAACCTTTGCACCTGTTGCAAGATTAGAAGCCATCCGAATGTTTCTTGCATATGCTGCCCACATGAAATTCACAGTTTATCAGATGGATGTGAAAAGTGCATTTCTGAATGGTGTGCTTAAAGAAGAGGTTTATGTGGAACAACCTCCTGGTTTTAGACAGAATGACCAAGTTTACAGGCTCAGGAAAGCCTTGTATGGTCTTAAGCAAGCACCCTGAGCATGGTATGATACTCTTTCTCAGTTTCTTACTGACCATGGTTTTATCAAAGGAACTGTTGATAGGACTTTGTTCAGGATAGAAGATGGGAAAGATATCTTACTAGTTCAGATTTATGTGGATGACATTATATTTGGTTCTCCAAATCATCAGTTGTGTGAGAAGTTTTCTACCCTGATGAAAGGAAAGTTTGAGATGTCTATGATGGGGGAGATGAATTTCTTTCTTGGACTTCAGGTGAAACAAACTAAGGAAGAAATATTCATCAATCAAGCAAAATACACCAGAGATCTGATTGCTAAGTATGGTGTACAGAATTGCAATGCAGTTAGAATTCCCATGAATACTAACTACAAGATGGATCCTGATCCTGAAGGCAAATCAGTAAATCACACTGATTATAGAGGGATCATTGGATCTTTGCTATATCTCACAGCAAGTAGGCCTGATATAACATTTGTTGTTGGGATATGTGTAAGATACCAAGCTAATCCTAGGCTAGTCACATGGAGGCTGCCAAAAAGATTCTGAAATATCTTAAAGGCACTATGAATAGAGGATTATGGTATCCAACTGATGATAACCTTGAATTAACTGGTTATTCAGATGCTGATTATGGAGGATGTAGAATTGACAGGAAGTCTACCACAGGAACTTGTCAATTTCTTGGAAGTAAACTGATATCATGGTTTTCAAAGAAACAGACCTCAGTAGCAACCAGTACTACTGAAGCTGAATACACGACTGCAGGAAGCTGTTGTGCACAGATTCTTTGGCTCATACAACAATTGAGGGATTATATGATTATTGCCAATGAAGTACCTATATTTTGAGATAATAATAGTGAAATTGCTATTACACAAAATCCAGTATTGCACACCAGATGTAAGCATGTTGATATCAGACATCACTTCATCAGAGGTCATGTTGAAAATAAGGATATAAGGATGGAGAAAATTCATACTGATAAACAAAGGGTTGATATCTTGACTAAACCTTTGGCTGAATCAAGATTTCAGGAACTATCAGTAGAATTAGGAATGTTGGATCCAGGTGAATGAATTTCACTGAAGGGAGAAGTCCTTCAGGTGCATGTAGTTATTCAGGGGGAATAACTCAGGACAAAATTTCCTCAGGATGGAAATTGAGAATCAGGATAAAAAGTTTTCTCAGGATAGAAACTGAGACTCAGGACGAAATTTTGTCAAGATCAGTATTCAGTAAGGTTTATATATTCAAATAATCCTGAAGCTATATTGATACATGCATTAAATTCAGTAGTATTTATCACACAAGGGATTACTCAGTAATCATTTGAATTAAATGACAAAAGACCTGAATTTAAAGCGGGAATGTATTTGACTGAAAAAGAGGAACAATCGCCTCGATTTCCGAGAAATGTCCATTTGGCAACCTATAAACTGCTACTTGCCTATTGTCCATAAAATTAGCCAAAAATAGTTATTTTTCGAGATTTTCTTTAAATCTCATAATAAATCTCAACCCGTCATCATATTTTCGAGAATCAATCACAACCCTTGATCCTTCATTCACAGATCATATATAAACTCAGTGTTAAACCGTCAATCGTTTATTTCTCACATTTAAATGATCAAAACTCCCAAATCCTAAAACCTACAAATCTTCAAACCCTTCGTATACACTACCCAGAATCCTTTATCTCTATCGAAATGGAGTTTCCCAATTACTCGATGATCAAAGTTCTCGCAGAAACTGAGAAACCATACTTTGAACATGTAGTGGCCATGATTGACAATAAAGCTACCCAGGTTGAAGAGGAGGCTCTAACCATGTTGCGGATGGATGGACTGACACATTTGATGAGCAACATTCCAGACGCAGAACACGCACAAGAAGTATTACAATTTGTGGTTAACCTGCGAGAAGGAGGCCGAGGAGGACTGGTTTCGCAGCTCAGCTTTGGGACGTACGCAAAATCAAAAGCAGAGGTGGTTTGCTCTAAACAGGTACTACTATCTTTAGAAGATATCAACTCTGTATTTGAGTTAAGCGATAAAGGAAAAGATCCTGCGTTGTATATGTCTGGTAGAGAACAGGAGATTTTGGACAGGTTTGCCGAAACCAAGGTGGATTTGAAAGGGGCACTACACAAACGATGTCTAAAGCCCAAGTATCTAGTATTAATCGATATTGTTGCTAAATGTTTGATGAGCACGTCGGGAAATCTGGAGCAGGTGAGCCGGAACAAGTTAAGGCTCATGGCTGCAATAGAGGATTCACCCTCTAGACTTTAACTGGTTAAAATTTCTGGTGGATTGCATTCTTAATCAGAACCAGAAACTGAAGTATGCACAAGGTGCATTTATAAAGAATGGGAATGACTCGGATCATGTTCCGAAAGCCTAAATCTCAGGAGAAGAAGATTGCTCAAGCCGGAAGTCAAAGTTCTATGATTCAGGAGGAATCTGAAGAACGTGGTGATTCCAGCTCCGATCAGGATGATGTGGTGATTGGTGATATTGTCCAAAAGCCAGTAAAACGTCCTGAAGCTTCAGAACCGGAAAAGAGAACGAAGCAAGCTCATGATCTTCTGAAAATCAAGAGGGAAACCGGAGAAAGAATGAAAAAGAAGACACTGGCTCCTCAGAAGAGGAAAAGACTTCAAACGATTGCAAAGAAGGAGGCCAGCGGTGCGGAGGAGATTCAATCTGAAACTCTGCAAGGAAGAGAATCTTCCCTCCAAGTACTCGCCCAAGTTGTAAACAATGTCCAGGAGCAGGACCCTGAGAAACATGTATTTTTTGAAGTGCTCAAGTCATCTCTAGGCACTGATAAAATCTCTCAGGAGATTTTTCAGGAACATCAGCAGCAAACTGAATCTCAGGATTTCCTGAATTTGGATACTCTCCTAAAGGAACTGTTTCTTGAACCTTCAGCACTTCAAGTCATTCCATCCAAGCTAGATACTCTAGAAAGCTCTGAGTTAAAGAAAGGTGAAGCTGAGGAAGGTGAATGACGAAGTAATGGGAGAAAGATTTGTCCTTGATAGATATCCTGAACTCTCAGAGTTCCCTGACCTTCAGGATCTATTTATCAGACTCAGGACAACTATGTATATCCTGAATCAGACCTTACCAGAGATGCTGAATATTGCTGCATTTAGAGGTGAAGATTGGTGGGCTGAGGAAACTGCTACCGTTACTGAATTCTCAGGATTCAAAAAGACCAAACTCAGGATAAAAGTCTCAGACTTTGATGACCTAGTCAAGAAAAAGATTGCTTAAAGGAAACCAAGTGGTCCAGGAGAAGGTAGCGGGAAAGCTGAAGCTGAGAAAGACAAGGATGGTGATGGACAGAAAGGACCTGAACCTGAACAGAAGGACACTCAGGCTGAAAAAGTCATGCCAGCTGCTATCACTAAAAATCCTCAGACTGAAGATAGACCCCTTCAGGTACCTTTTGGCACTATTACTCATTATGCCAAAATTACTTATCTATCAGACTGAAGATAGACCCCTTCAAGTACCTATCATTAAGTTTGTTGATTTTGGTATGCAGACTGAGGTTCAATCAAGTTATACATCTCACGCTCAGTTGATTGATCTAGCTCCAGTCTTGGATGAATTGAAGAAGATTGAGCCAGTGACAGCCAAGCTCACTCAGATGGAATTAGTAATGGCTGATCAAACCAGAAAGATGGATGCTGCTCTACAAGAACAAGCTAAACACATGGCTAAGCTGAGCACATCTACATAACTTCAAGCAGCTCAAGGGGAAGTCACTGATAAGATTACTGCTTTGAAGACTCAGATGGGTGAAGTATCCAAGAAAATTTCTGAACAGCTGAATGCCAAATATAATGAGAGGACTGCCTATCTTGAGAAGATGCTAACTGAGAAGCATGAGGAAATGATTAAGTAAGCTGTCGAATCCATGAGCTCTTTACTCATTAACAAGATGACTGAATTGATGAATGGAGTTCTTGCCCAACAATTTGGTCCACTTTCTGAAGAGGTTTCTGTTGGCAAGAATGTCCTGAGAAGAATGGATGATGAATTAGATGTTCTAGCTGGTGAGATAAGGGCTATCAATAAAGAATAATTTCATATGGATGCTACACTTTCCCAGATCCTTCCAATCTATGATGCCAAAAAGGGGGAAAGGACTGCTCATTCCACAAGGGGTAAGTTAGGAGAACATCTTGAGAAAACCCTTGAAAGAAAGGCTCAGCAGGAACTCAAGGCTCAACATGTCCTGCAGACTCTATAGGAAATTGAAGAAATTGAGAAGCTGAAATCAGTAGAGCCAGAAGACACTGAGTTCTTCCAGATTTATAGAGAAACAGTTCAGGAAGCTATGATCGTGAGGAGATCTAAGAGGAGAAGAACTGAGACTAGCCTGACTGCTGCTGCTCATGTTGTGGTGGAGACAGCTGATCCCAAAAGAGCAGAGAAGAGGAAGTCTGTAGCATTTGTGGAAGCTGAGAGGAAGAGAAAGAAAATTTCTACAAAACCAATCAAGAGGAAGCTGGTTGTTGACTTCTCTGAAGAATCTGAAGCTCAGGAAGAAACTGAAGCTGAGTCGGAAAAACTGCTTCGAGAAGGATTTGGTACTTATGATACGAGTGCCCAAATGAAAGACTTTGATTGGCATAACAAGCTCATTGCCCTCCGTGCTGAAAAAGAAAAAAAGCAGGTAATGTCTGTATCAGGGGCAGAGCTTACCAGGAAGAAGAAAGAAGAAGAAGAACAGAGCAGAAGAGGAAAGCTCAGGAGCTTCATGGGGAAGAGATGGGGCAAATCAAGAGAACAAATCAGAATTCAAAAATGTGCGGCCACTCCAGATCAATGATGTTTGGGAAGAGGTTAAGAGAACCTTCTAGTTTAGCCATGATGTCCTACAAGAATGGAGAGGAGGATGCCCTGATAGAGATGAAGCTTTCTTAGAATATCTGCTGATATTCTACCCTGAATATCTACAGAAGTGGATAAACTTAGCTGATGAGCATAATGTATCTTTGAAGGCTCCGCATCAGTACAAGTACCCAGCTCCCAGATTCAGCACATGAATCATTAATGAAGTTGTCATTGCTAAGGAAGTTGCTGAATATGCTGCCCAGTTGGGACTAGCAGGAAGCCAACCAGAGATCATTAAGAAGAGAGATGAGCTGAAGAAAATGTATTATGGAATGTTCAACTTGGGTGTTCCTGATGATGAGGTGGAAGAGGATTGAAGACTTGTAATATTTATGTTTATATTTTTTTTGTTTTTCATTGTAAGCTGTAATGTCTATCATCTGATCAATGAAAATTTATCTTCTACACTCAAAGATAATATCTCATTATCTTCTTACATGTCTTTATTTATTTTGATATGCCAGTCTGATTGAAAATTGTTGGGAGATTTTTTTAACTGAAACCTGAGTATAGGTTAGGTTTTCTCAAATGTAACAAGATGGTTTTGGCATCATCAAAAATGGGGAAATTGTTGGGAGATGAATTTAATAAAGAAATTTTGATTAGATCCCAAAACCCCTGAGTATGACATGTATCAGGACATCTTGATAGAATAGAATCAGGATAAGGTTTCAATAGATATCAGGACTCATGATTATCTGCACCATGTATAGTCAGCAGATATAGATCGGGAAATTTTTAGTATACTGAAGACTCAGAAGACTCTGAAGAATCAGAAGTATCCTGAAGACTCAGAAGAATCCTGAAAACCAGAAGATCCTGAAAACTGTTTTGTACTGATCAAAAGGACCCTGAACCACTATCTTAATGAAATAGTGTTATGTGCATTCCTAGTACATACAAACAGAATGTTAGACATTCGTGAACATTAAGAAACATATCAATTCAGAAGAGTCAACCTAAAAAGAGCTGTTTGTTTGTCTCTGCTCAAATGAAGATTTCGACCAATGAGGAGGCAACAGCATTGTACTCTACTGACACTGAAAGCGACATCTCACTGAAGAAATGTCAGACTGATATCTTCCAGTTCACAGAAATTGGTGATTGGCTACATGGCTGCATATATCCTAAAACATGCAAGGGCGTGCTCAAATCACAAAATAGTCGTTCATCAATAACCAGAAGAGAAAACTCATGAAGCTATCTCTTCCAACGAATAGTTTTTCAAAGAGTGACCTTGGAGAAGTTGCCTATAAATACCAGTGACCTTCAACATTGAGAGGTTATGGGAAATTACAGCAACTCAAGAGCTCATTCGTATTCTTGCAAATTGAAGCACTCGAAAAACCTAAGAATTTCCCAAGTGTTTCACATTGGAGAGAGCTCATTTTCTAAGCCTAGATTTGATAAGTTATATCCTAAGCTTAGAGAGATATCCTATCTGTTGCATCTGTATTCATTGTAAAATGATATCTCACCCTAGTTGGAAACCAACCCAAACCCAAACCCTTTGATAAGGTAGTTTGAGTGTGTGTGATTTGTTGGTAAGTTAGAGTTGTAAAGAGTGAGTAAGTTGCACGTTAGTCAGCTAGAAAACTCTAGAGAAGAAGTTAGTAAGCTACTTGTTGTAGTCTGAAAACTTGTGTGTGTTTGAGTTAGTAAGCTGCAGTGAGTCAGCTAGAAAACTCAAGGTAGAAAAGTGAGTAAGCTGCAGTGAGTCAGCCTGAAAGTTTTAGGAAGTTGTTAAGGAATTTCTCTGAAGATCAGAGAGAGTGGACGTAGGAGCTTGAGTCTCAGAACCACTATAATTGCTGTGTTATTTGCTTTCTGTACTGCATTATATTTGTTGCATGTTTTTCACTGAAAGTTGTTTTTACTGATATTCAGTTGGAACCAATCCACTGAACTTGCATCAACTTGATCACAGCCTTAATCACTATTTTACTGAGGAAGAGATTTTCAGCAAGCTAAAACGAGTATAAACTTAGGGCCAACCATTCCGCACTCTTGAGTAGCTAGAACAGACAGTTACCAAACTGAGCTAACTCTACTGAGTGTTCAGTAAGATAATTATATGATCCAAGCTCCTCAGGATCTCTGATAAACTCAGGATCAGTTGGGCTAATATGAAGCTTCTGAAAGCTGCTCAGGATCATTGTATCAGTAGACTTTGACTCATGGTGATTTGTGCTTCTCAGGGCAAAAATATCAGGACAACCTGACTCATATGACTTCAGTGAAGAAAAAGTTTTGAAAATCACTGTACACGTGTATTCCCCCCCCACATACACTTGTGAGACTCGTTTGCACCGGGACCAAGAAATATAAAATAAAATATATTAAAAATTTTGGATATCCGGATTTATTATCCGGATAATATCGGATAAAATATGGGAAAACTCGAATACGGTAGGATATTATGTATTTCGAATTCGAAGTCAACTATCCAGATATCGAATCAGATCCTTGGGATACTAGTTTTTTATACCGAATTCGATACCGATCGGATACGACTCCTGATCGGTCGGGAAATATCCGATCCGTTTTCACCCCTAGTCATACCCCTCCTTAAAAGCCACTTTATCATTTCAATTACTAATACAAAACTCGCTCGTAAAAACGCGTGTAAAAGTCAACTGTGAAAACTGATCTGGGCCGGAGATAGTACTTACTAACTAGTGTAAAACCACGCGGGAATGGAAATAATTTTTTTATTATTATTTTAACTTAATGCCTATTATTAATTTGGTTTATATTATTGCAATTATGTACTTGTTATTAAAAATGTTAGATATTGTATAGTATGTAGTTTTAAAATTATTATGTATTATTATGTCTTTAATTGATTCAAAATATACATTTATAATTGTGAAAAATATATATGCAGAACAAAATACATTTATATATTAGTTGCATTTATTTAAAAAAAAATTAACACTGAATAAAAATTATTGTTACAATTTTAATTGAATATTCATAAGAAAAACTACTATAAATTAAAAAAGTGATAATGTCGATTTGGAACATGTATTAAACCCCCTTTACCCTATTATTCGGAATTGGCATGTTTGATGTAAAGTCGCACGCCTATAGTATGTAAACTCGTGTAAAAGTCTTATCATTTTTACCACCTCCAAAGTAGCATGAATTGATCAAAAGGTTTCAATCAAAGTTCTTGTTCTAAAGACTGGTCCATTAATGATCAAGATGCAATTTTTTTCCCTGGTTTCTATTAATTGTGAATATAAACATGATGCCTGTTTAGCCACATATTAAACTCTTTCGATTAAAGTAGGCAAACTCCTAAATAGGTTAAAAAAAAAAGTGTTGATGAAACTAATCATGTATAATCAATAGTAGCTGGATGTGCTACATTAGAATCGAACTACACTCTGATGAAATCTGCTCGTACATGAAGTTTACATTAATTTGAAAATAGGAATCAAACCATAATTCTGATAATCACGAACGACGAAGCCAAGTCTTCCAAACTTCGAAAGATTTGTTTCCAGTCGCCAATAAAACTAATTTGATCGATTAGATAATACAAAATCCACATTTGTGTGAAGAATCCATTAACCATTATTGTTGAATAAATCCCGAATTGAAGAACAAGTTGAAGAAAAGAGTATAATTAAGTGTGTGCGTGAGTAACTGTTTATGTAGATATCAAAAAGATGAAATCACGTAAGACTAGATAATATTAAAAGATAAAGTTACATAGAGAGACATTATATACCGAAGATTGTGTATATCTCTTAAAGATGGAAACACAATAATATAAGGATATATATCTTCGTTATGTAATCCGTAAATTGTTTAGATCCTTGTTGTATGATGTGTATATACATTACCGTGTACATCAATAAAATAATCTTATTCCATGTGATATCAAAACTCTTAATATACAATAAGATAAACGACATATGAAACAAAGCATAGCAGAAGAAAATACCGTGATTTTTTCTTGAAGAAGATGAACCCAAATATAACAACAAATGGAATACTCTGAAACCACATTCCAGGAAAGAAAAATAAAAGAATATAAACAAAATTGAGAAAAGCAAGGAGTAGAATGTACCGTGAAATCTCGTCAGAAGAAATTGCTATGTGTACTGTATGGGTATAAGAAAAAGATTATTGTAGAGAGAAGATTTAGAAAAATCAGAATATAAAATATTGACTTACCTTAGAAATATTTTTGCCGGTAGCGGAGAAAAACAAAGCAAGGAAACCGCTGCAATTACAAGTTTGCAACTTGTCTACTATTTTTTTCTGAAAAAAGAATCTTTTTTCATATACAGTTATTCCAACGATGAAAACCGCTGCCTCTGAATTTTTGTGGTTTTCTTTTAATTTTCAATCTCCCACAAATGACGTGTTTCTTTACAGGATTAATAGCATTTAACAATGAGTATTCTGATGCCATAATGAAATAATTGTGTGCGGAAAAAATCAGTGTTGTATGTAAGCAAATTAATATTGAAGGTGTTTGTAAAATTGGAATCAGAAACAAAACTGTAAATAAGCGTGGTTCTGTACAAAAATGGCGCGCACGATAATAACTGGTGATTGTAGATAAAGTTTATTTAACTGAACTATTTAACCGGTCGTTCATGAAGTTCATCTTTATCCAAATTAAAATTACGTAGAAAAAAAGTTAAGAAAGTTTAAACTGTGAAGAAAAAAAAGGAGATATATATATAAAAAAAAATCCGAATATATATAGAAAAAATAAATCACCCTATTATCTAATTCACAATCTTTATAATCCTACGTGGTTTCACTCTATTCACGATTTCTATTTTTCTAATTTTTCTACATTTACCCATTATTTTATTAATAACAATTATTTTAAAAAAATGCGGTTATTGACAGTTTCTCTCTAGAAAATTTCTCTCTTTCTCCTCATTCCTTCTTCGTATATTTTTCTCACTTCTATTCCTCTCTCTCAAATTTTCTTCATCTATTGCCTATGGATTCCGCTTACAGGTTTTACTCACAAATTCAAAGTTTCTCTTCAAGGTTTATTCTCTTGCGAAGATATTTATCTACACAATTTTAACACTCATGATTCAATTATTTCATCACGAGTTTCGTTTCACATTGATTTTCAGGGTACATGTGGTGTGCATTTCACAATTCACAGGTATGTCTCTCTCTTTGTCTGGCGTCTCAGATACAAAAGTTTGATATTTAAAAAAAAAAAAAAGTTTTAATGTTACACAAACCGTTTCAAGTTTATGATCTCTTGAAACCTGCTTTTTGTAATTGTTCCTCCGGAACATATGATAACATATCAAGGTCCGAAGATGTTTGTCTTCTTTGTAAATTCAGTTTTGCTACGCTAACTATTGATCGAGTTCCAATTGAAATGAGGTTTCACCCACGGATGCATTCAAAGTGTTTGATAAATTGTCACCTTACCTTAATTTCTTTACGATTCTTTTTAAACACACGTATTGAATATGATGTCTAACTATAACATGTTCCAATGGATTTAAAGTAACTATTTTACTATCAATCTATGTGATAACTTGCAAGGATGTTTAGATTTCTAGATTTTTTTTTTTGGGTACCTAATTTCCCAAATTTTACAATATTAGCACCTTTATTGATCTGTATTTTGTAGTATTACATTTCTTTTTTGTTAGATTATTGAAACTTGCCATGGCACTTCTAAATCTCTCCTATTTGAAATTCTAATTTTCTTATTATTCTATATTTTTTAATCTTCTGTCTTCAAGTTCATTTACAGGTATTATCCTATTGCGTGAAATTTCTTCAAATGTCACCTATCGTCATCGGGAACCTATGTAACATTTCCACTTTAGTTATATGGTGACTTTCCATTGATTTATATGGTAAAAGGTCTATGTAAGTTAGGAATATATAATTATGGGATTTAATGTGCATAAATGGATTTCAATTTCACGTGATGCGTATATTACTATGTATGCAATTTTTTGGATATTAGACAAATTGGTAATTTCTTTATCTTTTCTCATACATTTTTTGACATGCAACATATGCAGGAGGTGATAACCAACGTGATAGATGAAATTCAGAGTTATCAAAGACCTCCAACTATAAAAGCTGGATTGGGATACATTCCAGGGGGAACCTCACAAGGTCTTCTGAATGCTGCTTCTAGTAGCACCAAGACTGTCTTTGTTAAACAAGTGGCACCTAATCTTCTTACTGAAGAACTGCCAGAGTTTTAGACAAGGGTAAAGGACATATGGTTTCAGAAAAACTGAAGGTTCAGGGAAGAAAGCCCAGACCTCAGGAAAATGCTAGAAAACCTGAACACTCAGTAGGAAATCTTCAGGCCAGTACTTCAAAGCCTCAGGCTAAAAATACCAACCTAAAGAGATCTCCTTTGAACCATCGGAGGAATTTTAGGAAGAGAAACACTCGCCAGAGATATTCTCAACCGAAAAAGACCAAGTCCTCGACATTGAAAGACCCCAATTTCAAAAGACTGCAACCCAAACCCCACTTGCCTAAGGGTAAAGGTTTCTGAACCCAAGTCACAGAGACAGAGACCCGCTGCACAAAAGCTAAGGCACTTGAACAAAAGGCCTGAACCCAAGAAGAACTCTAAGGTTCATGTTCATGCTAAGGCTGTCACTCATACACAGGATACTGTCAAGGCACCTAGGGTGGTGAATGTGTATGTAGATGTTTATGGGAGACAAATCAGTCACTCTAAAGTAATTAGAGTTGTTAGCGATTTGGGTTCCAAAAGGTACAAATTTAACTCGGTAGGACCCTACACCAAATGGGTACCTAAGAACCGATATGTTTTTTGGTGAAGGATAAGGGCATCGAATCAAGGAATACAACATAAGAGCGATGAGTGGAAATGAATTGGCTCCTGCTGTATGGTATCTGGATAGTGGATGTTCAAGACATATGACAGGATATAAGCAACTAAACACTGACTATGTTGAGCAAAAAGGCCCTTAGATCACATTTGGAGACAATTCTAAAGGACAAACTGAAGGATATGGAACTCTTGAAGTTGACTCTGTTCATATCCATGGTGTTTCATATGTGTCTGGTCTAAAGCATAACTTGTTTTCTATCAGTCAATTCTGTGACAAAGGATTCAGTGTTTAGTTCTCAAAGAACTTATGTTATGTGAAAGACAATACTTCACAGAAAATTTTACTGACTGATACAAGAAAAGGAAATGTGTATCTTGCTGATTGGAGTTCAACTCCTAAAGAAACATGTTTGGTTGCAAAAAGTTCCACTGATACCAGTTGGTTGTGGCACAAAAGAATAAATCACTTAAACTTCAAAACCCTGAACAAACTTGCAAGATTAGCACTTGTGAGGGGGTTACCCAATGAAGTGTTTAGTAAAGATCATGTATGTGATGCTTGTCAGAAAGGAAAACAAATCAGAACATCTTTCAAAAGCAAAGTAGATATTTCTACTGATAGATTACTACAACTGTTACATATGGATCTCTTTGGTCCAATAACACCTGTGAGCACTAATGGCAGAAAATACACACTTGTAGTAGTTGATGACTACTCTACATACACATGGGTCACATTCTTACTCAGTAAGAAAGAGACTCAGACAAAACTGCCTGAACTACTGAAAAAGCTCAGTACTGAAAAGAATCTGAGTGTGGTCAAAATCAGATCAGATAAAGGAACTGAGTTTATCAATCATATTATATCTGATTATTGTGCAGCAAATGGAATAGCTCATGAAACATCAGCTTCAAGGACCCCACAACAGAATGGTGTTGCTAAAAGAAGAAATAGGACTCTGAAAGAAGCTGCAAGGACAATGATTGTTGAAGCTGATATTCCTAAGAGATTTTGGGCTGAAGCTATCGACATTGCATGCTACTCTCAGAACAGATCCATGCTGACCAAGAACCAAGGAAAAACTCCATATGAGCTGTGGAATGAAAGGAAGCCTCTTGTTTCTTTCTTTCGTGTGTTTGGTTGCAAGTGTTTCATACACAATAATGGTAAAGATCAGTTGAAAACTTTTGACAGCAAAGCTGATGAAGGGATATTCTTAGGATATTCTGAAGTCAGTAAAGCCTTCAGAGTTTACAACTGTATGACTCTTATTGTGGAAGAAACACCTCATGTTGTTTTTGATGAATCTACTTGTGTTCAGAAGAAACAGGAACATGACTCAGGATAACTGATCAAGAGAATCACCAGACTTAGCCTAAAAAAGAATGATAAAACATCCTTTGAACCTGAAAAGAAGAAGTCAGTCACTTTCTATGAATGGGGTGAATCAGACTCAGACAAAGAAGTTCAGGATGAAAAAACTCAGGATGGTGAGACTCAGGATGGAAATTCTCCACTGAAGGAAAGCCAACACACTGAAGCTGACCAATCTGAACATACAACAGTTCAGACTCAAGTATGTAATGCCGATGAAGATATGGTCACAGCTGAGGCAATCTCTGAATCTATCAACCAAATGGAAACAAATGTCTCTGACAATGTTCTGAATAGAATTTCCCCTGAGGAAGATGATTATCTTTCTCCTTTTCTGTTGTTCCCTGAATTTAATGAACTACCTAAACCTAACATTTCTGATGTTGAGGATACTACTGAAGGGGGAACATCTAGGAGAAAATGGTTGGATAGTCATCCTAAAAGTCAGATTGTGGGTGATCTATCAGATGGTGTCAAAACAAGAAGGTTACATGGAGAAAGTGCTTTGTTCTGCTGCTTCCTATCTGAAAAAGAACCTACTGAGATTGAAGAAGCTCTACAAGATTCATTTTGGATTACTGCTATGCAAGAAGAGCTGAATCAGTTCTCAAGGAATGAAGTTTGGGAGCTAGTGGATAGACCTAAGAGGCACAATGTGATTGGAACTAAGTGGGTGTTCAAGAATAAGAGAGATGAAAACAATATTGTAAGGAACAAGGCAAGGCTAGTTGCACAAGGTTATTCACAAAAAGAAGGCTTGGATTATGATGAAACCTTTGCACCTGCTGCAAGACTATAAGCCATCAGATTGTTTCTTGCATATGCTGCCCACATGAAATTCACAGTCTATCAGATGGATATGAAAAGTGCATTTCTGAATGGTGTGCTTAAGGAAGAGGTTTATGTGGAACAACCTCCTAGTTTCAGACAGAATTACCAAGTTTACAGGCTCAGGAAAGCCTTGTATGGTCTTAAGCAAGCACCTCGAGCATGGTATGATACATTTTCTCAGTTTCTTACTGACCATGGTTTTATCAAATGAACTGTTGATAGGACTCTGTTCAGGATAGAAGATGGGAAAGACATCTTACTTGTTCAGATTTATGTAGATGACATCATATTTGGATCTCCAAATCATCAGTTGTGTGAAAAGTTTTCTACCATGATGAAAGGAAAGTTTGAGATGTCAATGATGGGGGAGATGAATTTCTTTCTTGGACTTCAGGTGAAACAAACTAAGGAAGGAATTTTCATCAATCAAGCAAAATACACCAGAGATCTGATTGCAAAGTATGGTGTACAGAATTGCAATGCAGTTAGAATTCCTATGAATACTAACTACAAGATGGATCCTGATCCTGAAGGCAAATCAGTAAATCACTCTGATTATAGAGGGATCATTGGATCATTGTTATATCTCACAGCAAGTAGGTCTGATATAACATTTGTTGTTGGGATATGTGCAAGATACCAAGTTAATCCTAAGGCTAGTCACATGGAGGCTGCCAAAAAGATTCTGAAATATCTGAAAGGCACTGTGAATAGAGGATTATGGTATCCAGCTGATGATAACCTTGAATTAACTGATTATTCAGATGCTGATTATGGAGGATGTAGAATTGACAGGAAGTCTACCACAGGAACTTGTCAATTTCTTGGAAGTAAACTGATATCATGGTTTTCAAAGAAACAAACCTCAGTAGCAACCAGTACTACTGAAGCTGAATACATGGCTGCAGGAAGCTGTTGTGCACAGATTCTTTGGCTCAGACAACAATTGAGAGATTATAAGATTATAGTCAATGAAGTACCTATATTTTGTGATAATAATAGTGCAATTGCTATTACACAAAATCCGGTATTGCACACCAGATGTAAGCATGTTGATATCAGACATCACTTCATCAGAGATCATGTTGAGAAGAAAGACATCAGAATGGAGAAAATTCATACTGATAAACAGATAGCTGCCATCTTGACTAAACCTTTGGCCGAATCAAGATTTCAGAAACTATCAATTGAATTAGGTATGTTGGATCCAGGTGAATAAAGCAAATCTGGAAAATTTAAGGTTTTCAGATGCATGAAGTTTTCTCAGGATTTTACTGAAAAACTCAGGATAAAATTGAAAGTACTGAACACCGAGTCTTGGGAAACTCAGTTATTCTGAAGATCAGTACTCAGTATTATACTGACCTTTCATCAAGATCAGTACTCAGTATTATACTGACATTTTATCAAGGTCAAAACTCAGTAGGACTGATGGAGAAAATTAGTCTGAAGAAGTATTGACTCATGCAACACATTTATTGTCTAACTGAATCTCAGTAATCATTAGCAATAAATAACATAACACCTGAAGGAATATTTAGGCGGGACCTTTGAAATACACGACACGACGAAAGTCAATGGTCTGCAGGAACAGTAACTAAATGCACTGTTCATTAATCACCAATAGGGATAAATTAGCGGCTTTATATTTGTGAAATCGTCCTTTCATATACCCGATTTAGTCAGTGTTTAATCTCAACCGTCGATTTCTTCATCTATGCGATTTTCAACAAATCAAAATCCTATATCTATTGAAGAATTTCCCTCAAAGTCCGATTCCAAATAGCCTTCATCTTCAAACACTCTGCTTCAAAAAACTCTCGATTGCCCAGAAATTTCTCACCCATCTCAAAACCCTTCACAAAAATTCTCCAAAAAATGACGTTTTCGGTATACGACAAGCTTGCCATTTCTAATAAACCTTGGTATGAATATGTCGTCTCTCTCGAAAGCTCATCAAATGCAACTCACGAAGAGGAAGCGTTGCATATGATTCGATTGGCAAAGCTTACTTGCCTGGTTGCGAATCAACCAGGGGCCGAATATGCAAAAGAGGTAATAGAGTTTATCTCGAATTTGAAGTTAGATGATGAAGATTGTATAGAATCGCAGATTACTGTATCGCATTTAGAGCATAGTTCAAAATATGTGGATTTTGTTAGGGAATTGTATATCATTCCTAAGAATCTTAATGCCATATATGAATTAAGCGATAGAGGTGAAGACCCTACAGTGTAAATGATGGGTAGGGAGCAAGAATATCTGGATAAGATTGCAGAGCATCCAGTAAAGTTCGAAGCTACTCTGAATAAAAGGCATTTGAAGCCTAAATATCGAGTATTGCTGGACATTGTAAGTAAATGCATCATGAGTAGGTCTGGCAGCTTTGAACAGATAAGCACACCTAAGTTGAGGCTAATGGCGGCGATTGAAGATTCACCCACCACGGCATTCAACTGGTTACACTATTTAATCAAGGTGGTGAGTGATCAAGCTAAGCAAGTTCAGAAGGTGAATGGGTCTGTTGTTGTCAAAGGAAAGATCCTTCATGCAACCAAGATTGCATTCATCTTGGAAATGTGCAGAGAAGAGGAGGATATCTTTGTCAATTCCTCATCCTTTCCAAAGTCAAAAATCATGTTCAAACCACCACCAACAAAGAAGACTTTGAAAGGAAGGAAAGAGAAAAGCTCTAAGTCTCAGGAGGAGACCGCTGAAGAAGAAGTTGTTGAAGCCAAACAAGCCAGGGGGAAAGCCCTGATGCAAGTGAAAAGAGAAAAGGGAGAGAATCTGAAGAAGAAAGCACTGGCTCCTCAGAAACGCAGAAAGCTTCAATCTATTACTGAGGAGGAGGTCAGTGACACTGAGGAAATTCAACCTGAAGGCCAGCAAGGGCTGAAATCTCCACTGCAGGTTCTGGCTCAGGTTGTGACAATTGCGCAAGATCAATAAAACTGAGGAACAGGTTTTCTCTGAGGTACTCGGAACTTCTCTGAGCTCAGATAAAATTTCTCAGGAAATATTCAAGGGACCTCAGGTTCCTACTGAAAAGATACCTGTTCAGATCTCAGATCAGTCTGAACCTCAGGAACTGCTGAATTTGGATGCGCTCCTGAGTGAACCATTTCTCGATCCCTCTGCACCAGAACTCTTACAATATGATCCTACTGAACCTGAGAGCCAAAAAATGAAGGGAGAGGCAGAAGAAACTGAGTGGCGTAGCAAGGGGGAACGGTTCATCCTGGATAGGTACCCTGAGCTGAGCGCATATCCTGACCTTCAGGATCTCTTCTTCAGACTCAGAACCACTGTGTACATCCTGAATCAGACTCTTCCAGAGATGCTGAATATAGCCTCCTTCAAAGGAGAAGACTGGTGGAATGCTGAGACTGCTGTTCTGACAGTGTTCTCTGGATTCAGGAAGACCAAGCTCAGAATGAAAAATGCTGATTTTGATGAGCTAGTCAAGAGGAAAGTGGCTGAAAGAAGGGAAGCTGATGTTGATGCCTCCAGTTCTAAGAATCCAGAAGAAGATGAGGATCAAGATAGAGAGGGTGACAAACCAGATGATGCTGAAAAGCAATCTCAGATGGAGAAGGAAACTGATGATGGACAGACTGATATCACACATCCTCAGACTGAAGTTAGCACTCTTCAGGTATCTTTTGGCACTATTAAACATTATGCCAAAGCTACTGAAGTTCCTATCTTTAAATCTGTTATGTCTGATATGCAGACTGAGGCTCAGATGGAGCACCCAGCTCAGGTGGAAAAAGTTGTACACACTCCAGAGATTGATCTCAGTCCTATCCTGGAGAAGGTGGTGCCAATGGTGGAGAAAATGACTCAAATTGAAGAAACTTTGGCAAGCCAATCTCAAAAGCTGGAAAATCTGAGTTCATCTTCAGACATGCTGCAACTACAAACATCTCTTGCAGATAAAATGACTACTTTGGAAGGCAAGGTTGATGTAGTCAAAAACTAAGCTCAATGCAGAGATGAAGCAGATGTATCAGGAAAGAACAGCCTATCTAGAAGCAAAGCTGGTTGAGAAGAATGATCTAATGATCAAGACAGCTGTTGAGGAAATGGGCTCTATGCTCATGACCAAGATGACAGAGATGATGCATAATGTCTTCTCACATCAGTTTGCACCTCTTTCTGAAGAGTTCTCAATGGCTAAAAATCACATGAGAAGGCTAGAAGATGAGCATGATCAGTTGACAGGGGAAGTGCGAAGTATAAGCAAAGAGCAATATCATATTGATACTGCACTTTCTCAACTTCTTCCAAGGTATGGTGCCAAAAAGGAGGAAAGGCCTGGTGGCAAACTAAGTGAGTTGTTGGCACAAACCTTGAAGAGAAAGGCTCAGAAAGAAGCTGAAGAAAAGATAATTGCTGATGCCTTAAAAGAAGTTGAAGCCACTGAGAAGCTCAAGTTCAAAGAAGCTGAAGAACCTATCTACACTCAAACTTCTGAGCAAACTATTCAGGAAGTAATTTCTGAGAAACTGAGTAGTAGAAGGATAATTGAGACAAGCCAAGCCGGTGAAGAACAAGTCAGACCTGGAAAGAGAAAGGTTGTGGCATTTGTAGAACAAGAGAAGAAGAAAAGAGCTAAAGCTTCTAAGTCTACTCAGAGGAAATTGATAATAGATTTTGAAGAATCTGAGGAAGAAGCTGAAAAAGAAGTCTTCAATACTAAGAAAGCTCTGAAAACCCTTCAAATTGAAAAAGAGAAGAAGACTGTTGCTTCTGTATCAGGTGTTCATGTGATCAGGAAAAAGAAAGAAGAAGAGCAGAAAAGAAGAAGTGGTTTCAAGAAGTTTTTAGCAAAAGGAGGGGTACAGAGAAAACTCGCACATTGACAAATGGATGCCTATTCAGTTCAATGATGCGTGGGAGGAGATAAAGAGAACCTTCTGATTCTATTATGAGATTCTGAGGGAATGGAGGGGGAGCAGCTCGGATATGAATGAAGCCTTCATTGAATACCTACTAACATTCTATCCTAAGTACCTGCAAAGTTGGATCAACTTGGCATATGAAGGAAATACTCAGATAGTAGCCCCTGGTCCATACACTTACCCAGCTCCTAGACTTAAGAATGGCTATGTGAATGAAACAGTCATTTCTCAGGAGATAGCTCAATATGTCATCCAGCTAGGTCTAACAGGAAACAACCCTGATATCATCAAAGCAAGGGATGAATTGAAGAAGAGATACTATGGGATGTTCAACCTGGAAGTGCCAGATGATGAAGTTGATGAAGATTGAAGATTCTATACTTCTGTTTTTGTTTTTTATTTTCATTGTAATATGTAACTCTTATCTTACATCAATAAAAAATTTATCTTTATGCTCAAAGATAATATCTCATTATCATTTTACATGTCTTTTATGTTTGATGTGCCTTATGTTTTGAAATTATTGGAAAAATTGCCATTTTGGATTGTAATAGAAAAACTGAAACCTGAGTATAGGTTAGGTTTTTGTAACAAGATGGTTTTGGCATCATCAAAAAGGGAGAAATTGTTGGGAGATGAATTTAATAAAGGTTTTGATTAGATCCCAAAACCCCTGAGTATGACATGTTCAGGATAATCTTGATAGACTGAGTCAGGATTCAGTATAGAGTGTTCAGGAAGTTATCTGCACCATTTATAGTCAGCAGATATAGATCAGGTTAGATTTTGAAGAAACTGAAGACTCAGTAAGTTACTGAAGAAACTGAAGACTTAGTAAGTAACTAAAGACACTGAAGACTTAGTATGTCACTGAAGACTCAGTAAGATACTGAAGACTCTGTATGTCACTGAAGACTCAGTATGTCACTGAAGACACTGAAGACTTAGTATGTCACTAAAGACACTGAAGACTCAGTATGTCACTGAAGACACTGAAGACTCAGAAGACACTGAAGACTCAGAAGATACTGAAGACTCAGAAGACACTGAAGACCCAGTAGTTACTGAAGACTCAGTAAGATACTGAATACTCAGTATAACCTGAATGTTCAGAGGCACTGAATAATATCTATCTGAAGACTACAAAACTGAGAAAAACGCGAATATTCAGAAAAATAGATATTGCCCAAGACATTCATATGCAGACAAAAGGAACTAAGTCTAAGTGTTGTTTAAGGTTATCTCATTCAGAGAGGTTGACCAAAAAAAGCCGTTATATTTGTCTACATTTACTGAAGACAAGAACCAATCAGAGGAAGACAACACTGTATTTTACTGACACTGAAAGCGACAGGACACTGAATCATGTCAGTAGTACTATGTTCCAGACTGCAAAAAATTGGTGATTGGCTACATGAATACATATTTCCTAAAACATGCAAGGGAGTATTCAAACCCTAAAAATAGTCGTTCATCAAACACCATAAGAGGAAACTCATGAAGCTATCTCCTCCAACGGATAGTTTTTCAAGAGTAACCTTGGTGAAGTTGCCTATAAATACTAGTGACCCTTTACATTGAGAGGTCACGGGAAAATTCAAAGCAACTCAAGAGCTCATTCGTATTATTGCAAATTGAAGCACTCGAAAAACCTAGAATTTCCCAAGTGTTTCACATTGGAGAGAGCTCATTCACTAAGCCTAGATTGATAAGAAATATTCAAAGCTTAGTAGAGATATCCTAACCTTTGCATTGTTCTTATTGTAAAGGATATTTCATCCTAGTTGGAAACCAACCCAAAACCCAAACCCTTTGTTAAGGTAGTTTGTGTGTGTTTTGTTGGTGAGTTGGAGTTGTAAAGAGTTAGTAAGCTACAGTGAGTTAGCCAGAAAACTCTAGAGAAGAAGTTAGTAAGCTACTTGTGGTAGTCTGAACACTTGTGTGTGTTTGAGTTAGTAAGCTGCAGTGAGTCAGCCAGAAAACTCAAGGTAGAAAAGTGAGTAAGCTACAGTGAGTTAGCCAGAAAGCTTTATGAAGAGGTTAAAGAATTTCTCTAAAGGTCAGAGAGAGTAGATGTAGGAGCTTGAGTCTCTGAACCACTATAATTGCTATGTTGTTTTGCTTTCTGTACTGCATTACTATCTGTTGCATGTTTTTCACTGAAAGCATAATTCACTAATATTCAGATAGAACCAATCCACTGAACTTGCATCAAACTGATCACAGCCATAATCACTTTTTATTGAAGGGAAGATTTTCAGCAAAGCTAAAACGAGTATAAACATAGGGTCAACCATTCCGCACACTTGAGTAGCTAGAACAGTTAGTTACCAAACTGAACTAACTTTCTCGAGGGTTCGAGAAGATAATTATCGATCAGCGCCTCGGGATCTCGATAAACTCAGCTCGGGCCATTAATCTGAAGCTTCCGAAAAAAAATTTAATCGTAATCATTGTCTCTGTAGACTTTGACTCAGGGCAATCTGTGCTTCTCAGGGTCAAATCATCAGGATAACCTGACCCATCTGACCTCAGTGAAAGAAAAGTTTTAAAAATCACTGAACACGTGTATTCCCCCCCCCTACACGTGTGAGACTCGTTAGCACTGGGACCAACAACATCCAATGCCGCAGAATCTTTCAACAGCTGGATAAAAAGAAGCTAGGGGGCTGCCCATTAACTACATGTTAGATTACATTCGCACAGGTTGGTAATCGTACACTGTAATTTTATCGACTATTTTTTAGATCATGTCTTGCATGGAAAAATCATTAATTATATATTACGTCTATGAACAGAAATTTCACGTTGGCATATCGAAAGGAGGGAAGATAGCAAATCATGGACAGGTGCATTGTGTCCGAGGAAAGAGGAATTATGGTTCCAGCTTCTTGATATCTCGCGGTCATGGCAGGTTGTATTATGTCCAACGGGGGAGTTCCTAGTAAAGTCTAACCCGTCAGTAATTATCAATCTCGTGAAGAAGACTTGCAGCTGTTACCAATGGCAGGTGAAGGGGTTCCCGTGTGCTCATGAGGTTGCCGTCATCAAAAGAAGATGCGGTACCGTGTACAGTAAAGTACACACGTGCTACCACACTGGGAGTTATCGTGAATGTTACAGTTTCAATATACACCCTATACCGGAGACAGAGAGGTTTGAATGTCAACCTTCAGTGATTCGTGAAAAAATTCTTGCGATGGGAATTAGCATACGCAAGAGTTGTTTTGGGTTAGTACGTACCTTTTTTTTTTGTTCGTTATGTTTTTTGTTGTCGATCATGATAGAAATTGGGGGGGGGGAAATACATGCTATGATCTATTTTCTCTCCAAATTTAGTTTGGGTGACTTTTTATTTTTGTTGGGAAGCATATGTTACAAAAAGACACTGATTGTTGTGTTCTTTGCCCAAGTTGTTCATCATGTGCGACTGGTTTTGTTTTTGTGCTTTTTAGGATGTCATATACATGTTTGGAATTTTTTAAGCAAGTGTTTGCACCTTATTGTGCTATCTGTTTTGTCTTGGGGGTTGTTTCTTTGCATTTCCAGTGTAGCAGTCTAAAAAATATATAGGCCTTATTAATATTTCTATTTTTTATATTTGCACAAACATGATTTTTTTTTTTGCTCACAAGAGTAATATGAACATCACACAAAAAACTTTAAACAAACTTTCAAAAGCGGAGCTTACCACAACTTTTGCTCTTGTAAAGTGAACATCTTCAATACCAGACCTTGGCCTCATTGAATTGAAAAAATGCCACTCCAGTGTATGCATGTCGAATGTCAATAGAGTCCAGTGATCGCCTGACAGTCTTTTTGTCAAAGGAAACATCAAAAAGTCCATGTCCGCACACTGTCTCAACGGCCCGTTCACAAACAAATTAAGGCAACTGTTAGGCTTCCGGTCATTGACATTAATCAATTCCTACATACATCAATAATTAGTCAATTCAGCACATCCTTTTTTTATATGTCTGAAAATGCAATTTATTAACAATTAAATACAATTAACCCAGCTTTGAGAGGTGAATACAACTGTATTTTTTCCACCGCGTGTCGTCCAGTATTTATCCTTCAACATATCCACCCATGCATCAATCACCTATAATGTGGAAATGTACATATATGTAAAAAAAAGAGTTATTTAGTTGTGCAAAAAAATAAATTGAATGACATTATATAATCATATCAACTTACGTTGCTTGAAATTCGTTGATGGTTTAAGATGTTGATAATATCACCAGTTGTGACCTCGGTTAACAATCGGTTACCATCCCAAACAACACGACTACAAAACAAAGTAAAAAAATGGAAATAGAATTTAGAGAAAATTATAGTTAGATACAAGATTTATGATACCATTACAACTAGGTACAAAGTGCAGAAATTTGAACTAAAGTACGCCGTACTATAATTCAAATTTGAACTAAAGTGCATAAATTTTCTACACTTTGTACCTGGTTGTAATGTTTTTGGTGACTTTGTAGTGGAATATTCTTCTCCCTAGAATTTAATTCCAGTGAAAAAACTATACACATATATATTATGATTTTTTATGACACTTGGTACCTTGATCCGAAATTAATCCATTTGGCACAAATTTCATCTGTCACAGCCTCAGAAACCTTCTTAACAGCTTGGCAGGCAGGATCCAAATGAGGTTGTTTCTTGTGCTTTCTCGTACAAACCTTCTCAATCTTGATCACTGCCTTATCATCAACTTCTATAGGCAAAGCGCATTCTTCATTATTCTCCAATTCCAGTGTACTCATCTGTGGTGTTATCTCCTTGGGTTTCCTATTTGTTCTGTGCTTCACTCTTTTTGCAATGTTGCTTGTGTCACCTGTACTGGATGGTCTTTTAATTGGGATACAAGGTGTTTTTTCAACATCATCCACCACGATATCAGCAACAACTAATTTCTGGCATTGATTCACGATCTCCAGCTCACCACCTTCCCGATCAGGTGAATCAATGCACCTCTTTGAATCTTCCGGTGATTCAGTTCCCCTCTTCGAATCCTCAGGTGAATCACTCCCCATCTTAGATATATGCAGTCGTGCGATTGCATCGATCTGTGTAAGATTATCTGGATTTGCGAATATTTGTGTTGGGGTAGGATTTGATAGGTCATCGAGTTTTGACAGAAGCTCTTCGTTCAAATGTTCCACAGTCTTCAATCTGCTCTCATAAAAGGCTCGCTCCATATCACGTTCCTGTGTAATTCTCTTCATCTCTTCCGCCTGACTCTGCATTTGTTCCATCATGATTTGAAGTTGCTCTTGAATTCCCACTATGCCCCCGCTCGCAGAACGCCCTTCACCGGATGTGTTGTTCAACTTTTCGGGGGAATCCACTATGTCATCAGCAGCGCATCCATCCTTACCAACTACTCCATCTATCACTGGATCATTCAAATCGCTATGCAACTCACCAATCACATGTTGCACAATTGCGTAATCATTTTGCTCCACCGAGTCAGCTTGAGTAAGTTTTAAACTGAAGCTCGGGATATCATTCGAATGTTCGTCCTGAAGTAGTTCCTGATGTCCTATCAAACTGAGATCATCACGGCATACAAACGGTGTATTTTCAATATATCCCATCACCTCCACCCTAGATGTCGATGCCATATCATCGTGGGTCGTCAACTTGGATACCGAAGCACTGTTTGACGCATCAATACAGTTATCAGCAACACGGCAATCTCTCAAATCAACACATTCTTCAGCTTCAGAATCTTCAGAGTTCCCTTCAGCTGGTTCACCTTCACGTTCATCCACACTATCATCTTGCACATAAACCATTTGCTCAAAGCTTTTCAACATCTTAAACTGTTTTTTTTCATCCGAAGTTGGGTTCAAAACAACTTTTCGTATCTGAAACAAACAATAATAAGCCAATAATAATGTCAATCGACTTTCATAGTAAGAAACAATAAAATCAATAGACATTTGTAGTATGTTAACTTACATATTCCACGCCCAACTTCTTCAACTTCATATCGGATAAACTATCCCTTAACAATTGTAAGTCCCACTTCAAGAAACGTGGGAGTTTAATACCATCCAATGGCCCAATCAAGCGTGTATGCTCACAAAGCCAAAACTACACAATCCAATTTATCAAAATAAAAAAAAAAATAACATTTACAACAATTCAAACAAATATATATAAAAAACATGTTTTTTTAGGTTATTATAGGTTATACTTACGGGAAGTAGGAGTGCACATCCACCGATTTTCATTGTACTGCTTGTCCTTATCTGACTAAGCAATAAATTAACAACATATTCGCATCAGTCATAATTTCCTATACCCTCAAACTCCTCGAAACAGCCCGTCAGATGCAGTGCAATTGCTGAGTTTTGGTTAGGCGACAAGACATAAGCGAGCAATTAGCAGCTCGTTAATCTGGCAACGTCTCGGGAACTCGTATCATCATTCCTGACAAGAACATTTTTAAGCCTCTTCAATATCTTCTTCTTGTACAATGCAAGCTGCCTTACCTCACCGAAACACCTATTAACCCAGACTGGTATATCGTACTCAGTTTTTTTTATTGGTATCGATTTCTGCCCACCACCAACACAAAAAATCAGTGCCACATCCCGACTTGTCAATTGGATGATCTTACCCCCAATTATGAAACTCTCTGTATTTTCATCATAACACAGAAGTATTTTTCTAATCACGTCCTCGTTCTTATCACATCTGGCTCTTAATTCACCCTCTTCTGAACTGTATATTGAATCGAACAAGTACCAAAAGGGTGTCTTCTTAATAGCCATCAGATGATGATCCTCAAATTTTAAAGACTTGATGTCCTTGATGCATGTTTTCAGGTTGCTTTGATAATATGTAACTGATCTTTGCACTACAACAACACCTATATGAATTTTGAAAATGATTAGCTAAAGTCAGGAATCTTTTTTTTTTTTTGCACCTTTGTGTTTTATTTTTGCATAAATTAAAAAAGGGGTGAAAGTCTAACAGGAACATACCAAACTGGTTTATGGGCTTGAGTTCATTCCTCCTCACGACTTCGTCACCACAACTGCTATATTCTAAAGTTGAGGCATCCAACAAATCTGTATACGTATTATCTCCCAACTTTATGCTATCACCTAAACAAGGTCATTTTTTATGTTTAATATGATTAGAAAGTAGTAAAATACTCAAACTGGTGTACTATGCAAAAAACACACAAAAAAAGATGAACATAAAAAAGTGATTTTTTGTGAAAAAAACAGAAAAATATTAGTTGATCTGAGGTTGGCTTGCTTTTGTTCCTAACACCTTTTCCTACAAAATTTATAAAACATGAAATCAGCGGTTAATACCAAAACAAGGTCAAAAATTTTATAAGACCAACTCATTTTTTCTTAACTTTTTTCTTGGATTTCATCCGTCTAGGAGTTTTAAGCCGGCTACAGAACCTGCTTTAACATACATATCTTATAAATTATAAACCATTGCTTAGAAAAACTAGGTTAAAAAAAAAATCATAAATATACAAAAAAAACCTGAATGTTGTTTCTGCTTTTTCGTGTATTTCATCTTACCGCTACTCAATCTCCGGCTACGCCGCTCCCCAACCATGTTAATAGCACCTTCAAATTTCTACCCCCAAATCATTTTTACAGTGCAAAAAAAAAAAACGAAAAAAAAAAAAAGAAAACTACATACTGTTGCCGGCGATTTTTACCTTCAGAAACTGAAACGCGCGCTCGCCTCGCAAAAATATTCAGGGTATTTTGATTTCGTTCTTAGTTCGGCGACAAAGGGGTAGGAAATTTTGTTCTGTGGTTCATTCTCAAATCTGAAATGTGTTTGTTCAAATTTTTGTTCATTAGATATGCATTATTGGATTTGATAGGAAAAAGTGCTGGCAGATTTTGCATTGGGAATCGAAATGTGAACAACCTTCTTTCTTTTTTAATTTGTTTAAACCGTTTTTTTTTTTTTTTGGTTTAGGGGCATTAGTGTCTTAACACTTAAGAGATTGTAGTCAAGAGAGAGAAGGGAAATGTGTTGTATCTAGATGATATGTTTTGAGCCATATTATATCTAGATGATACCCCCCTTTAAAAAAATTTAATCATTATTCTCTCACGAGTAACGAGTGATGGCAAGTGGTAGCAAATTAATATTTGTGTAGTTATACTTCACCCACAAAATTCACTTTATTTATTAGTGGACCTCATAAAACTCTATAATATATACTTTATCTATTTTTTCTTAAAACTTGTGCCCAAAAATATTATTGCAATCCTAAATTATTGAGAACCTACATCATAGATTATCTAACATTTAACATTTACAATTACATAATTGCACTAAAAGATATTCCCTCCGTCCCCGATTTAATGATGCATTTACTGTTTACGTGGAGTTTAATGGGAGAGTTGTTCATTAGTATAAGTTACTTTTTGTGGAGGGTAAATGGTAAAGTAATGACATGTGATCTAAATAAAAGAGAATAAGGTTGACTTTAATATGAGAAAAGTAATGATATTGTGTGTAATTTTTAGATGTTTTGGGATAAAGTTTAAAATAATGTAGTTACTTTATTTTCTTTTTAGGAAATGTACAACGAATTCGGGATAGACTTTTTTGGCAAATGTGTCATTAAATCCACGACGGAGGGAGTATAACATTGATCAATATTTTTAAAAATAAAGAAATTAAATTGAAATTTTAAAAGGTAATATTTTTTGATGTATTATAACTTTCAAATAATAATATAAAATTTGACAAAAACTTATACAAATAGGTTTTATACATAAAACGGGTTCATATCAAATATAAATCATGATTTAAAAGAGAATATGGTCTAAAAACTAAAATTCAGCTATGTCTGATATGCACACATGACCATCTAATATAACTCATAAAAATTATCTTCAATCCCGCATATTACGCGGGTTTTACACTAGTAAAAGATAAGGTGAAACTTTTGAGGAAAAAATGAGAGATAAAAAAAAAACTCAATAAAATGTAGAAAAAAAATAAAAGATAAGATGAACGGCTTTAAAAAATAAAAGGACATAATATTGTGTACTGGAAAATGAAAATAAAAGTTGAATGGTTTAAGAGAAAAAAGGAGATACATGGTGGTTAGTTAAATTATAATTTAAAATTTTAAAAAAAATAAACATGGTTTGAGAGAAAAAAATTTAAATTTTCAAATTTTTTTTTGAAACGTAAATTTTCAAATTAAAATGTGAATTAATAAGATTTTTTTTGACAGATAATTAATGAGAGAGAGAGGTAGAGAGAGAGAGAGTGTGTGGGAGAGGGGGAAGGGTAGGGCTTAGTGAGCGTTCATTCCGACCTTTTTCCGAGCGACCTCCGGTGAGGCAGAAACCTAGCCTTAGGAACCCCAGCCTTAGGACAGAGGACAGATCGGGATTTAGGAGGATAAATTGGTTCAACGTTTGGGAAGCTAACAACCGGTATGTTTCTTATTTTTTCCAGAATTTTTCGAAGTCTATCTCTTGGGATACGCTGTTTGCCAGATTCAACGAAGTGGAAAGGTCCGAGATTTATACATCTCACCAAAACGTGATCGGAGGGGCAAACATTTTGGTTTTGTGCGCTTCGGTAGCAACATCGACAAGGCCACGGTGGAGGGTAAACTGAACGACGTTTGGTTTGGTTCCTTCAAGATGAGAGCAAACATCTCAAAATTTACTAGGAATGAGAGCACCGGGATTACCCCTCCCCCGCGACACACGATCCTGCACAGTGCAGTTAGAAAGGATGAAGTTTCTTATGTGTCCGTTGTAGGTGGTGCACGCAATGCCGGACGGAATAAGCCCCCCGATGGGCTTATGTCTCCTGATAATCCCTGTGAACGTATGCCCAATAATCCTGGGGAACGTATGTCCAAATTTACGGGGATCCAGTTCTCTACCTCTGAAGAAGATCGGAAATGGCTCAGCAACTGCCTTGTCGGTAAACTTAAAGATGCTCTCCCATGGATGGAGATAGGCAATACGATTCAAGATGCAATGGAGGACACTATGGATGTTAAGTATCTTCCCCATCCCCGGACAGAGATGGAAGGCGAACTAGACTGTGAGAATCTTTTTCAATGGTTCGAATATCTGGACTCGTGGAGCGAGGCGACATATAGCGGGAGACGTTTGGTCTGGACAAACTGGTACGGCGTCCCCCTTCATGCATGAAATTCGAGGTTTTTTAAACTTCTGGCATCTACGTGCGGGAGTATTGTTAAGATTGATGAGGATACTGAGCAGAGACATAAACTCCTGTTTGCAAGGATTCTTATTCGCACCTCGTTTCCAGAAATTCCGAGAAACCCTAGAGAAGTTCAGATTGATGGTCGGGTATATCATATTGTTGGTCCCGTTTGAAAACCCATGAATGCGTTAAATACCAATTGTAATGCTTATAAAACTGGGGTGAGGGATTGGTGGTTCCAAATTTTTTTTCTTCGAAACCGATGTGTTTTGCTTATAATCGAATGCATATGGCAAGTAGGAACATAAAGCAGTAAAGAACACATGATTTTTATAGTAGTTCGGAGTCCAACTTCTACTTCCACTCTTCCCTATCAGCAGGGGCACCAACTTAACCAATTGGACTTAGTTTAATGTGTTAGTCCAACACAATACAGATGTTTAATGAGTTCTCACTCTCACGGGACTTATCACCCTCTACGGGATTTCCTACCCTCCCTTTCGGGATTGCTTAGATGTTTAACGAGTTCACACTCGCGCCCAGAAAGTAAGCTAGTCCAACTAACTTACAATCCTTGCTTAACAAACTCAACCTAACTTTTGGGTTTGGGTATAAGATTGTTTGGTGTCCAACTAGGGTGAGATTTTCCCTTACATTTGTTTAGCCTCGATGCTAAGGATGGGAAAATCTCTCTAAGCTTAGGATATTACATTTGTGCTTAGATCTAGGGTAGAACACTTCTTGAATATATGCGTGTATTTCTTGCTCAGTGTTCTATGGTGGAAATGCTAGATGATTTGGCTTTGTAGCTTGATGGATCACGCATTTCTCACACTTTCACACGCTGAATAATGAAGGAAGAACTTGTATTTATAGTGTAGATTTGAATGTTACTATTGGATGGAGTAACATTCAAATTCATACTATTCTGTAACTTTTGCAGCTTTTTCAGGATGGTTGTCTTCCTCTCATTGGTCCACGTCAGCTGAATCTAACTGCTATATTCTTCAGGATTTTCTGAGTCTTCAGGGTTCTCTGAGTCTTCAGGATCTTCTGAGTCTTCAGGGTCTTCTGAGTCTCAGGATACTTTTACTCAGGATTCTTGATTCAGCAGACTTCTCTTCAGTGGACCTTGTTTGATCAGGCATACTAACACTCAGGCTAACTGAGTTCAGCTCTTCTGACTTCAGACAATCTGACCCTCAGGTCACTAACACTCAGGCTATCTGATCATCAGTAGCATTCTGATTCTCAGTGAACATGACTTCAGATGACTTGTCTTCTGATGAATTCTCTTCTGATCAGATCAGCTCACCTGATCAGATCAGTAGCATCAGGTCAGCATATCAGTTTATCTGCATCAGATTAGTACATCAGGTTAGCATATCAGGTTAGTTGCATCAGGTTATCTTATCTGATCTCGATCACGTCTGATCTCGATCAGTCACATCTGCTCCTCTTCTGATCAGCAACCTTCTCTTCTGATCTGGTCATCTGATCTGGTCATCTGATCAGGTCTTCTGATCAGGTCATCTGGTCATCTGATCAGCTTATCTTTTCTGGTCATCTGATCAGCTTATCTTTTCTGGTCATCTGATCTGGTCACTTCTGATCATCTGATCTTCTGATCTCAGGTCCATCTGATCAGGTAACTTCTGATTCTTCTAATCAGCTGACTTAGCTTTTCTTTTCTTCTGATTTTGCTCAGCTCATCAGTTAACTTCGGAACTCATCTTACTCATCTAATCACGATCAGCCTTATCTGCAGCCTCGTCTGATCTCGATCATCTACTTCTAATTTCGTGTGTTCCCCCTTAACTTGTTGTCTCGTTCCCCCTCAACTTGTTATCTGTAGATTAGCTTAAATAACAAAGTTGATAATGTTTTGGCATAATTCATCAAAACTCAAATATCCCAACACATATTCGATTCAAGGAAGAAGTAGAAGATTTAGTGGACGATGAGGTAGACTGGGATTCCGAGGGAGTCCTGGATGAGAAAGATGAGTTTTGGAATTCAGACGATGAATTCGGAGATTTTTCCGATGGGGGTTCGGAGGGAGAAGATGACGTCATGGAGATTGAAGACATTCTAGATAGCCGCGTTCGAGGGGGATCACGGGGTGGCGTTGCCGACTTCGGGCGCATCTCCCCATGTGGATCCGGTGGGGTCACCTGTCATGATTAATGATAAGGGCATGCGTATTTCTGGGAATGGCCCCGATAATCTCGTGGAAAACGTGCATCAGTCCCCACGAAAAGATGCGGTGCTGGAACATGATTATGTGGGACACTCAGGCGTGGGGGAAGTTTTTTCGAGTCCGGCTCAACAGGTTAAAATTCTTGCCCTGCCTTCTCAGATGGCCCAAATTCAGGAACCTACTTTGGCCCATCAGTCCCAGCCTGATTCGAATTTGGGATTTTCCCATGGTGATCATGAGGACCAACAAAATTCCTCCCCCCAGGTGTACTTGCGCGACCCTTCTCCGGTATGTGGGCCTTCAACATTTTCGTCCCCCCCTTCTCACTTGGATGTTTCGATAGGAGAAACCCAACAAGCTATTTCTTTTATGGTGGATGAGTCCAGCCAATCCAATATACAGGTGTCCATAACTATTGACTTGGCTTGCTCGAAGGATCCATCAGACTCGACTTCCAAAAAACCTAGAGAGCAGATGACGGTGAAAGCAAGAAAAAAGAAGAATATGGTGCCAAAAATTAGTTTTGAAGAGCGAAGACTGGCAAATCTCATTCAGGAATCGAAAATCAAGGCAGAAGCACAGAGAGCAATGGTTTTCGGGGAAAAAATTGGACTGAAATTGATAGGCACAAATGCGGATTCCAAACAGCAACTGGAGGCATTGGAAAGAAGGGACAAAGACAAGATTAAAGGAAAAGCAAATAAAGGAAAAGCCAGAAAGGTTAAGAAGGGAGGCAGTGGGTTATCCAATGAAAGTTCTGAGCACTAACGTTCGTGGATTAGCAAGCAAGGAGAAGAGAAGCGAGCTTCGTGAAAAAATTATAAGGTACAATATTGATTTGTGTTGCGTTCAGGAAACAAAATTGGAAAGTATGAGTGGTAGCTTGTGTAAATCTATTTGGTGGTCTCTGGGTTTTGATTGGGCGTCCCAGAGTTCTGATGGGAGATCGGGGGGATTCTAACAATATGGAATTATGTTATTTTCTGTAAAACAAGTTCATGGGATGGGAGAGGGATTCTGGTAGTTAATGGATTTCTTATAGAAGATGGCTCTCAGTGTTGTATTATAAATGTTTATGCCCCATGTGATCATTCGGAGAAAGTAGAAATCTGGAATGCAATTAGTGTAGTGGTTGATCAACAGGGCGACGGATGTGTGTGTGTTATCGGAGACTTTAATGCCATTCGTAGACCAAGATAAAGGGCTGGAGTCAGTGAATTTCTGGATCACATGGACATGAAGGCGTTCGACGATTTCATATGCCAAAATCAGCTCATTGATCTTCCTCTTGTTGGGCGGTCTTTCACTTGGTACAGATCAGATGGTTCGTGCAAAAGTAAATTGGACAGGGCATTGGTGAATAAACTTTGGCTTGATAAATGGCCTAATGTTACGTTAAAAGGATTGGGAAGAACCACGTCGGATCATTGCCCCATCTACTTCGACTTTCCAAGAAAAGACTTGGGACCAAAGCCGTTTAAATTTTTCAATGGCTGGCTGTCCCATCCGGATTTTAAATCTTTTGTCAAAGAGAAGTGGAATAGTTATTCTATCTCAGGATGGAGTGGGTTCATGCTTAAAGAGAAACTGAAGCTTCTCAAAGGGGATCTCAAAATCTGGAACAGAGAGGTATTCGGGGCGTTGGAAACAAAAATTTCAAGGAAGAAGGAGAACATCGAACTTCTGGACAAAGTTGACGATGCACTCGGATTAAATGAAGACGAGATCATGGAAAGGAATCAGAGCCGGGCTGAATTAATCAGAGCAATGATTTGGAAAGAGAACCTTCTCTACCAAAAATCGAAGGCCAAATGGCTTCTTGAAGGAGATGCAAATTCGAAGTTTTATCATAGTTGGCTGAATCGCAGGTACAAGGTAAACAGCATTGAAGGCTTGCTAATTGACGATTCATGGACTGAAACGGTGAATGGTGTCAAAAATGGTGTCTATAATTTCTTCAAAGAGCATTTCCGTGCAAAATCCCAGACCTTGATGACTTTGCCCGATGAGGCCTTCTCGGAAAGAATTGATGAGGCTGAGAATAACTTCCTGGTGGCACCTTTTACGGAAGAAGAGATCAAGAATGCGTGGTCATGCGACTCGAACAAAAGCCCGGGTCCAGACTGGTTTTCCTTTGGCTTCATTAAGGATAACTGGTATTTGCTGAAAGAAGATGTTCATAATATGATGAGGGAGTTTCATCATCATGGAAAAATCGTTAAAGGGATGAACCCCTCTTTCATCGTCCTTATTCCTAAGAAGGACAGGGGGGGAACTCTTAACGATTTTCGTCCTATTTCTCTCATTGGGTGTCTCTACAAAATCATTTCGAAGACACTTGTTATATGTATTAGCAAGGTCATGGATCACATCATTTCGGAGACACAAACAACCTTCATTGGTGGTGGGCAAATCACAGATGGAATTGTGGTTCTCAACGAAATTATCGACGAAATTAAGAAGAGGAACCGCAAATGGACGGTCTTCAAAGTTGACTTTGCAAAGGCGTATGATTCAGTGAGCTAGAACTTCCTTGATGAGATAATGGTGGGGCTGAATTTCTGCCCTAAATGGCATGCTTGGGTGATGGAATGCATTTCTTCGGTGTTTGCAGCAGTTCTTGTGAATGGTAGTTCGTCTGGGGAATTCAAACATGGTAGAGGCCTTCGACAAGGTGATCCTTTATCCCCTTTCCTCTACCTTATTATTGATGAGGGATTGAGTCTTATGATCAAAAGGGCACTCAATTGTGGACTGTTGGACGCTATTGAAGTGGGAGCCGACAAAATTAAGGTTTCGCATCTACAATACACAGATGACACCATGTTCCTATGTCCAGGTAATCTCGGTAACATCAGAGCTATTAAATACGTCCTACGTAATTTTAAGTTGATGTTCGACCTTGGTGTGAACTTTAGTAAATGCAGTCTGTGGTGTTACAATTTGGATAGGGTAATTGTGGAAGAGATGGATGGTGTTCTTGGATGCTCCATTGGTACAGGCACTTTGTCTTACCTTGGAATAAACGTGGGTATCATTCATAATAGAGCAGAGGCATGGGCGTCTTTAGTTGACAAAATTCGTAAAAGATTGGAAAAATGGGAAGATAAGCAACTATCGTTTGGAGGCCGAATAACGTTGATTCAATCAGTTCTCTCCGCCATCCCGGTCTATTGTCTGTCCTTTTATCGTCTACCTAAGAAAACCCTTAGTGAGATTGTGAGTATTCAACATAATTTTTTATGGGGTGGGAGTGATAACAATCATAAGATTCCGTAGGTTAAATGGGATGACGTGTGCAAGGAAAAATCTTGTGGGGGACTTGGGATTAACAATCTTGATGCTTTTAATCGGGCTTTATTGGGGAAATGGGTTTAGAGGTTGTTCAATGAGTCGGGGAGGTTGTGGGTGCGGGTTATTATATCGAATTATGGGGGGTTGAGTCCTAATTTTGATGAGGGGGGAAATAGTTTTAGGCGAGGGAGCAGGGCTTCGGAGTCAAGTTGGTGGAGAGAGATTATCGAACTTTATGGGGAAGAGGGGCAGGGTGGTTTGAGAGGGGATTTTAAGAAAGTGTTGGGGAGTGGGGAAGGCACTCGGTTCTGGAAAGACATTTGGGTAGAAGGTGAGCCTTTGTGTATCAAATACAATAGGCTCTATAGGTTGAGTGTGCAAAAAAATGAGAGGGTGTGTGAGATGGGTAGTTGGGTGGAGGGGGAGTGGGTGTGGGTGTGGGAGTTCAATTGGAGACGTGCTTTGTTACCAAGAGAGCTTTCTTCTTTTGATATTTTTATGCTTTCTATCAATTGGAACAAACCCAACAAGGATGAGGCGAATCGATGGAGGTGGGAGCACTCAAACAATGGTGTCTACCAATGTAATGCAGCCTACAAACTACTTATGTTACCTGCTCAGCCCGTAGGAGTCTTGGCAAATGAAAAAATAGTGTTCTCTAAAATCTGGAATTGTTTCACTCCCCGACGTGTGAAGGCCTTAATCTGGAAGTTGCTCAAAGGTCGCCTCGCTACTAAAGGTAATCTCATAATTCGGGGGTTATCCCATGTGGTGGGGAGTCCGACTTGCACGCTTTGCGACGCTGAGGACGAGAGCACTGTACACCTGTTTTTTGGTTACTATGTTGCTCGAGAGTTATGGGAAAAGTTCTACCATTGGACACAGACGGTTACAGCAGCCCAGGCCACGGCTGACCATCTTCTCCAACATGGTGTGATCTTCGGCTTTGACAAGAAAATAATTATGATCGAGGATACCTTGTGGTGCGGACTGATGTGGAGCATTTAGAACGAATGGAATAATCTTATCTTCAACGGCGAGGCCCCAAATACTCAAAAAATATGGGAAGATTTAAGGCAAGGACCTGGTCGTGGCTCTCGGTCCACGTTAAGGAGATTCGAGATTTTCAGGTTAGACCTTGGCTAGTTAATCCTAGATTGGTGTGTAAGAGAGTAATTTAATAGGCAAGTTGCACTGATTTTGCTGGGTTGGGAGGTCTGGTGTATAGCTCTTATTGTAATTGTGTAAAATTATGTTTGAGACTCTTTTGTAATGTTTGAGAACTGGATATGCCTTATATACCAGCTCTCAATTTGGTGAATAAAATCTTTTGCCTGATTCAAAAAAAAAATTAAAAAAAAATAAATAAATAATAATAATAATAATGAGAATTAGGGAAAATGTGAATAGCGGATATTTGTTGTGACACGTGGAGTTAAAAAGATTGAGAAATAGAAGGAGATAGATAATAATTGGTAGCTGTAAAAATTGTTTACCGTGATATTTGTTCTTTTTTAAAGGTATTATTCTTCAATTATCACAATTAATATCCTTTTGTAATATAAGTCACACATTTCAATTATCACTATTAATATTTTGCTATCATGATTAATATCATTTTGTAATATAAGTCACACATTTTAATTATCACTATTAATACTCATGTTCTAATATAAATCATACTCCTCAGTTTTATGAGTAATACCCTTTATAGTGAAAAGTTATTCTACTTTTTGTTACAGCATAACATTTAAAAATGAGAGAAGAAAAAGTAGAAAATTTATTGGGCCTGTTGGCTTAATTTTGGCATGATTTCTTATAGTTTCATATTTGGTAAGTCTAAATGTCCAAAATACGTCATTTATTATTATTAAGGAACATATATGTGTGACCATTTTATAATTGAATTATGTTTAAATTTAGTTCATTTACTTTGATTGTATAATTTAATAAATTCTTTTGTTATATAAGCCACAAATATAATTGTCAAAATTCAACGTTGGTAGAAGTACACAAAATCAACATTTATTTATATATGAAAATGTAGAAATTCAGTGTAAACAAATTGATAAATGACGGGCTCCTCAATTTGTTACATGGAATAATAGTAAATGATAATGATACTAGTAAAAAATGGAATGAGTATACTTATTAACCTAGCCTAACCGTTATAAAAAATTTGTTAGTAACAATCATTGAAAATTTTATAATTTTTTTTTTTTTATTTCATGTGATCAATGGTTAATTTAAAATTGTATTGTTTGGTTAATAATGAGAATCATTATTATAAATATTACAAAAAGGAAAATTAAGAATGAAATCAATTTGACTAACTTTTTTTTGGAAAGTACTTTAAGTATTTCAATTACGCCAATGTATGCATCTGGTCAGCTGACAGGATGTCTTATAACACAATGGTTTAACATCTTTTGTAACATCAATTAAATTTTGGCACGTGTAATATAAGATAGAGATTATTATTTTCTTAATTAATAAATTACCTTAACTAAAATTACCAAAATAACTCCTAAAAAATCTTATTTCTCTCACTGTATCTAAATTCAATATTCTCTCAATATCTTTCCTTCTCACGTCTTTATCTCTTTCATCATGCCAAAGTAGTAGAAACATATATCTCTGCTTAATTAAACACGTGTTCATCTCTTCAATTAAATATGAAGCTTATTAAACAACTTTGTTCACTGCTTAATCCACACCGCCGTGTTCCCTCACATATAACACGTTTGTTGCAATACCAGTTCATGCCAACGACGGTTTTAAACCAACTGAATAATTCCGTACGTATTATATAGGTGAGAATGAAGAGTGGTGTTGTGATTATATTTTTTGTTGTTTAAAAAAAAGAATTGCACAACATGTTTTTTTTTTTTTTGAAACCAAGACAAAACTCAACACGAACAAGACCTATCAGGAAGAGTATCCACAAAGTTCGGACGCTCGACCCAATAATGAGGACTAGAGAAATCTCTAGCTTTCCTAGCCAAACGGTGAGCCACTATATTGGCATCATGAGTAATCCAACGAACCACAAAGTGAGGGTACATTCGTAACACATCTTTGCATCCACTAATGATGCTCCCAAATGCCGTTAAAGAAGCCTTCGAACAGTGAACTACATCTACTACCATCTTAGCATCCATTTCAATGACCACCCTCTCCAAACGTAACTCCTTAATCCATGATATTGCTTCATGAAGTCCAATCGCCTCTCCTTCCTCCGGTTTATAGATGTCGGGGCTAAAAATATGTTTCCCCACTCATCATGAATCGTGAACCCCAATCCCATCTCCCATGTGTCCGCAAAGAAGGCCGCATCAATATTCAATTTCAAAACCCAGTTGGAGGCCTATGCCAGCATTTGCATCTATTCACTAGCGTCTTTGATACAAGGCTGCATCGAGCACTTTTCCAGTCAAACAAGTGTTGTCTTGCCAAACGAACAAGCAGTACTTCCCCATTAAACTTTTGATTCCATACTCTTATCATTTCTTTCCCTCCAAATACTCCATAATACCAAGCAAAAAATCTCAGTCTGCTCACTCGTTAATGTGACAAGGAGCTACAACACCCATTCAACCAATCCATCTATTTCAAAAGCCATAACCTCTAATGGCGCATGCAATGATACCAATTTCCAACACACATTTGCATAACAACAATCCATGAATAAATGCCAACTCGTCTCTTGACCCACCCTACAAAGTCCACAAGCCATATCAACCTGCATATGTCGTCGTCTCAACTCAACCCGTGTTGGCGTATAACCTTTGCAAATACGCCAAACACAAGCCTTAATTTTCGGCGGAACTTGGGGAGCCCATAAGAGTCTCCATCCATCTTGCCGATTACCCACAGATTCAGAAACTAAGCGGAGTCCTAACCTATACGCCGACCGAACCATATAGAAACCAGGTCTATCAAAATGCCAAATTAGCGAATCAGGAACTCCAACTGGGGGTATCGCCGTATTGATTATTCGGTGAGCATCCTCCTCACTAAAAGCTTCTCGTATAATTGGAATATCCCAACAATAAGTGCCAGGAACGAATAAATTCGACACCACCATATCATCAAATCCATTGACCATCGGTGTTTTAATGTAGAATTTTCGTCAGAATCAAGCCAAGGTTGATTCCACACCATTACTCTGTTGCCAAGACCAACCTGCCACCATACACCACGCCGAACCAGATCCTTTGCTGACCAAATGCTACACCAAGTATAACTAGGGTGTCGACCTATTGAAGAATTTAGAAAATCACCTCCATGGAAATACTTTGACTTTAGGACACTAAACACCAATGCATCAGGTTCATTAATTAACCTCCATCCCATTTTTCCTAACAAAGCCAAATTAAAAATATCTAAGTTCTTGAACGCCATACCTCCATCACTCTTCTCCTTACAAAGTTCCTCCCAATCAGACCAAACTAGACCCTTAGTTCGATTTGAGTCATTACCCCACCAATAAACATTAATCATTCTATGAAGCTCATCAAGGAAAGTAGATGACAATAAGAAGATGCTCATACAAAACGTAGGCATGGCCTGCGCCACCGCCTTAATCAAGACTTTTTTCCCTGCTTTAGAAAGCTTCTTACCCCTCCAAGCATTTAACTTCTCCCAGATTTTATCTCTAATGTATGCAAAAACAGCTTTTTTGTCTCGACCAATAAGGGACGGGAGGCCAAGATACCATCCAGCGTTAAGGCTTTGATGAATACCCAAAATATGACCAATTTCCTCTCTAGTATCCACCATCACATTCGAGCTAAAAAACGTAACTGACTTCCCATAGTTTATAGCTTGCCCGGACACATGTTCGTAATTTGAAATAACATGTTTAAGGGCTTGAGCCTTCGAATGAGTAGCTTTGCAGAAAAGAAGACAATCATCTGCAAATAGTAGATGAGAAATCATGGGACTACGTCGACATACTTTTCCACCATGCAAGCGTCCCTCACGATTGGCTCTACACATTAGAGACGACAGTCCTGTTGCACAAAGAATAAAAAGATAAGGGGACAGTGGGTCCCCCTGGCGAAGACCCCAACCCTGAATAATAGGCCCAATGATATCCTCATTAATTTTAAAGTTATACCATACCGACCGAACACAAAGCATCATCCACGTAATCCAAGTCTCTCCAAAACTTAAACGCCTTAATATAACCTCCATGTAAAACTAGTCCACTCGGTCATAAGCTTTTCTGATATCAATTTTTACCGCCAGCTCACCCATCTTCCCTTTTGTTTTCTTCTTCATCGAATGGAAAAGTCCCAGAAACCATCCCAACTTCTTCTCACAATAGCGGGAGATCTGGCTCCTCCAACCACCTATTCTCGAAATAAAAACGTTTATTGCGAACCATGTATGTAACAAGATCTAGTTCCAATAAAATGGGATTATGATCTGAAACTTGGGCGACCAAGTTAAGTAGACGTGCCCTCGGAAACAATTGATGCCATTCATGAGTACCAAAAGCTCGGTCAAGCATCTCTTCAACAAAATAGGCCTACCTCTTCCTCGAAACCAATTATAACGATACACTTCAGAAAAACCACAATAATCCACAGTCTCACGAAATCCACGAAATAAATGTAATGGGTGAGCCACCCTACCTCGTTTATCTTCACTACTAAGCAGATCGTTAAAATCACCCAAACATACCCAAGGCAAAGAGTTATTGGTTGCCAAAGTACGTAACAAATTCCAAGAAATATGATGCATATTACGTTCAGGACAACCATAAAAACCAGTCACTCTCTAATCAACATTATTAAAATTGACTTTCATATATGATCATCGAATAAGAAAGCAACAAACAAGTGACATTATTATTCCATAAAAAGCAAAGGCACCCACTCCGGCCATTACAATCAACAGTAAAGCAATTAAAAAACTTCAACTTCAAATGGACAGTCTCAAGCTTCGAAGACTTAGCAAAAGTTTCACAAAGAAAAACAATAGAGGGATGACGAGCCTTGACAAGCTCACATAGTGACAAAATTGTAGCAGTTTTACCCAGACCCCTACAATTCCAACTTAGAGCATTCATAACTCCCGGCAGGCACCCGTGCCGGGGCCCATCGATAAAAAATGAACATTTGGAATTTCTCCATCCTCCATTGAATTGGTATCATACTGATCATTCAAACCATCAGACGTCATTGTAATTTTTCCACGCTTACACTCTTCCAGGGAAATGGCAATCTCTTCATCAGTAGGGGTAGATTTGTCCTCAAACACAGGATTTGATTTCATTGAATTGGTCAACAAATTGTTAGTTGGATGAATGATACGGGTGTTACATTCATTGACCACTGAATTAATTTTAGGACCATAATTAGCGCCCGAGACGTCAATGTTGATGTTACCCACTAGCCCGGTCGGCGGAAAATCTCCCAGCCCGTCCCTCAGCCATCTACTCTAATCCATCGAGGCATCCCTATTATCGACCACCTTCAACTCCAGCCCCCAGTTCTTCACCACCGACCAAGTAAAACGGATTTCACAGAAACTTTATGTGTGTCCCAATCTCCCACATATGAAGCGAAAATAATGGAGTCTCTCATATTTGAACTTGACCTCACATGATTCTACTGCAGATTGACAAATTTTTTAAAGCGCTTCAAAGGTTGATTGACATCTAACTCCACACGAATACGCATATAATTGATCCACGCCGCAGATCGATTAGATTTATCGTATTCCAAAAACCTCCCGATAAAGTTTCCGAGTTGAATGCCCACACGTTCATAGTGTAACCATGGGGGAGATCCGAAATATGCACCCAGAATGGAATTTTATCCAAAGGTACACGGAGTGGATGATCCCCTCGTTTCAGATGATATACCACCAATCATCTGATCACGTGTTTCAGGTCCAAAGCATGATAGAATTGAAACAGAAATCGCCCTCCACCAATCGCCTTCGTTGTAACACCTTTGACCGGTTTCCACACACTAGCCATACGTGAGCGTATGACATTGAAATTGATTGACTGGTCCGTTAAGAAATGTCCAACAGAACAGTGGTCGAAAACCTCACTTTCAGAGTCCAAGTCTTCTGGCTCCAAAATCAGATCTTGATCCTCCTCATTGAGGGAAGCCGCTAAATCTAAATGATTATTATCCATAGAAATGAGAAAAAACAAAACTCTCAACAGGGAGAGGGAAACAACGGCAATGTGATGAAAAAATCCATACCCACCACAACTATTTAAAAGAACGAAACCTACCACAACTCTAGCATGATATCCGGAAACCCTAGATCCTCAGTCGTAGGTGCCCAAGACATCACTAAATTGATCATTTGTCCAGATAGCGTTGATGTTCCTTCACTAAATTGATCGATCATAGCAATATTTTCACAACGTGTTATTTTAACTAACTAGTTATTGTAAAGATTCAAGAGAGAGCACGTATTACTAGTTGATTATTAATTTCAAAGTATTAAGGTGTTCACTTCTAATCTCTTTGATCAATTGACATATGCTTTTTGTTAGTTGCTACTTAATGATAAGAAAGAGATTACACACCATGTGTTAGTAATCCCTCTATATACTAATAGGGAGTTTTTTTTTTATGATGTGTCAACTCCATGTTAATTTAATTTATGTGTCATTCAATGAGAAATTTAAGTCACATGTCATTTTTCTATTTGGTTCTTTTTATAAAAGAATCATATGTGTCATGAAACTTAAAGTTTTTGTGTATAATTAATTTCTAATTATTTAGGTATTTAAAACATGTGTGAATGTTAAATGTGTAATTCATATTTATTACTTTATATCTTATTTAACTATATAATATTATTCATTTATCTTTCTCTCGATAATTTTTGTTTTACTTAATTTAAGATAAATAAAATATTCATTCTAAATGTATTTTATTTTAGTGTGAATTATATTCAATTATTAATTTCTTAATAAATAATTTTATTTTATAATTGCTCTTATATATATATTATCATATTTTATGTGGCAAAAGTATTTTATATTATAATTCATTCACTTTTAATTTTTTTTATTATTACATATTAATTAATTTATTAGTCTTTTCTCAGTTGATTTATTTTATTTTAATTTGTAGGTTTCAACTTCATATTAAATGGATAAATAATATTTGACACAATAATCTTATTCCAAGATTTAAGAAAATTTACTAATATACACCTTAAACAATTATTAATTCATATTAAGTGCATTTATGCACATATTTATATTTTTAATTATTAAATATATTATTTATTTAAAATATTGTAATTTTTAATTAAAAATCGCGTAACACGTGGGCACTAAACTAGTACGTTATAATTGCATGTTTTATTGTTACTGTGATTTAAGTTGATTGATTGTTATTGAACACTTGTACGCAATTTGTAATTATTCTAGATATGTAAGAATTTGTAATATTATACACCATATAATTTAATTTGCAATATATTGTTTTTGCTAGTTTCAGGTTTTCTTTGCAAGCTATGGATAAAACTGATAATCCACGACGTGAACTGAATTTTGACGAAGTTGATAATCCACCACATGAACTGAATTTGATGAAGATGAAAATGCATGACGTGAAGCTAATAAAAAAATGAATCTCAAAGTGTAAGTGAAGAGGAACTGAAAAATGAAACATATAAAAATGTTTCAGAAGATAAAAATCCAAAAATTGGTATGGAATTTAAGAGTGAAGATGATGCTTACAATGTATAATGATTATGCAAAGACAGTTGGATTCTGCATTAGAAAATAGAGTGCTCACAAAGATAGAAATACTGGAAGGGTACTCGATATGATATTTTGTTGTGAATGTCAAGGGTATAGACCAAATGACAAAAGAGATGCATCTATTAAGTCTCATTGGCCAGAGACAAGAATGGGTTGTGAAGCAAAGATGAAGATCAATTGTAGATATGGTGATAATTGTAATTTTAAGGTTGTCAGTTTCATAGCCGAACACCGAGGACATGTTTTAGTGAGTCCAAAAAAGATTCATCTGAAAAGATCTCATAGAAGAATATCTGATATTTAAGCTTTACAAGCAGATGATTTGAATAGCTCTGGAATAACACAAAAGTCAAGTTTTGCCTTGTTGTCAAAACAAGTTGGTGGTCACAAAAATGTCGGCTTTGTATTTAAAGATTACAAATTGCAATCAGACAGGACCATTGAAATGAAGGTTGGTGATACTGGAGGAGTTTTGGAGTACTTGCAACAGAGACAACTTGATAATCCTAATTTTTTTCTATGCAATTCATGTTGATCAAAACGATCTGATAGCTAATATTCTTTGGGTTGATGCTCAATTGAAGAATGATTATGCTTACTTTGGTGATGTAGTATGTTTTGATACGACATATAAAAAGAATGAGGGTAAGTCGTTTATCATATTTGTTGGTGTGAATCACCATAGGCAAACAATTATTTTTGGTGCAGCATTATTGTACGACGAAACTACATCAACATTCATGTTGGTCCCGGTGCAAACGAGTCTTACACGTGTATGGGGGGGAAATACACGTGTTTAGTGAATTTTAAAACTTTTTCTTCACTGAGGTCAGATGGGTCAGGTTGTCCTGATGATTTGCCCCGAGAAGCCTGGATCGCTTCGAGTCAAAGTCTACGAGACAATGATCCCGAAGCCGCTTTTCGAAGCCTCAAATAATCCCAACCGAGCACGAGTATTTTTCAGAGATCCTGAGCTGCTTGAATCAGATAACTAACTTACTGAACCCTCAGTAGAGTAAGTTCAGTTTGGTAACTATCTGTTCTAGCTACTCAGATGTGTGGAATGGTTGGCCCTAAGTTTATACTCGTTTTAAGCTTTGCTGAAAACCTTCCTTTTGATGAAATAGTGATTAAGGCTGTGATTCAGTTAGATGCAAGTTCAGTGGATTGATTCCAACTGAATATCAGTGAAAATATGCTTTCAGTTAAAGATATGCAACAGATAATCAATGCAGTACAGAAAGCAAATAACACAGCAAGTTATAGTGGTTCAGAGACTCAAGCTCCTACGTCCACTCTCTCTGATCCTTCAGAGAAATTCCTTAACCACTTCCTAAGGTTTTCTGACTACCTCAATATAGTTTACTAATCTTTCTATTTTGAGCTTTCTGACTACCTCTGTAGTTTACTTACTCAAAACACACACAAGCTTTCTGACTATCCAAGATAGTTTACTCACTTCTTCTCTAGAGTTTTCTGATTACCTCAATGTAGTTTACTAACTCTTTGCAACTCCAACTCACAAACAATCACACTCAAACTACCTTACAAAGGGTTTGGGGTTTCTTGGTTGGTTTCCAACTAGGATGAGATATCCTTTACAATTAAGTAAAATGCAAAGGCTAGGATATCTCTACTAAGCTTTGGATATATCTTATAAAAACTAGGCTTAGTGAATGAGCTCTCTTCAATATAAAGCACTTGGGAAATTCTTGGGTTTTCGAGTGCTTCAACTTGCAATAATAAGTTTGAGCTCTTGAGTTGCTTACAAATTTCCCGTAACCTTCAATGTAGAGGGTCACAAGTATTTATAGGCAAACACCAAGGTCACTCTTGAAAAACTATCCGTTGAAAGAGATAGCTTCATAAGTTTCCTCTTATGGTGTGTGATGAACGCCTATATTTAGGGTTTGAAACTCCCTAGCATGTTTTAGGCAATATGTTTTTCATGCAATCACTCACCACTTTTGTAGTGATGCGGAACATAAGATTCTTGACATGCTTGATGACTGTCGCTTTTCGGTGTCGATAAAAGTCTGATCTTTGTCTTCCTCTGATTGGCTCTTGTCTTCAGTAAATGTAGACAAACATAACTGCTCTTTTTGGTCAATATCTCTGAGTGATATAACCTTAACAACACTTAGTTTTAGTTCCTTTTGTCTGCATGAGAATGTCTTGGGCAATATCTATTTTTCTGAGTAATCGCGTTTTTTCAGTATTGTATCCTTCAGATAGATATTATCAGTGCCTCGGAACATTCAGGTTATATCGAGCACTTTCGATGAGATTCTTGAGTCTTGATAACTACTTGCCCGATATCTTCTTTGTCTTGATATCTTGGTCTTGATCTTGATTCTTGAGTCTTACGAGTCTTGATGTCTTCTAAGTCTTTGGAGTCTTCTGAGTCTTCAGAGATATCTTGACCGATATCTCGAGTCTTCATGCCGAGTCTTGATTTCTCGATTTCATCTTGAGTCTTGATTTCTCGATTTCATATTGAGTCTTGATTTCTCGATTTCATCTTTGAAACTTCAGAACTTTCTCGAGTCTTGTAATCTTGAGAATCTATCCCGATCTATATCTGGCGACTATACATGGTGCAGATAACATCCTGAAAACTCTAAAACAGAATCCTGACTCAACTATCAAGATTATCCTGAACATGTCATACTCAGGGGTTTTGGGATCTAATCAAAATCTTCTTTATTAAATTCATCTCCCAACAATTCACTTGGTTGTTTGATACATTTTCAAGGGCTATGTCTGGAAAAAAAATAAAAAACCATCCTCATAGATCAAGATGTTGCAATGGCAAAAGCGTTATCAATTCAATGGCCTGAAACGTGTCATCGACTGTGTATTTGGCACATATACCAAAACATTGCCAAACAGTTGAGTAATGTGTTTACAACCTTTAAATATTTCTTAAAGGACTTTAAGTCTCGTATTTATAATTATGATGAGGAATAAGATTTTTTAAAAGATGACATGATATGTTAGAGATTGTTGGTCCCGAAAAACCCAATTTAAAACTCGTAAAATCTCAATGGGAGGTGACTTAATTTTTTTTTTTTGAATGTGTTATGCAGATTTGCTAAAGTATGTATGACAGTTAATATGAAAGCAAATAAGAACACACTTATTTTTATAGTGGTTCGGACAACTCGTCCTACATCCACTCTTCCCTTCATGGGGCACCAACTTAACCAACAGATGTTTACCGAGTTCTCACTCAAACGGGACTTATCACCCTCACGGGATCGCCTACCCTCCCTTTCGGGATTGCTTAGATGTTTACCGAGTTCTCACTCAAACGGGACTTATCACCCTCACGGGATTGTCTACCCTCCCTTTCGGGATGCTTAGATGTTTCTGAAAGTTCACACTCACCTACAAACTTAACCGATCGATTTGGGTAAGGTTTGTTTGGTTTCAACTAGGTTGAGATTTTCCCTTACATTTGTTTAGCCTCAATGCTAAGGATGGGAAAATCTCTCTTAGGATATAGCATTTGTGCTTAGATCTAGGGTAGAACACTTTTGAATATATGTGTGTATTTTTGCTCGTGTTCTATGAATGGAGTTGCTTGAATATTTGGCTTTAATTTCACTTTGCGGATCCTCCATTAGCTTCTTTTTTGAAGATAGTGCAATGTATTTATAGTGTGGATTTAAATATTACCGTTGGAAAGTAATATTCAAATCCATACTAATAACTTCCAGTTTTTCTTTGTCCTTTTGCACTTTTCCCTGCAGCTTTATGTCACATCAATATGTGTGTTGTCTTCTTATTGGCCAGCTACTTTTGCGTGTTTAACGGATCTGATCAGCTCGTCAGATTACTGTTCATCTCTTCGATTTCGGGTCACCGATCCGGTATCTGATTTTCGGTCTCCGATCGATCGGCAAGAGATCGATCAAGACAACATCAGTCAAGAACATCCGGTCAATCGATCCGGGTCAAGAAGATCGGTCACCAGATCCGGTCAAGAAGATCGGTCAGTCACCAGGTCGTCATCATCAATCATCGTCACCAGATCCGTCACCAGATCAGTCACCAGATTCGTCACCAGATCAATTTCATCGAAGATCAAGATCAAGATCAAGATCTTTGATCAACATTTCTTCTTCAAAAATCAAAGCATGTTTCTTCTTGTTCAAATTTCATCAGTTTACTCGGAACTCATCCTACTCATCTGATCTCGATCAGCCTCGTCTGCAGCCTCGTCTGATCTCGATCATCTTCGTCTAATTTCGTGAGTTCCCCCTCAATTTGTTCTCTCGTTCCCCCTCAACTTGTTATCTGTAGATTATCTTAAATAACACAAGTTGATAATGTTTTGGCATAATTAATCAAAACTAAAATATCCCAACAATTTCCCCATTTTTGATAATGATGCCAAAACTAACTAACAATAAAAATATACGAGAAAAACAGTGTTAGTTAAACAAGAGAAAAGATGAAGAACATTGTTTTCATTTTAAAAATGAGAAGATGATTGTCAACCTCCATGAATTTTATAAAATTTATGCATTTTAAACTAAATGGGTTTTAATAAAAAAGATCAGTTCAGTGTTCACATTAAAATCTTGTGAACTTTTGAACCCCTGCTCTGATACCACTTGTTGGTCCCGAAAAACCCAATTTAAAACTCGTAAAATCTCAATGGGAGGTGACTTAAATTTTTTTTTTCGAATGTGTTATGCAGATTTGCTAAAGTATGTATGACAGTTAATATGAAAGCAAATAAGAACACACGTATTTTTATAGTGGTTCGGACAACTCGTCCTACATCTACTCTTCCCTTCATGGGGCACCAACTTAACCAACAGATGTTTACCGAGTTCTCACTCAAACGGGACTTATCACCCTCACGGGATCGCCTACCCTCCCTTTCGGGATTTCTTAGATGTTTACCAAGTTCTCACTCAAACGGGACTTATCACCCTCACGGGATTGTCTACCCTCCCTTTCGGGATTGCTAGATGTTTACCGAGTTCACACTCACCTACAAACTTAACCGACTGATTTGGGTAAGGTTTGTTTGGTTTCCAACTAGGTTGAGATTTTCCCTTACATTTGTTTAGCCTCAATGCTAAGGATGGGAAAATCTCTCTAAGCTTAGGATATAGCATTTGTGCTTAGATATAGGGTAGAACACTTTTGAATATATGTGTGTATTTCTTGCTCTGTGTTCTATGAATGGAGTTGCTTGAATATTTGACTTTAATTTCACTTTGCAGATCCTCCATTAGCTTCTTTTGAAGATAGTGCAATGTATTTATAGTGTGGATTTAAATATTACCGTTGGAAAGTAATATTCAAATCCATACTAATAACTTCCAGCTTTTCTTTGTCCTTTTGCACTTTTCCCGCAGAACTTTTTATGCCACATCAATATGTGTGTTGTCTTCTTATTGGCAATTTGCTTTTGTGTGTATAACGGATCCGATCATTTCGTTGACATCGTTCATCTCTTCTCGATTTCGTGCTTCGATCCGGTATCAGATTGGTCTCTCGATCGATCGAAGACCAGATCGACTGATCAAGATAACATCAGTCAAGAAAGATCCGTCAAGCGATCTGGTCAAGAAGATCGTCACCAGATGTCGTCAAGAAGACATCGGTCGTCACCAGACTCGTCAAGAATATCAGTCATTTGATCTGGTCACCAGATCCGTCAAGAAGTCGGTGAAGCGTCACCAGATTCGGGTCACCGTGACAAGAACCGTGATCAAGATCTTGATCAATTTCTTTGATCGACCTTCAGATCAACATTTCTTCTTCAAAAATCGCGATGTTTCTTCTTGTTCGACTTCATCGGTTTTCGAACTCATCCTACTCATCGATCTCGATCGGTATCGTCGCAGACCTCAAATCGATCTCGATCATCTTAAATCGATTTCGTGAGTTCCCCCTCAATTTGTTCTCTCGTTCCCCCTCAACTTGTTATCTGTAGATTATCTTAAATAACACAAGTTGATAATGTTTTGGCATAATTAATCAAAACTAAAATATCCCAACAGAGATATATGAACTTCAAGATAATGACTGGTTGAAAAGGTTGTTTAACATAAGAGAAAAATGGGCAATGGTCTATGAAAGAAGATCATTTTGTGCAGATATGACAACTACTCAACGTAGTGAAAGCATAAACAGTGTTCTTAAAAGGTATGTGAGTTACAAAAATAACTTTTTACAGTTTTGCCAGCATTTTGATTGATTGTTCAGTGACCGCTGATATGAAGAATTGAGAGCAGATTATAGAACAAGTCATACTATACTAGTGGCTACGTTTTCGGTACAAATTTTGAAGCATGCAACTAGTATTTATACTCATGAATTGAGAAATATATTTTGAAGAGATGGACTAAGAAAACTAATAAAAGGACTATTGAAGGCCGTTCAGATTAAGTTATAGTAGAGTCTTCTAATTCTATGAATTGAAGATGAGGAAAGAAGTTGATTGGAGTCTATTACAGAGAGTTGTGCAGTTTATATATAACAATCAGAGGTGCACTAACTACAAAAACATTTGAAATTGCAAAACAATGTTTTGTCAAGGGAATTGAAGAAATTGATGGATGTTTGGAGAATACTTCATCTGTCAGACTAAGTGTAGCTAAATTCGTGATGCAAGAGGGAGAAACATCTAATGGCCTTAAGATTAAGGGATGGAAAAAAGAGAAGAAACCTATAAAATCCTGAAAAAAGAGAAAAAAGTGGCTTAGACATATCTCGAGAAAAGAAGAAGGTTAGAAATGCAAATTCACCTGTTGACAATAATTAAAGGTATTTTTTTGTGTCCTTTTTTCTTAATATTTTTATTCTAAGGTATTTGTTACTATTTTATATATTTATGATTTCTAATTATTGTGCAATAGAATATTGGCAATTATTGGAGCAATACTTTAAGCATTGACATTTTCTCTCCAGGAATGTCAAATTTGGATGTTTTCCCTGTTGGAGAATTAATTGTCCGGATCTATTCGGGATGAAATTTAAATACAAATTTAATTCTACAATTATTACTAGCATGAATTAATCCTATATTAATTCAAATAATAATTCCAACAACAATAATGCATATAAACAATTTACGTAAATCATACGCATGCGGAATTTCTAGGAATTTACGCGAACATACCTCTTGACGAGACAACCGTTGAGAAGATGAGTAACTGTTTCAACAAACAAACCCAAAGAGTCTTCTCAAGTATTCCGGTGGAGGATTCCCACAAACAATTAACAAAAGGGAAAAATAAAATTATGTTGCACCACCTTTGTGGATTTCTAATTTTTCCAACTCATGGAACTGTGTTGGGGATGAAAAATTCATCCCCTATTTATAAACATAGAGGGGGGCGAAAATTTTAAGGTTTATTAGCTCATGGAAATTTTCTTGTATCTTCTCCAAGCACTAATACACATTTGGGCTTGGACATCTGTGAAAAATGACCTTGGAGAGCTGTTATAACCGCTCTCCAAGTAACAATCGCTTATCCAAGCTTGGGACGGTGATAAAAACCATTTGTCCAAGAAATCGCCCTTAGGCAGCGGTTTTTAACCAAGATTGTACTGAGTCACTTGGAGAGCGGTTTTCAACCGCTGTCCAAGCATATACACTTGGACAGCGGTTTTTAACCGCTCTCCAACACTTTTAAAAAAAAAAAAAATCAATTTTTAGGCACGGACCCACCAAACATCTCATATATAAGCCACCAAGTCTCGCAATTAATTGAGGAAATTATTCGCTCCCATGGGGGACCGAACACGGGACCTTGGGCGCCTGAGCGGGGATCAATTCCACTCGGGCACTAACTTTCTTGCGTTTACTTAATGAAATTAATTCTATATGTCCTAGAATTCCATTTTTTTACAAAAAAATTTTAAAATTCTTTATTTCAATTATCTTATTTATTAATTCAATCACACTTTTTTATATAATAATAATTTTTTTATATAAATTTAAATTATATTATATTAAAATTATATATTTTACTTGTTTTTTTTTTAAAAGTACACTACGTACCTTTCTTTTAAACTTGTAATACTTTTCCTTCTAAACAAGTAATATACTTTTTTATCTTAATAAGTAATATTTTTATTTAAACAAGTAATATTTTTTCTTCTAAACAAGTAATATATATATTTCTTTAAACAAGTTATACCTTTCTATTTAAACAAGCTAGTAATACTTTTCTATTTAAACAAGTAATTCTTTTCTTTAAACAAGTAATATTTTTTCATCTAAACAAGTAATACTTTTCTTGCGTTTATTTAATGAAATTAATTCTATATGTTCTAAAAACCGTTTTTTCTTACAATTTTTTTTAAAATTCTTTATTTCAATTATCTTATTTATTAATTCAATCACATTTTTATATAATAATTTTTTTTATATAAATTTAAATTAAATTATATTAAAATTATATTTTTTACTTGTACTTTTTAAAAAAAAAGTACTACCTTTCTTTTAAACTTGTAATAATTTTCCTTCTAAACAAGTAATACTTTTCTATCTATATAAGTAATATTTTCCTTTAAACAAGTAACAAGTAATACTTTTCTTTAAACAAGTTATACCTTTCTATCTAAACAAGTATACTTTTCTATTTAAACAAGTAATATTATGAACAAATTTTACATAAGAGTTTGTGTTAATCTCATTTATATCTATTTAATATTAAAAAAAGAAATGACACGAGAATTTAAAGAATAAAATATTTGAATTGTACCTAAAAAGAATTTACAAATTAAAACAAAAAAATAAAACAAAAAATAAAAGCTTTACAAAAAAAAAAAAAAATTTCACTTGGAGAGCGGTTATGAAATTTGTCCAAGCTTTTTACTAGACGGTTGTTCAAAACCGCTCTCCAATCACCCTCAGACAAATGGATTGTGAACATTGTCTAAGCTTTTTTGATCTTGGAATGGGTTTTTAACCTTGTTTTTTTTTTTTAATAGAACCGCTCTCCAAGGAACCACTTGGAGAGCTATTCGAAAAAAGGGCTGTCCAAGTGGAGCTCTTCAAGCTCAAATATGTAGTAGTGAAGATACAATCTTGAATATATTCCATATATTCTATTTCCCATAAATAAATCTCAACAAAATCTTCTCCTCTATTTTATATGGAATTTTTTAAAATTCCAAGAAAGAAAGAATCAAGATTTGATTTTCTTGAATTTATGAGATAATCTTGTATTCCAAGAATATTTATCTTTTTCCATAAAATCTTTTCAAGAAAAATCAAGAAAATCTTTCCTCTTATTTTCTTCCTTATTTTCGAAAAATAGGAAAAAATAGGCAACAATATTTTTTTTTATTTTAATCACCTTTTTCAGTTATTGGACTTTATATTGAGCTACTTGAGGGACCTTTAGGAGAATTAAGATTGAATCTTCCAATGGATTCTGAATTATCAATATTGAGCCATAATATTATTCAGCTCATTAATACTAATTTATTCCAGTACAAAATTAATATTGCACTATCCATCTTAACCCATATTACTGTAATATGACTCCCGGTTATTATTTCCCGTGTTTAAGATTATCCAGTCCATTAATTAATTTAAGCCACTAAAAAAACTTTATATTAATTTGTTGGAAAATTTGTATTTAGTTTTGATGGAAGTTCCAAAACAGGTTGTAATAGGACCAGTCAGACCTGTTAGCTGACTGATGACGTAGAATCAGATTAAGATGACCAACTGAAATGTATAGATAGCTGATGTAAAAGATAGGTCACATATTGAGAGGGAACTCAATATGTATAGGTCAGGTCAAAATATCAGATGACCAGATAAGGTCAGATGATCAGAAGGCTAAGAACAAATCAGAAGACAAGAAGTCAGAAGATCAGGTGAAGACAGAAGACACTGAAACTCAGATGAACCTGAAGACTCAGATAGACCTGAAGACTCAGTTAAACATGAAGACTCAAATAAACCTGAAGACTCAGATGAACCTGAAGACTCAGTAACAAACCTGAAGACTCAGTATGACTGAAGACAATGAGGCTCAAAGTCACCTAAAGATCAGAAGACTGCCAGAAGACCAGAAGACCTACATCAGCCGAGTTTGCAAATTGTGCTAAGACAATCTGCATCAGAAGACTCTACAAGGTAGATCGATGGGTTATCCGATCAAGTCACCACACCGTGTCAACCAAAATGGTACACTGCACAAAGATTTAATATTCTACAAAAGGAATATCAATCGTCAAACAGATAAATTACTGAAGTGCCGCCTCACAAAGCCAAAGAGAAAGCGACACGTGCACAAAAAGAGCTGACAATGCGGGATTCGACGCTGCGGACATAAACGGCGCTAATCATGCCTACGGCCACGCCGATATTCGGAGCAAGTCACATCATATCCTACAACCTACCTAATATAGCACGAAATTCAAATTGCTCTCCAACGGCTCTTTGATTTCGAGGTCTATAAAATGGGATTGCCCTTCAACATTGAAGAAAACCGAACACCGCATCGAGCAGACTGAAAAAGAAGCAAAAACTATAGCAGAATTTCTGCTCGAAGAACACCGAATATTAAGATTATTCTTAAGTGTTCATCTCATTGCTCTTAGCATAGAAATCATATCCTCTGGCATTTGGCTACATAAACACCAGGATAGATATCCAGTTGGAACCTCAACAATCTTTACCCAAACTCAAAGTTAGGTTAAGTTTGTTTTTGCAAGATTTCAGACTAGGGATTCTAATTTCTGATTTCTGGGATCGATTGAGTGTGAACTCGATAAACATATGTTGGGTGTTGGACTAACACATAAAACTAAGTCCAGTCGGTTAAGTTGGTGCCCCTGTGTTAAGGGAAGAGTGGACGTAGGACCGATTGTCTGAACCACTATAAAAATCTTGTGTGCATTTACTTGCTCTTTATTGCGTTACACTGTTACATACAACTGAGCTTTAAAATTGCATACATATTATAAGTTAACATCAGTCTGCACCAAGCAACTGATCTGATCAGTATACACCTTAGTCAGCCGATTGAAAACTGACTTGAGAATCTGATTTGATAAAACTGGTTTTTCACACGGGTACAAACAAGCTTCCGCACTATCAGTTAAACTGACAGATATCAAACTGATCTGCCCTCAAGCACTCAGTAAGATTGAACATCAGTCCAAACTGACTCACTAGCACTCTGATCAGGCAAACTGCAATCACACCTGATCTGCACGTAAAAGTTTTTCAGAAGTCTATTCACCCCTCCCCTCTAGACTTCTGCCCTCACGAAACCCGTTCGGGACCTACATAATTAATATCTTTTTTTTTCTTGAAGTAAGGTCAGCTCAGCATTATTATCCATACCGGAAACGAATTCCACTTGCAAGATTTAGTATGATAAAACTTCTGATCCCACCAAGGGGACAAATCACGCAAGACGTGTTGGGGAATTAATTGCACGGATCTATTCAGGATGAATATTTAAATACAAATTTAATTCTAACAATTATTACTAGCATGAATTAATCCTATATTAATTCAAATAATAATTCAACAACAAATCATGCATATAAACAGTTCACATAAATCATACGCATGCGGAATTTCTACGGGTTTACGTGAACTAACCTCTTGGAGTGGCAATGGTTTCGTCGATAAAAACCCACAAAAAGCCTTCCCAAGTATTCCCTAGTCCTTGCTCGTCAATCCGGTGGAAGGAAACTCGCTAACAATTAACAAAAGGGAAAATAAAAATTTGTTGCACCACCTTTGTGGATTTACTAATTTTTCCAGCACGTGGAATTGTACACTCACAATTGACGTTTTTCGAAAATACACAATCATACCTTCTCTTGTTATGGTTATTTTCAAAAAACAAGGATAAAGATTCCAAGATTTGGATCTTCTTGAATTTATGAGATATACATGTATTACAAGAATACATATCTTCCATAATATCTTTTCAAAAAAATCAAGAAAATCTTTCTTTCCCTTATTCTTTCAAAATTTTCGAAAACTTCATATAAATAACCAAGTGGGAGATTTCTTGAATTTAATGAGATAATCTTGTATTTCAAGAATACATATCTTCATTCCATAACAAATTTCAAAGAAAATCGTTCTCCCCTTTTATTTATATTTTTCGAAATTAATGAGAAAAAATAGCAACAAAATTTATTTTATTTTTAAACACTTTTTTCAGTTATTGGACTTTATGTTGGGCTACTTGAGGGACCTTTAGGAGAATCAAGATTGGACCTTCCAATGGATCTTGAATTATCAATATTGATCCACAATATTATTCAAGCCCATAAATATTAATTAATCCCACTACATAATTAATATTGCACTATCCATCTTAACCCATATTACAGTCAATATGGCTCCCGATTATTATTTCCCGTGTTTAAAATTATCTAGCCCATTAATTAATTCAAGCCACTGAAATAGCTTTCCATTAATTAATATCTTTTATCCTTGGTAAAGGAATGGTTCAACATTATTATCCATACCGGAAACTAGTTCCACTTGCAAGATTTGGTATGAAAAAACTTATGAACCTCCCAAGGGGGCAAATCGAACAGCGTACTTGCACACGATTCTCCGTATTAAATCTTAGCAATCGCATGTGACCAATAATATTGCCCAAGATATAAAGTATTGAATCTCGTTGATTCTCTACCCGTAATAAGTCAAAGTAATAATTACTAACCACACGCGATCTTATTTAAGGGACGAAGATTAAGAAATAATGAACCACTAAGGTCTAATTCTTCCTAGTTCAGTTCTGAAGAATTTGTCCTCCTGTAGGTCCTATTCAGTGCACTAAACATGCACTAGTGTAATCTCTTGGTCAAGACAAGCCAATTTTAAGCCTTACACTTCAACCTTTCACGATGGATTGTTCATTTCCATCTAGGTCGTGAATGGTGTACTTTTGGTTACAAGGGACTGTTAATTTAATCTTCTGTGATCTGGTATCACTAAATTAACTACAATGTAACACGTACTATTTATTGAACAGTTATGCAATAAATATATGTAACATTCGATGATATTTAAAGCATTAGTGATAAACAATTTATTTCAGTAAATAAGACCGAATTCAGTTTGATTATACAAAGTAAAAGCATAATTTCCAGTATAATCCCAACAATCTCCCACTTATACTCAAAGTCTGCTTTTAAGTATACTACAGCATGTCTCGTGTAGTTCCTAATACGTGACATATAATGTCACCTACATGAACCTAATAATGTCTCCCACTTATACTCAAAGCAGATTGGCAACGGTCTTGACACCCATCCCTTCCACATGTCTATCGAATGTATTCTGAGGCGTACCCTTTGTGAATGGATCTGCTAGGTTATCTTCTGACGCTATCTTTGCCACCTCTATATCTCCTCTCTTAACGATTTCTCGTATAAGATGGTATTTCCTTTCAATGTGTTTGCTGGCCTTGTGGGCTCTTGGTTCCCTTGAATTTGCAACTGCTCCGGCATTGTCACAATAAACAGTGATTGTGCTGGGCAAATTCGGAACTACATCCAAGTCCACTAGGAAGTTCTTGAGTCAAACCGCTTCTTTCGCTGCCTCGCAAGCAGTTACATATTCGGCTTTCATGGTAGAATCTGCGATGCATTTCTGCTTAACGATGTCATGGCTCCTCCCCCCATGCAAAACACACTACCGGATGTAGATTCTTTGGAATCTAAGTCTGATTGGAAATCTGAGTCCGTGTAGACGATGGGGATTAGACTATCTGACTGATAAACCAACATTCTATCTCGAGTTCTTTTCAGATACTTCAGAATGTTTTTAACTGTCGTCCAATGTTCTTTTCCCGGGTTACTTTGATATCTTGCCACCATGCCAACGGCAAAGCAGATATTCGGTCTCGTGCACAACATTGCATACATAAGGCTTCCAACAGCCAAAGCATAAGGAATGTCTTTCATGTCATCTATCTCCTTTTGTGTCTTAGGACACATTTCCTTGGATAGATGGATTCCATGCCTGAAAGGTACGAAGCCTTTCTTGGAATCCTGCATGCTGAATCGTTTCAAGACAGTGTCTATGTATGAAGCTTGCGATAAGCCTATCATCCTTTTCTTGCGATCTCGAGTGATCTTGATCCCAAGGATGTGCCCGGCTTCCCCTAAGTCCTTCATATCAAACTGTTTTGAAAGCCATGCCCTTACGTCTGATAACACCTTTACATCGTTCCCGATGAGAAGAATGTCGTCTACGTATAGTACTAAGAATACCAATGCAGTTCCGACACGCTTTTTGTACACACAACTTTCGAACTCGTTTTGATCAAACCCATAAGACTTTATAACATGATCAAAACATTGGTTCCAAGCTCTGGATGCTTGTTTGAGTCCGTAAATGGACTTCATGAGCTTACAAACTAGGTGTTCTTGGCCCTTTTCAATGAAGCCTTGGGGTTGTTGCATATAGATTTCTTCATCAAGACTTCCGTTAAGGAAAGCTGTCTTGACATCCATTTACCAGATTTCAAAATCGAGATGCGCAGCAATCGACAAGAGAATTCGGATGGACTTGAGCATTTCTACAGGTGAAAAGGTATCCTCATAGTCGATCCCTTCTTTCTGAGTATAACCTTTCGCCACAAGCCTTGCCTTGAAGGTTTCCACCTTCCCATCTGGTCCTCATTTTCTCTTGTATACCCACAACCAATGGGTTTGACCCCATTAAGTGGTTCGACTAGCTCCCACACTCTATTATGATCCATAGAACCCATTTCGGCTTTCATTTCTTTTTGCCAAGAAACCGCATCCTTGTCTTGGATTACCTCATCATATGTCCATGGGTCTGATTCGTCTTGTCAGGGAATCAAGTCCGAGGACTCTTCTATCCCCATGAATTTCTCGGGCTGTCTCTCAACCCTCCCACTACGACGAGGTTCCGGTTGTGAAAGTGTGTCGTATGGTATGTCATCTTGTACAGTTGGCAATGAGGTTAGCCCCCTTAGCTCATTTAAGGTAATCTCACTTCTGGGTCTTCTTTCATTCATATAGTCTTCTTCCAAAAATCTAAAGTGGGTGCTTATTACCACCTTTTGATCTTCGGGACCATAGAACATACACCCTTTTGTTCCCGGGGTATCCTATAAACAACCTTAATTTCGATCGAGGATCCAATTTTTTCGCTTCCTTGTCCAACACGAGGCCGGACACCCCCAAATTCTCATGTGTCTCAAAGCGGGCTTGTGCCGGGTCCACAATTCTTTGGGAGTTTTGGGAACCGATTTGGATGGCACCAAGTTGAGAATGTAAGTCATTGTTTCCAAGGCATGACCCCGTAAACGACTTGGGAAGATCTGCATAACTCATCATTGATCTAACCATTTCCAAAAGAGTTCATTTTTCGCTCTCCGCAACCCCGTTTTGTTGAGGGGTTTTGGTGCGATTACCGAGATACAATCCTTTCATCGACAAGTAGTTCAAAAACTCATCATTTGAGGTACTTCGCCTCCACGATCGGATCGTAGAGACTTGATCTTTTTTCCCTATGATTCTCTGCTTGAGCCTTAAATTCTTTTAATTTCTCAAAGGTCTCGATTTTTATGCTTCATAAGGAAAATATAACTGCAGTACCTTGAGTAGTCATCAATAAAAGTGACTTAAATACTCATAACCTCCTATTGCTTTGGTTGAAATTGGACCACATACGCCTGCGTGTGAACAATTTCTAACACTTCTTTCGCTCTATTCCTTGGCTCGAATGACCTCTTGGTCATTTTACCCTCCAAACATGATTCAGAGGTTGGAATTGGTTCAACTTGGAGAGACTCCAATTGAACTGCCTTCTACCAACCTTTGGATCCTCTTTGATTAATATGTCCCAATCTTAGATGCCATAGAAGTGTTTCGTTCACGCCCGATGAACGTTATCTTTTATCTAAACAATTGATGTGTTATAGGATGCATTTTCATGAAAGTGGTGTGCACAAGTTAATTGTATAGAGATTATTCAACAACGTTCCATGATGAGATAAATTTATCATAAAGAGAAATGGTAACAACTTTATCAAAAGTAACCGAATATCCATCAATATAAAGTTTAGAAACCGAAATTAAATTCTTTTCTAAAAGTAGGAACGTAAAGAACATCTCTTAAAATTAAAACTATGTCTTCAAAAAGACAGTGCACTTCTCCCATCGCTTCACCGCCACTCTCGAAGCATCGCCCAAAGTGTGATGAGGATCTCACTCCCACTAAGTTAAGTTGCCGGGTCACTTGAACCCGTGAAGCAAACATGATCAGTGGATCCCATATCAACTTCCCACGAATGAGAAGTATACGCCGCTAAACAAGTTTCAACAACTAGTGCGTGAGAATTACCTTTCTTTCCGGTCCTTTTGGGTTTGGAACAGGCAAACCTCCATTGTCCTTACCGCTGTTGAAGCACTTCCTCTTTGGATTTTCCTTGACACCACAAGCATTCCTCATCTTACCATTGCCCTTGGCAACAGTTGAGTTTTATTGCTTATGGCCTTTGGTTCTCTTCTTCTTCTTGCCTACCCTTGGCCTAGAAGATGAAGATGGACCACTTGCCGTTCAAAGCTTGAGTTTGGTGCCCCATCAACATCTCTGCCGAGACCAAAGCATGCAACAAATCAGCTAGCGAAGCCAAAATGCTCAAAAACTTTTGGGCAGAGAGTGAAGTACCAAATTCATCTGAGTCTCCAGATTATAATCTGCACTCAGAACCTCAAGTTTGTTCAGATGGGCCATCAATTTTGAGGATGTAATCCCTTACGGGTTTGCCCTCCACCATTTTCAGCGATGACATCTCTCGCAAGGTGATCTGACGAGTCCCGCATTTTTTACTCGTCAGTTGGCTCATCTGATTTTGGTGTGTCAAGAATCCACTTGTGCTTTTGTGCAGTTAGGACAATTATAATTTTTCGTTTCCAATCAATATAGTCTCCATACTTATTCTATTGACTTTAAGTATAATAGCAGTGGATTAAAAGGTTACGACATGCTGAATTGAAATAAATAATAATATGCATAAGCACAAATATATCACAAGGTTCGATCACATGTTTCATATTAAAATCTCAAAAAAATATGAACATGCATTAGCCAACATCTCAAAACAGTTTAAATAAGCCACGTGGGGTGGGTCATTATTTAAACACATTCAAGCAGGTTACAAACAAGAACCGTTATAAACCTTTAATAACTAGATTAATAGTTGGCTCCCACTTGACCAATATAAAATTGACAGGGACTTCGGGGAAGTATATGCATATCAATTTTATACCTAAGTAATAACCATGATTAAATACAAAATTATTATTTCGCTTTGAACGAGCCTCGTGGGGAGGGTCATCGTCGCCACTAGTAATAATCCACAATCATCATTCATGTGAAAGCTATCTTTTGACCGTCCCGTGGGGGGAATTTCTCCAAAAGAATTCACAAATAAATAAATCATGGAGGTCAAAATTAATTCAATTTCATTATCCATAAAATTGTCAATTAATTGTTTAAGCATACTTAGTAATTTTCGAAAGTGAGATTTTTCAAAACCATTTTCTCATGCATCGCAAATTTAAACACAATTTAAATAAACATAAAATAATGCATAAACATCATGACAAAAAATTAAACATATTGGGCACACATATCCAATTGTCACGATTAATTTTTGTCATGTCTCGATCTCGAGAAATCGTCTTCTTTGCCTTCATCGTTCATCTCGAAAGGTTCGCCACGTCTAGTGACATCATCGACCAGCTCGTGGGTCGGAGTGCACGTCTTGCACTCCTCCAGCCATGTCGATCGGAGACCGTCACAGACGTCGCGCTGCGCGCCCGACGACGCCGTCATCAGTGGGTGCTTTCTATGGCTGCTTTCGGCAGATCTCGAGGGGTCGGAGGCGCGGATCTGGATCTGCCGCGATTAAATCTATCGCCCGCCCTCGCTGGCGCCCTCGGCGACTTGTCGCTCCGCCAGCGTGCCCTTTAAAGCGCTCCCTCGGCTTATCGCCCGCCAGCGCGTGCCCTCGGCGACATCACCGAACCGCCCCCGCCCCGCGAGCTACCGGCTCCGGTACCCCGCTGTTTCGATTGACCCAATAACCTCGCCCCACGCCCCGTGCTCGCGGCGTAGCGTCTCGCTTCGTGCCTTTAACGCGTTTCGCGGACGCCTTTACACCGCCATAATTTGGATCCGTCTTTTTAATTTTTTCGTCTCGCCTAGTTTCCGTCCGGTTACAATTTATTTACAAAATAAATAAACCTATATCTAGACTAGTCTATTACATTGATCAAATCAAACAAATTCTAATCTACTCGTGGATTTTCTCACGAGGCAAAACGAATTCGAACGAATCAAATTAAAAAAAAAACCACAATTTATATGCATGCATAAATAAACACATTAAATTCCATGACAATTGGATACCTGCAAAAAAAAGAATTAGCAATTCTACTATCCAATTTCAAATTTAATGAAAATGAATTAAATTATAATTTAAAATTTGAGGCAAAACCGAGGCTCTGGTACCAGTTGTTGGGGAATTAATTGCACGGATCTATTCGGGATGAATATTTAAATACAAATTTAATTCTAACAATTATTACTAGCATGAATTAATCCTATATTAATTCAAATAATAATTCAACAACAAATCATGCATATAAAAAGATTTCACATAAATCCTACGCGATGCGAATTTCTATGGGTTTACGTGAACTAACCTCTTGGAGTGGCAATGGTCTCGATAAAAACACACCAAAAAGCCTTCCCAAGTATTCCCTAGTCCTTGCTCGTCAATCCGGTGGAAGGAAGCTCGCGAACAATTAACAAAAGGGAAAATAAAAATTTGTTGCACCACCTTTGTGGATTTACTAATTTTTCCAGCACATGGAATTGTACACTCACAATTGACGTTTTTCGAAAATACACAATCTGTCGACGTTTCAAAATATTTGATATTTTATCGACTCTGATATTTTTCCGAAAAACCAATTTTCGTGTTCCCCTGGAGATGAAACATTCATCCCCTATTTATAATGAGGTGGTGGTCGATTTTTCAACATGGAATAGGGAGGAAAAAAATATTTTCTTGATCTCCAAGAAATCTTGAATATATATCATATATTCTTTTCTCCATAATTAAAAAATATTCCATAAAAATTCTTATGGTTATTTTCGAAAAACAAGGATAAAGATTCCAAGATTTGGATCTTCTTGAATTTATGAGATATACATGTATTACAAGAATACATATCTTCCATAATATCTTTTCAAAAAATCAAGAAAATCTTTCTTTCCCTTATTCTTTCAAAATTTTCGAAAACTTCATATAAATAACCAAGTGGGAGATTTCTTGAATTTAATGAGATAATCTTGTATTTCAAGAATACATATCTTCATTCCATAACAAAATTCAAAGAAAATCTTTCTCCCGTTTTATTTATATTTTTCGAAATTAATGAGAAAAAATAGCAACAAAATTTATTTTATTTTTAAACACCTTTTTCAGTTATTGGACTTTATGTTGAGCTACTTGAGGGACCTTTAGGAGAATCAAGATTGGACCTTCCAATGGATCTTGAATTATCAATATTGAGCCACAATATTATTCAAGCCCATAAATATTAATTAATCCCACTACATAATTAATATTGCACTATCCATCTTAACCCATATTATAGTCAATATGGCTCCCGATTATTATTTCCCGTGTTTAAAATTATCTAGTCCATTAATTAATTCAAGCCACTGAAATAGCTTTCCATTAATTAATATCTTTTATCCTTGGTAAAGGAACGGTTCAACATTATTATCCATACCGGAAACTAGTTCCACTTGCAAGATTTGGTATGATAAAACTTATGAACCTCCCAAGGGGGCAAATTGAACAAGCATACTTGCACACGATTCTCCGTATTAAATCTTAGCAATCGCATTGAATCTCGTTGATTCTCTACCCGTAATAAGTTAAAACAATAATTACTAACCACACGCGATCCTATTTAAGGGACGAAGATTAAGAAATAACGAACCACTGAGGTCTAATTCTTCCTAGTTCAGTTCTGAAGAATTTGTCCTCCTGTAGGTCCTATTCAGTGCACTAAACATGCACTAGTGTAATCTCTTGGTCAAGACAAGCCAATCTGAGCCTTACATTTCAACCTTTCACGATGGATTGTTCATTTCCATCTAGGTCGTGAATGGTGTACTTTTGGTTACAAGGGACTGTTAATTTAATCTTCTGTGATCTGGTATCACTAAATTAACTACAATGTAACACGTACTATTTATTGAACAGTTATGCAGTAAATATATGTAACATTCGATGATATTTAAAGCATCAGTGATAAACAATTTATTTCAGTAAATAAGACCGAAATTCAGTTCGATTATACAAAGTAAAAGCATACTTTCCAGTATAATCCCAACAAGACGTACTTGCACACGATTATCTGTATTAAATCTTAGCAATCGTCATGTAACTAATAATATTGCCCAAAACACAAAGTATTGAATCGCATTGATTCTCTACCCGACATGAATCAAAGCAATAATTATTAATTACACACGTTCCTATTTAAGGGATAGAGATTAAGAAATAACGAACCACTGAGGTCTAATTCTTCTACATCCAGTACTGAAGAATTTATCCTGGATGTAGGTCCTATTCAGCGCATCATAATGCACTAGTGTAATCTCTTGGTCAAGACAAGTCCAATCTAAGCCTTACACTTCAACCTTTCACGATGGTCGTTCATTTCCATCTAGGTTGTGAATTTGTACTTATTTACAAGGAACTGTTAATGTGATCTTCTGTGATCTGATATCACCATATTAACTACAATGTAACATGTACTATTATTGAACAGTTATGCAGTAAATATATATAACATTCATTCATATTTAAAGCAATAGTGATAAATAATCTATTTTCAATAAATAAGACAGAAATTCAGTTTGGTTATACAAAATAAAAACATACTTTCAATTATAACCCAAGCATTCCCTCAACGCAACTCTTTACCTTCTTCTTTGCAACTCCCACAGGTTTTTCAACTATATATAATTAATATGATTACTTTTATATGTCTCATTAGTTGTTAGTAGATTGTTCTAGTTTTTTCTTCTTTTTTACATTAGAATTGAGATAGCTTTTGATGTGCATTTTTATTAAGAATATTGATCTATTATAGAGTCCTCTTTAGATGTTTCCAGGTTTTGTAATTTTCTTGTCTTATAAGATATAATTCATATTTTTTGGATTCTTTTATCATAGGGTTCGAATCCAATGGTCAATCAGCAATTTAATTTCTCTTATTATTCAAATGAAGGCAATTTGCAAATAAACTTAACAAAGCTACTACAGGTAACAATACAAAATTTAATCCATAATTTTATTTTATTTTCTTTTACATATATTTATCATTTACTTTATTTTACAGCAACAACATGCAAACACACAAGCACGTGATGGAGTGCATTTCAGTAATTCTACACCCCAAGATTGAAAGGCAAAAGCCGTATGTTAATCTTTGTCAATGTTTGTTGATAAAAAAATCAGGTTTTCTTTAGTACAAATAATATCGAAGTTCAAGAGGTTGTGCTTTGGACATGAAAGAATTTTGTTTCATCTAAAAGTTCGAACTTGTAGAGACGTGCAGAATTAATTTGTTTATTTATTAATTTCCCTCAACACTCACTCACTTGTGGGCTGAATCATTGTCTCTGCCCTCTGGGAAGGAGGCCCAACGAGTGGACAATTTTAAAAGGGTGGAGTGCTTTCCACGAGAATCGAACCCAGGATCTGGGCTGATCCAGAGACTATAATACCATGAAATAATTATCTCTCATCTAAAAGTCCAACTTGTAAAGAGGGTCGGGAGTCAATTCATTTATTTAATTTTCCTCAATATTACATGTGTTATTCAAGACAATAAGAATATCACTTCAAGCGAGATATTCGATGAAGATCTTGTGAGTATAAAGATAGATATCTGAGACAAAAAATAACCACTAAATATTAATGTACCTGATACTCAAAGTCAATTGATAGATCCATTGACAACTATAACTAACCAATTGACATGGACCAATGAGAAGTTAACAACGACGCACACAATTTAAAATAAAAAATCCACCAATCTTATGCACACTTGTCTTATTCGTCCGTCCACCAATCTTATGCATACTCCATTTTTGGCAAAAGTTACGATGTAAATGCTCGAACTTGTATAGAAGAATTGATATAGAAAAATTTATTTGAAACACTTTAAAACAATTTGCATTACTTACGATGTAAATGCTCAAACTATCATCATTCACGTTATATTTGAAACGTAGAGGTGTATTAGACCAGCTAATATCAACTTAGTTGATACTGTAACAAGTTTATTCTACAACTTTCACAAGTTAAGTCAAAGGTTTTCAAACGATAAAACGGGTATAATCTAGGGCCTACACTTCCGCACAAGCAAATGTTTACAGTAGTATACCTAGGTAGTTTTACAACAATTATTAGGATTGATACCATACTCAAGTTTAACAAATTTTCACCGATAATTAGTTTCTTATTTGAAGTTGACCTAACAAGTTAGCCGCCCCTAGCATTCGCCGAAAAGAAAATTTCACACACTTTTTTAAAAGGTAAAAAAAATATTAGGCACACTTGCGTGAGACCGTCTCACAGTGCGACGGAGTGTAACTTGGGTGTTGACGCTTTAACACTTTGGAAGGGGCGGGTGTTGATTGTGCTATGTTGTATTACGTTTTATGCATGAGACCGTCTCGTACGAGTTTTTGTCAAAAAAAATATATTCACCCTCTTTAGACTTTTTCCCACTAATAGTTACAGAGGTAAACTAATAAGCTATTTAGGTAAACTAATAAGCTATTAGATGTCAGTTAGTTTTAAATCATTCACAAGTTTACTTACTATCACACTCACTTAGCATTATTTGAAGTTTAACATCACAAGTCAACTGAACTACTAGTTGTGCTGGTTGGAAATTTGGTTTTGAAAGTGTTCTAACACTCAAGTTTGACCAAATTATTGAGAAATTAAAAATTAAACGTGACGAGATCATTCTACTCGCGGAGTAGATAATTGTGGTATATTTAATATCTCAAAACCGAATTTCGGTGAGTGAGAAATTAATTCAAGAAGTTGAGACATTGAAACTCTAGTGAGAGGATTATTGGTGGGTTGGTGGTGACAAAGTGTAGTCTTTCCCACTCATCCCACGTTGGAAACAAGACATAAAGTTTTCCTTGTATAAAGATAGGTATGCACACATGTTATCCAAAAAGGTGCATGGGGACCCTAACCATAGACCACACACGCGCGAGTGTGCCCCGCCCTGCCCGAGCCCGCGCCCGTGGTTCTTGGTTCTTGGCAATTGGGCTTTGGGGTCCATCTATCTTTTTGGAGACCTATCCGTGCACAGAGTGGGCTCGGTCATGCTTTTCCTGAATTCGAAATTTGAATTCAAATCAAAGGTTCAACGAACATGGACGTCTCAAGCGGTCAAAACCGCCCCACTGAATTCGTGCGGTCATAACCGACCACTAAGTTCGTGGGCTTCCCACGAAGTCCTCAACTCCCCTTGAGTCAGTTCTGTCTATAAATATCAACTTGATCCAGACTCGTATTTTTTCACTCTGGTACATACGAAATTCTGCAAAGACTTACGCTTCTATTTTTTCTGTCGTTCAGTGATTACTCCGGTTACGTTCGTTGATAGTTTCCTTTCAGTGGTGCTACTGAATTAAAACTGTGAACCGTTTTACCTTTTGGGGCATTTACACACTATCCTGTGAGCACACTTCAGGGCGTAATTTGTCTTGCGGGGAAAATGATTTATCCTTGACTCGATTCGGTTACGTTTCATTAATTGTTTACGTTTTTTCATTCGCCACTACAGTATTGCTAACAGTGTTGATAAGCTAAGTCGTTATTTTGCGGAAAAACGAGGAAAGTTTAGTCACCCTTCCCTTAATTGTTCAGCAACTTGTTACGGGACCTACATAAAAGATCCAAGAGTGGGTCTCATGTGCACCCGGGTGCACCGTACACTCATAGTGCATTTTAGAAGCGTGCAACTATTCCAAACAGAAGCATGCAACTATGTTTCCATATTAACAGTTGCAATTTTCTGTGTAAATAAGTCGCACTTTTCAGCATAACAAGTTACACGCTTCTAAAATACACTATAAGTGCACGGTGCACCCGAGTGCATACAAGTGCTAGCCAAGATCCAAAATTTTCAACCGGGCTAGTCATATTGAGTTGCACAGATCCTAATTTTGTGAACCTGGTGTACTGATGTTTTCAATAAAAAATAATATATATATCATTTTTATTTTGTTGTGCAGTACATTAAATTACATACAAATCAAAATAACTAGATGTGTTTGACAACCAATCTGATTCAACATACACCATTGTTATCAACATAAACCACCCAAACAATAGAAAGATAAAATTTTAAGTAACTTTTGAATTCATAACTGACTCCTAATTACTCAATTTGAAGCTAGAACCTCTTTGCGTGTCTCAACGTTGACTTCCACGGGGGATTGTTGGGAGTTGTTTTGACTGGCCAATTTCTTTCGCCTAGCGAGCTCAAGATCTCTGCTCATTTTTCTCTTGTACATCTCAGCAAAAGTGACGTCGTCTTCCACATTTGCTTTCTCACCTTCCCTCATCTTCAATGGATAAATTTTAGCTTTCGGATCTGGATTTTGGAAGGTTGCTATTGATAATCTGCTGTGTTCTGAGTTCACTACTGCTTGATGATCCGCATTCTTGAACCGCCCATTGCTCACATACTATAATTTTTCGTGCATGTAATTAAATATCACATCATTTAGCTTTATATCATTATCAAAATAGTATGAAACGGACCCCTATGCTTTTGACACGTGTTTTAATGTGAAAGTTGTTTATTGATATTTAAAGGAAGAAAATGGCTTTTCGTTGAGGGTTTCGTTATCGTAGTCATTTCTACTTTATTATTAACGTATGTAACTTTTTGTGGATAAAAGTAATGACATAAGATGTAATTTGAGATGTTGGAAGGAGATAATTGAAAAGAGAGTAGTTACTTTATTCCCTTTTATGGAAAAATTGTAAACAAGTATGAGAAAGACCGTTTAAATAAAGACTTACATAAATATGGGAAGTACAGAGTAATAATTTTGCACGTGTAGCGTGTGGATGTGTTTTGACAGAAATTGACAACATTTATTAAAATTTCATTGACCAACAAGTTAAATCAAATACTAAGATAGAGCAAGTAACAAGATTTGGATCCTCGCACTTTACTGTGTATTTCACACTGTGCATCATAGATCACACACACGTAAAGTATGTGAAATGTACCGTAAAATACTGCAGATGATCCAAATCTGAAATAACGAGGTGAGAGAGAATGAACATACATGAGCATAGTCGCCAAGATTGACAACAAAAGCCCCAGAAATGGGCTGAACCGTGATCCATTTGTTGGCACCATCACGGGTCACCTGAAGCCCGCCCACTTGATCTTGGAGCAGCAAAGTAATCAAACCCGGATCCGTGTGGCGCTTTAGGCCCAATGTGAGGTTTGGTTGGGGGCATTTTGGGTAGAAATTCACCACTATTTTCTGATCCATATTCAAACAGGCTTTAGAGAGTGCATCTTCTTCGAGGCCCATAGCCACTGATAATACACCCAACAAAACAGAACCCAGGCCCATTAACTGTTGGCTATAGGCCTCTGTCACGACCCGCCAGCTTTCGGGCTTATCGGGCCATCTCGTGTAGTCTCGGGCCTCCATCGGGTATGAAAAATATGTCACTATTTCACGCCAATCTTGTACGGCCTCTCCCTTCATAAAATATATACATATAAAAAACATTTAATTTTTATATTTTTTTCATTATTCGAAGATGGGTGTGCGTATATAAATCAATAAAATCCATTTTGTAGAATGGAAATGTGCATGATGTTGTGGGGTTTTCCCAAATTTCACTATACTTCTAAAAAATGAAATCATAATATTTCATCTACATCAACTTATATCATTTAAAAATGAAATCACAATATTTCATCTACATTTCACTATACTTCTTAAAAACGAAATCATAATATTTCATCTACATTAAGATGGATTATATCATTACTATTATGATCTAATTTTATAAAAAATGGGGAAAAAGATGTTGCCTTTGGCATAAGGGAATGACTGAAGAGAAATGATCGTACAAGGTGAGATCATTAATCAAAATGGATAATAATTATTTTATTTAAGAGGAAAATATAGTCTCATGGATCATATTTTATTCTTACGAATCTGATTGCCTTATATTTATTCTTTCCGGCCTATTATAAAATTTCCAACCAAACATCCCCTACATCTTAAATAATTTTACTCCAGCTCCTACAACGAGGGCTTAAGTCTTGTATGCATCCAGGTGCACCGTGCACTTGTAGTTCATTTTAGAAAACATGCAACTTATTATATTAAAAAATATAACTCATTACATTATAACCGTGCAGCTATTAATATGAAAAAAATTAATCATAAGTCAACCCATCATGAATCTGAACACTATAGTACACCAGAGTGATTTATGAGGTTTTTTTTTCTACTTCAATTATTATGAATCAATATGATTTGATGAGTTAATAGAGACAGGAAATATTTCAACATGTGCATTGAGTCACGTTCATGCATGGACATGCCATTAAAAACTTCCACAGAATCCACACTCTTATATGTGATGAGCATGATTGATGTTACTATGGCATGTCCAAAACAAAAAAGATACGTACACGTTGACATGAATCTTCAGAATACTAATTATACAAACAATATTAACTTACAAAACGCGGGACTCACTTATAGGTACATTTTAATATTACAATTTATTAATAAGTATAAAATAATTGCATATATATATGTAGGTAAATTTGTATTTTCGTGTTCAATTTTGATTATATATGCAGTTCATTTTGTATTTATTAGTAATTTGCATTAAAAATTTGTACAGTATAACACGCATATGGACAAAGGGGGCTTATTGCTGGCGCGATGAATTTTTTAAAATTTGTTTAGGGTATTGTTTTGAAAATTAATATTAATATTAAAAAGAATTGAAGTTATTTAGTTATTTAAAAATGTATTTTTTTTAGTATTATCATCGAAACTATTATGCAATAATTTCAAAATACAGGATTGTAACAGAACTATTAAGGTGTATATTTTAATTAAATTTTTTATTTTTTAAAATTATATTCAAGGTTGTAATTTTTGTTATAGCTGAATTCCAAATTCGTAGTTTGAAATTTCAAATGGAATACTTGTGCACCGGAGTACGTAATTTTGATTTTCATTCTGGTTTGTTCTAATTTCTCATTGTCTGTTCTAGTTTCAAATTAATATATGTAAATAGATCTACGGCAAAATACTTAAAATACTTCTATGCGTTAATTTACACAGTACAATTCAAAGTCATTTTTAAATAATATAAATGATTTTATTAAAAGATATTAATTGATTAATATTAATTATTTTTACATAATATTATTAGTTTTTTTTATTGAATAATAATAATTGTTCATTTTTGTAGCCAAGTGTTACTGCCTATTTTATTGAACATTATTAAAATATTAAAAAATAATTAAAAATATAAATTTAATGGCAATCCACATTCACAATTCTAAACATTAATTAAAATTTAGAATTTTGATATTGGATGGACGTTGTGGTTATATATTGATCAGAGAATGATCTAAATAAAAAAGATTTCAATTTAAAATTTTAGTAATTGATATCTCGTCTCAACACTATTTTGCTTGTTGTGAACCGAAATAACTTGGAACGAAATTCAATTTAATTTATTTCATTTTTGTTAATGAAACAAGACGTTCCAATAATACTGTTAAAAGAACAAAATCAATAATTAAACTATTATTTTTCATTTTCATAGTATTATCAATTGAACTCCTAAATAAATTTTATAAAACATTTCACAACCATTGAGTTCATGGAAGTTTTTGCGTTTATGACACTCTTAAACATGATTTTACGTATTATTAGTTTATTTTAAAATCGAGATATATATATATATATATATATATATATATATATATATATATATATATATATATATTGAGTTACACTCCTGTGAATCAGGTCTATACATAAACTATATCACTGTTATATGAAAAAATTATCACTGTTATGCACAAAAACTTTTAATATTTTAAAAAACAAAATATTTTCAAAAAACAAATGATTTTTTTTTATCATGATGATTGAACTAGGGGTGGTGCCAAATGGTGGTATTTGAATTGGAATTAGAATTTTTTGTACTATATATGTATTGAAAATTTTATATGCATGCCTTAAAATTATAAATTTTATCATTTCGTCCCTTTTGAAATATTAAAATTTCGCCGCCTTACCTAATGAAAAATTCTGTCCCCTTGGAATAAAAATCTAAATCCGTCCCTGTTTTTGCATAACATTATTTTTATACATAAAAGTATAAAAATGATACTAAGACAAATTTGTCATATTACCTGCAGATGGCTAGAGACGGTGAAACCACCTTTCTTCCCTCCGGACATATCGAAGCGAAGCTTCTCGTGAGACGGCAAACGGAAAAACTCGCGAGCCAAACGAGTCATCTCGGCCACGAGTTTCAACTCAACCCCATGATCAACCACCTGGAAAATCCCCCACTCCTCACTCGCCGCCACTATTTTCCGGCATATCTCCGCCCTGTCGCCGCCGTTGATTCCGGCGAGGGATATCACCGGAATGTCGTGGCTGAAATTGTTGTAACCCACCTTAGGCCTCTCGTCTTCGTCTCTGATGAATTCTGGACTAAGGGTTTTCTCACCTGAAAGAGAAGTAAGGCATATTCCAGTTGGAGCCATTAATTCTTTTTAGTAAGGTTAAGGTTTTTTATTATTATCTCTCACTTTATTAATTTGAAGATGGAATTATAGTAGTGCTTTTTATATATGGTACGAGACAATGAAAAAGTAATGCAACCAACTTTCTGCGTGCTGGTACTTAACGTTCAACATCGTACATGACTTGTTAATTAGGGCCCACCATTTAAAATGCCAAATTCTAGCTTCTGGAATTTGTCTTGCATTGCATGTAGACAAAGTGCAAATGAAATTTTTAAAAGCTAAAAACGAGTATAAATTAGTACAAATAAACACGCGTCTCTTTTAAGAAGTTACTGTATTATGCACAAATTATATTACGTCTCATATAAGAGTCCCTTATTTTTAAGTAGTATTAATTTTTTTTTTGGAACAGTGTCAATTATTTTTATTGAACAATAACATTAATGCACTTAAATTGTATGATTCACACGAGACTTACGTTCGTACCCATCTTGTGTGGTACCAGAATGCAACGGATTGTGAAAATGATTTGAATTATTTTATATATATCCACGGACTTCGGTTTATGTCATTTATCAAATAACATGATTTGTACTTTTTTTTATATAAACATTATCTATCGTCACTATATAAATCAGATTACTAGCTCTAATGCATGAATTCTCCAAAAATCAACAATGTGCAGTATCAAATACGCTGGGGCCGGGTATGGGTGCGGGTGGGATTCGCCTCGAATTCACACCCGATACGCCACATGACGTATACCAATTTTTTTTAAATTCGAATACGCATATCCCCCTTCGAGAATACGCGTATCGAATACGTATTGGGGTATTATTATAAAAATTATTAAATTTTGAAGGTTTTTTTGTAATATTTTAAAATTTACTAATAATTTAATAAATTAAATAACAAACCCAAAAGGCCCAAATTTACGTCAAATGTACTACTCATTAACAAGAAAATATTATAATTTATAAATAATTCTTAATAAATTAAATATTAAATAAGTAAATAACTAATAAATTAATAATTAAAAATCAATTAAATGAACTAATTAAACAACTAGTCTTGATATGTACATGTGTTTTAACTACTCTTATTATTATTACAGTTGTTATACATAATTGTTGTAAATTTTTTGATATTATTACAGATGTTATGTATAATTAAATAAAAATAAATTGACGTATCCTCGCCGTATTGTATCTTAAAATTTTGAAAATCTCTGAATCCCTGTAGCCAAATTGTATCGCATTTACACCCCGCACTCATACCCGTGCAACACAAATTACTAGGTATGAGACTCATACATGAGTTAATTACAATTAGGAATCATGTATAACGTTGAAAGTTTTTTATTCCATTCTTATATAATAATTAGTATCATTTATAATGAAGATATTATAAGTTTCAAACTCATCTCTATTTTGCACACTTTGTGATAATTTCACAACATATATTCTCTCATATAATTTAATTCAAATTGTATTGCAATTACTCCCTCCGTCTCATACTTGTTTACCTTTTTACGTATGAATTTTAATATGAGAGTTATTTATTACCCCCTTCGTCCCAACATTACTTGAACACTTATTTTATTTGGACGTCCCAACATTACTTGATCAACATTCTCAAAATAGAAACAAACATAATATTAATACACTCACAACACTCTTATTTTATTCGTCACTCAAACCCACTAAAACCCACTTTACTTGGTTTGCGTGTCATTTTCAGTGTTTAAGTCCTCATGGGACAGAGGGAATATAATTTAAAGGGATAAAATGACTTTTGATTGAGAATATTATAGTTCTTTCTACTTTATTATTAAAGTAGATGACTTTTTTTGTGGGTAAAAGTAGGGACATGAGATGTAATTTTGAAATGTTGAGAGGTAATAGTTAAAAAGAGTGTAGTTACTTTATTGCCATTTATGGAAAGGGGTAAACAAGTATGAGACGGACCGTTTGGAAAAAAGGGTAAACAAGTATAGGATGGACGGAGTAATATTTTGATCAAGGACGGAGCAAGAAATGGTACAGGGGTCACTGCTCCAGTCCCCATAATTAGTTTATTTGTTTGTTAAGTTATTATTGATCTTACTCGTTGCCACAACTGCAATAGAAAGAACATTTTCGGCAATGAGACTAATCAAAAGTTCACTATTTAACCGAAATTTAGATTTATTAAAATTTTAATTTTAAATGTGTATGTAATTACGTTAAACATTTTTATTATATAAATAAAGATATTGATTTATGTTTTTGTTCTAAACTTTTATTTCATATTTTTTTTATTATTAATAATTGGACATCTGGACTGAAATTCTGGTTCCGTCCCTAATTTTGATGTCCATATTCTACTAACATTTTTAAAAATATTCTTCAAGTAACCATGAACATTTTAAATTATCAACGATATGTTGAAGAGATATCAATGATGTATTACAATTTTGATTTAATGTCGTATTGAATTTGATGAAACCAAAACAGGAAATGGGGACATCGACGAGTTATATTGTTGGCCACATATGTAAATGTCTTTAATTGCGTAACAAATTGTGCAAAACAGTTAACTCAGACCAGAACATGAAAGGGCAATGACCAAAAATATCGCCGTGTATTAACGTTTATATTTATTATATTATAGCTTTATTGTCAACAAACTATTTGGTTTTAATGTTTTCGTTTTTAAAAGATTTAAGAGTTTGCTCTTCTAAATATGAGATTTTCTTGAAAATATATTTGTGTGTTGCATTCTATTTATGAACTATACAATTTAAATATATATTTATACCTCGTCATAAAGTTTCCTCATATTCAGATTGTTTGGAAGATAAACTGTAATGCGAAGCCTAATTCCCATTTTTTTATTTGAAAAAATTGTGTGTGTGGATTGAATGATAGGTGTATCAAAATGTGACATTCCGGGTGGGTGGCATGCTTTCTTAACCAACACAACTCTAGCTCACACTTGACTCACGTATCTACTTTCTTCCTTCATTTACTCTTAATTTTATTCATTTATTTTTGTTTTCATGTCTAATTAATGACCAAGTTTTCTATTCATCCAAGTGCACCGTGAACTCATAGTGCATTTTAAAAACATGCAACTTGTTAAATTGAAATATGCAACTTATTTACACTGAACCGTACAGCTATTAATATGAAAAAAAATAGTTATACGATGCAGTATAAAAAAATTACATCTTTCAATATAAAAAAATGCAATTTTCTAAAATACACTATGAGTAGACCGAGCACTGGATGGATGCACATGAGACTCCTAATTAATTAGTTGTCGTTCCATGATTTTCCTTTGCCTTATATTGTCTTTCGTGTTGAAAAAATGTTAGTGATAATGTATGTGTATAAGTTGAATAACACTTGGATGCACGTGCAATTAGGGATGACGATAGGACGGGTTCAAGCCCAGTCAATCGGGTATGTGAAAGGTCTTGATTTTTATAGGACCCGCCAAATATATATAATAGTATATTTTTATGTATAGAATATGCATATATTTTAATATATATAAATTTATATTGTTATATATATATATATATACGAATTTGATTATATGTCTGCAGGTGGGCACAAACTTATATGTCCACCGTTTATGTGGCGCGCCACATATGCAAGGTCTCCACCATCATTTAATTAGTTTCTTTAATTAATTAATCCTTCTCATTTATATATATTTCATACTTTACCTCTCCACCATCATTTAATTAGTTTCTTTAATTAATTAATCCTTCTCATTTATATATATTTCATACTTTACCCAATTTCATTAATTATATTAAATATTTTTTACCCAACCTAGACTCAACCCGGCCGAGTGGTTCATGGTACAAAAATATATTATTAGTTTGATTAGTTATTACTCTTTTTATCGAAATATATTAATTATTTTTACTGAATAATATTAGTTGTGCACTAATTGCACGTATGGACGACAACGGGGCGGGTTCTGATATGGGTTCGGTCTATTCTAGGACCCACCCCGCCAAGAAAATAGTAGAACTGGGACCCACCCCATCCCTTCGACCCTCCGTGTCCAAACCCGCCCCACTCTAATTGTATATAATTAATGTTGAAAAAAACATATATATATTTTAATATTAAAATTTTCAAATTAAAATATAAAATTGTTTAAGATAATATTTATGCTAATTTAATACTTAAAAACACCACTTCAAATTATTTACATACAAGCATATATATATATATTTAATTCTGTTTCTATATCATATTTATTTTTTATACATAGAAAACATATTTCTTTAAAACATTTATTACATTGATATCTTTTATCTATAGCAGAAAATAGGTTACATAAATAACAATTTATATGATTATTTCCCTTATTATGAATCCAATTATGGACACATTTTTTTATTTCATTAACTTCTGTATTCATATATGTATAAGTAATTTTAGATATTTCTTCATTATCACTTATAATACTATAAACAGAATTATTATCAGAGTCAGAACAAATTTCTTCGAAATCATATTGACCAATTTGTTCTATAAGATTTGATCGTTCTAAATTTCGAGGGTTTTTATTCTTATCAGGACATCTATTTGCTAGATGATTTATATTTCCACATATATAATATCTACAATTTCTTTTTTGAGGTCTTCTTAAATAATGATTTCTATTAAATTCATTATTATATTTATTAAAAGTTTTACTTTTTTTGAAGATATTTTCTTTTCTTAGGTTTATCATAGTATCCATAAGCTTGAGGAGTATAAACAGCTGTTTTGCAAAACGCCCAAGCTTGTCTTTTGATTTGTTCATTCATAGTGGCCTCTTTGCATTTATTTTCTAGTTGATTAAAAGTATATGTTATTCTAGGTCCTATTCCTAGATTTGGTATATTATTTAAACTTTTTCATCCTTCATGAATGGTTCTTCCTAAATCTCCAGGGAGTTTTATAAAATACTTATCACAAAGCTCATCTTCCATAGCTTTACCAGTTTGAGATATTAGAAGAGCAAAATCTGTAGAAAATTCTTTTATATATTTAAAGTCTGAAATACTTAATTGTTCAAGATTTCTAATAGTTGTATCTTGGATAAATGTATTTTCTGTAGAAGGTTCTACTCCTAAAAGTAAAATTCTTATTTGACTTGTAAAATTATAAGGATTATCTCCTAATGATTTGATTCTATTAATCTCTTCAGGATTTTGTTCTTTTTTAGATTGTCATATACCTAAAGCAGTTGGTCCTAAAGTTGTTTCTAAATATGCAAACATATCTATATTATCTTTTTTATTTGTTTCCCAATTTCGAACTACAGTTTGTTCCCAAACTAGAATTTCGTCTGGCCATAATTGTGGACTTTGTTGCTCTATTACTAGCATATCTGAGCTATATAATTTTTCAATTGGCATACGACCTTCTTTACTTATACAATTAGATTCACCCTCATATTGTAGAGAAGCAGGTTCCCAAAGTTGTCTTCCTGTATTTTCAATAGAACCTTGACCAGGATGGACAAATTCTGTTTTTGCTCTTTTAGATGGAGTTATGGTATAGTCCATAAAGTTTGATTCTTTTTTATAAAAATCTCTTATCATTATTTCTCCATTTGCAATACTTGAGACTAAAGGAGGATTAAAATAATTTTTTAAAGTAGTGTATGCTTCTTCATATGTCATACTAAGATCAGTCATACATTCTATCAACATATCATCTACTTGTTCTTGAATATTTTGTTAATTAATATTTTTATTAATTATTTGTTCAATTGAATTTTTATTATCTCCTCTTCTTCTTCTTATTTATTATTTGTTCAAATTTACAATATTCTATAAGATCAATCTGATCATAGTCTATTTCATCGTTGTTATTTTCAGTTTCAATATCATATATAGGTTCAGAATCATAAATATCTTGATCTTTTAATATATTCATATAGCTAAATTCATATTATGTTTCTTCATTTTTACTTTCTCTATTATAATCAGTAAATCTTACACTAGTAGACTTAGAATTTTCATATATTACACTTCTTTTAGGAACTAGTACTTGATTTGCATCTTCTTTGTAATCATTTAGATTTCATTCTAACCCTGCTAATTCTTCAGGATCAATTTTTATTGGATCGAACATTCGAATACTTCTACTAACCATATTTTTAACTATTCCTTCTATATTTATTTTAAACTTCATTCCAGAATTATTACTAGCTTTACCCAAAATTCCTATGCTAATAACAAGATTATTTCCATCATAATTTTCATATCCTTTAGATTGAATTCCAAGTTTTAAATTTTTTATATCATTAATATCTTTTAAAATAGAAGGAACACAATAAAATAAAGCACTATTTTGGCTCATATCTATTTCCATGCCAGATATTATAGCTTTTTTAACATCTGTTTCCAAGATTTATCTAATAATAAACTAAGAACTTTAGTTCCTAGTTCTTTTCTTCCTAATCCTTTTAGACCAATTACAACTAATCCAATATGTACGAACTTTTTCTTTGTTTGTTTAATCTTTTTTATAGTTTCAGGATTAATGAAATCTATAGTATAAGTGTTATTAGTAACTCTATACTTTCTTCTCTGCTACTCCTTATTAATACCGTATTCATATTCATCATTCCTGTCTGATACAGAATTTTGGGGTTCAAAATATTTAATTGATGATTATTATATAATTCTAAATTTTGATCCATATTAATTTCTTCTTCTATTTGAACCAAATTTTGATCGCTATTAGTAGGTCTTTTACTTAATATTCTATTTAAAAAAGAATCTGAAGATATAATATCATTTATGTTTGAAGTACTATTTCGACCTTGAATTATACTAGAAGTTTCTGGAAAATAAGAACTACTCATTATCGGGCATCCAAAATTTATATTTTGTTGGTTTAATTATTTTTGGTTACCCTAATTTTAAACCTTGTAATAATTTCTAATTCCGTACTTAGATCAGAATAATTTTCTTTAAATTTACCTTTTTCTATTCTTTCTTCAAATCCTTTTACTCTAGAATTTACTTCTTCTAACAATTTTTCAGTTTCTATGATTTTGAATTTTCTATTTCAAGACTAATTTTTTGAGTATCCGTATGAGATGAAATACATTTTCTTAATAATTTTAATTCAGAAATAATCTGATTATTTTGTTCTTTAAAAAAATCTAAATTTTTTGCTAAATTTTTAATATCAACTTTTACTAATTTTAGTTCTTCAAAAACTAAAACTAAAGTTACAGCCTTATTACACTCCAGTGTTAATAATAAGAAAGATTCCAAAAGCTTAGTGAAAGTTTTACTATATGAGAAGAAATCCTATCCTAGAACAGCTAACAACCCTTTTTTCTTAACCATGAATATAACCTTATATAACACCAAAAACATGTACAAATAAAGTAAATGATAACCAAATCATAAAATAAACCTTCCTTCAAATAATAGTCAAACTGTAAAATAATAATTCCTCAATCTTGACGGGTTCTGAGTTGTAAATAGGAGTTACACCATTTTTGGCTACCTCAATACTCAGCATGTTCAAGCCTTTTGGCCTTATAATCTTACAGCTCTGATACCATTAGATGGGGGGGGGGATGTTTTAAGATTTTGGTACACATTAACCAAAATGAAAACAAAACAAAACAAACAAGGAGATACATAAAGGATTGAAACAAAAATAAAATCAAATAAAAGATGAAGAACATACCTATTAACAGAGTAAACAACGTAGAACATAGATGAAGATGTACTATTTTTGGGTTTTCAAGGTTTTATAATATACAAAATATAAGGTTATATTATAAATCTAAGGGGTAGGAGTTAACTAGATTCTAGGAATCAAAAAGAAAATTAAGCGGACATGGCTACAAATATTTGATATGTTATTTCTGAACGATTGCTGGTGGTGGTTTACAATGACAAACTCTTTACATATATATACAAACGAAAATCACCTAAACAAAATAGCTAGTCTAGCTAGGCTATAAAGCAAAAGAAAAAGTGGCCAACATATATTAGTGGCAAACAAAGAAAGTAAGAAAAGAGAATTTGGAGATTATTGCGCAGATCGTCATTGCTGACGTTTTTGTTGTAGATCGTCATGGTTGACGTTTTTATATATATATATATATATATATATATATATATATCATATGCCCGCAGGTAGACACAAACTTATATGCTCACCGCTTATGTGGCGCACCACATATGTAAGGTCCCACATCATTTAATTAATTTTTTTAATTAATTCAATCTTCTCATTAATTATATAAACCCTGAACCATAAACTATGAATCCTAAACCATGAACCATTCGGGCAGGGTGAACCATGAACCACTCGGGCCGGGTTTGGTTGGGTTGGGTCCGGGTCGCATAAAAAAAATTAATTATATATATAAACCTAAACCATAAACTATGAACCCTAAACCATGAATCATTCGGGCCGGATGAATTGGTGCACATAAATATTTAAAAACATATAGTTTATATTAAAAACATATTCTATCACATAATTTTCTGGTGGTTTTCATATGATTTAACTGATAGGTCTTTCCCAGTATTTTCAATTATTTATGAAGGGGAAGTATTATAGTGAAAATAAATGATATAGTTTAAACCCTAGAGGGAGAAATCAATTCCAATAGTTACATCTCCTGAGGTTACAACATTAGTGGCAAGAGTTGTTTCACACCAAACTGAAAATACACCATATTTTCCTCTCTCCTACATTGAATATTTCCTTTTTCATCCAACTTAACCTAGTCTAACTTAAATTTTTTACAATATTCAAGACTTGGAGATAAATACCATACCACACAGGCCAAAATATGCACATCAAAAAACAAAAAAACAAGAAAAAAAATCAACTGAGGTCAGAGTACTTGCGGAGATGCCGAAGTCTTCAATTTAGGAATTTTGAAGGAGGAACTGAAGAGTTTTGGAGTATCGGGAGTGGCTACGTCAACATCTTTTCTCTTCGAACTGCTGCTGCTTCTTCCCATCAGAAACAAAATGAAGTTAAAACATTTGCAGGACTCATATAACAACAATGGAAAGGCAAAATACTTCTATGCACCATGCATTTGTATACAGTATTAGTTATTCAGCATTAGCAATATTGGTTGTTTACGTTGAACAATATTAGTTATGTCAATTACACAGTGCAACTGACGCACCCAAATGTTATTCCAATGGAAAAATGAAAATACAAGTACCTCTGAAGTGAGTTGCTTCTTAGGATCCTTTCCAACAGTTGATCTTTGAGAAGTTTGCCTTGTACGGGTTGTCTGCAGATTACGAGAAACTTTAGCTCCCATCATTATTAGACACGAAAAGAAAAGAAAGAGATTTTTTCGTAATTTAAACCAGGAACAAGAAACACAAACATCAGATATCTTTGGCATCATATATTATCTATTTCCTTTGTTCACATTCGACACCTAACTGTAGAGAACATGTTATTGGTCCATCATACTTAACAGCATGCTTCTAACTTTCATTAATATGAAGACATCTAAACAAATTCGAGCTTAACTAAATGTTCAGCCATTGGGAGACAAATTAAATGGACCGTAATCTCGGGAATTATCATCCTTAACTAAATGTTACTTCTCCCTATTCGGTCATAAAATGCAACATAAAAGGTTCCTTAGACAATATCTACTAGGAAGCTTTTTCTCATAATGGCTATTATCTCTAACCTTTTTATTTCTATAATTTCCACACAATCAGTAATTGAATTGCAACAAAACCTTCTGGCAGTTATGAAGATTCATGTACATAAGAATCATCAACCTGAAATAATGAAAAAAAAAAGAAAAAAAAAGCAGAGACTGTTACGGACAGATTTTATGGAGTAGTGCATGTTTCTTTATTCTATTTAATTAGTAATTAGTCATTAGATCTTTATTTAATTATTGGGTCATTAGTATTATTATGTTGTGGACCTTGTACATGGGCTTTGATAGGTTAGATCAAATAAAAAGGGGTTTGAGTTGGGATTTTGGCTTGCGCTTGGAAAGAGAAGTACTTCTCTGTTTTCCGGTGATCCCATCAAAATAGTGCACAACTAATACTGACCAACTAATACCCTTTGGCTTTATCTAATTGTCCCAAGATTTATGATACAGTGAAATCACCGCATTCCAGCAAAATTCAGGATCTCATTATGTAAGTCTTGCAAAAGGTTCACTCTTTCATTCATGATCAGGATTTGAGCAACTAAACACCAAGCAAATTCACATGACCGCAACATAAGAGTCAACTGAGAGCCTAATACCAATATTAGAAAAAAACTATTGTGAGAGGTTTCTGTTCCCATTATTAGAAACCAAATATAAATTCAGAAATAACTTGTTAGATCAAATTACAAGAACATCACTACATCAGGTAATCTGCAAGCATTTCATTGTTTATAAGAAAGCTGGAAGAGTAAGAAATGATTCACACTGAAACTTATCAGAAACAAAGCAATCCGGTGTCTATCATCAGAGCATTGGATTACATCACGAAACAATCACAACACAACTGAGGCTACAAATAAGAGCATGTTTGCAATCTTGGATTATCGTGATTACAAGTATTGGATTATCATGATTTAGAATACCTGGATGTGTAATGCAGTTCACGTTGTACATATTTTGTTTGGTTATAAATAATAAAACTCAGCTTTAAGGTGATTACATATCAATACTTTGATTGGTAATATGTAAGACAATCGGTTCACAGTTAGACTTGACCATTTCACCCTTCAATTTATTTTGAAATAACCTCAGTACCCTAAATTTAGAAGGGTAATCTAATCACTTCAAGATTTAATACCAACTCTAATAAGTGGGATTGGGGATACCAGCTAACAGGTGGAATCCATGGTAACCCACTAACCCCAAAATAGTATTTAAAAAAGGGGTTTGCTTTCAATACCGGGCTCCAAGGCTAACTCGTATGGAAAACTAAATGTAATATTAAAGGAAGGGTATTAGGCATCAATACATGAAAACAAGCGAGGCCTAACTATATGTCATGAACAACGAAAGCAAGTTCAGATAATCAATAGTAGGAAACTATCAGTTAGAAGGTCAAATGAAAATTAAAGTATCACCTTTTCAATGATTTGAGAAGGATCTGATTTTTTCTTCTCCGTCCCGCAGGGGCGCAACGGGGAAGACGCTGCTCTGGATTTCAAGAGTTCAATCTCCTTCAAAAGTTTGGAGATTTCCTTACTCTTTTGAACTGATTCAGATTCCATCTTGGTTAAGTCAGCCCTTAGCCTTTCATTTGACATTACAATTGTCTGCACCTTTTCATTTGCACATTCAGCTTCATCGCATTTCTTTTTTAATTTTTCAGATAAGTCGCTCTCCATTCTTTTAAGCTGGTTTAAAACGAATTCTTTCTCTGATACGATTGCAGAAATCTCACTGTTCTTCTCCAATTTATATTGCTCAATTTCACTTTTCAGCTTGATCAATTCAGCTTGAAGTGACTTGGTTCGTGAGGCTTTCCCTTTATTACTAACATCATTCGATACATCCTGCAAATTCCCAAAAATATAAATTATTATTTACATTTAGACACACATATAATTATATCAAAGGAAAAACATCAAATGAGTAAAAAGTAGAGAGCATACAGTTGGTCCAGAAGATTTCTGTAAGAGATAGTCACACCATTCGCTGAAGTCAGCTATATCATCCTTTGTGTTCTCTACATTTGGCAAAAACAAGATATGAAGATTATAAAGAACAAAGAGAAAACAAATAGTCTTTAACCTATAAACATTATTTCACTGGAAAAACTGCTAAACTAAGCGAGTCGATGGCATACCTCATCAGAATAAGCTTCTGAATATGTGTAGTGTTTCCTTTATAGTGTTAACCATTTTTTGAATATTAATACTAAAGTTGGTGAGCATTATGCTTAATAATTGCAGAGAAATACAGCAGATTCTTTGTGTACAATCATTCTTTTTTTATTCGCCAGAAATCACGGTAGACGCGAGAAAACCTAAAACAAATTTGCGACGAACTCGCAGAGAACAAATGCGGAACACGAATCAATCAGGATCGAAACAAAGAATCATAAACCGTGATTAATGATACCATGTAGAACTTTGATGAATTGAATTCATCTTGTTATTGAAGAAGGAAGAAATTCAGAAAGAGAAGTTTGTTACAACTGTTTACAACTTGCGGATGAAAATATGAAAACTAACTTAATGAGAGAGTGAGAGGCTCTCTTATGTATACTAAGTATCTAAAACAACTAAACTTAAAGGTATGAGTTCTAATACAGAAAAGTATTAGAGCATCTCCAACAATGAAAACTCAAATTACAACTCAAACCTCAAATTTGCCACCAAATTTGCCTCCAACAGTAAAATCATCTCCAACCATTAAACTCAAATTTTAACTCAAATAAGAATATTCTAAGAATATTCTTAACTTTATCAATTTAATTTTTTATTTATCTAACATTTATTTATAATTAAATTATAATTTCATATTTACATTTAAACTAACCAAAAAAAATTGCAAATTTAATAAAAAAATATTAAAACACATTCGTTCAATGATATAAAATCTTGCAAAAAATAAATTATATAAAATACCATAAGTCAAATACATGAGTCATCACAATTACATAGCAATACTATAAATAATATTGCATTTAATACAACACAACAATAGTAAAAAATATAAATTGCATAACGATAGTCGTTAATTTTCTAAAATAATTTAAAAATTAGTAGAAATAATAATAATTGTTTTTAAATAAAAAAGTAATGCATAATATTAAGCTAATGTAAAAATTAGTAAAATTAAAATACACACATTTAAACCCTTAACAATACACAAAATAATTTTTTTAAAAAAAAGGTTTGAGGTTGTGAATAGTGTAGAGGCAAAATTGCCTCAACACTATTCACAAATGGCAATTTGAGTTCCCTTTTGAGTTGCCATTAGAGTGACTTTTGTGGCAAATCAGCCGTTTGCCACTGAATTTGCGTCTCCCTTGGAGATGCTCTTAGTTGAATAAATAATATCTTGTGCCTTAAGAATTATAAATGCAAGGGACAATGAATTGAGCCCTTCTCTTGAGGGAATTCTTCATCCAGTTGATATTAATCTCAACTAAAGGTCTTTCAGTATTCATAACTTAAGAAAAAAAAAAGGTTATAAAGAACATTACAAAGAGAAATTTAACAAAATTAATCTTTGATTCTAGTAACTGAAACACAAACGGAACTTCCAAATTATGTGAATACTTGTGTTCTTCCAAAAACCAAATATAATCTACATATTTTCAGGTTTAAAAAAGAAAGAAAAAAGAGTTTGATCTTTAAATCAAAAGATCAACTAACCATATCTATGCTTGTAAACTACAGCTTCCCTCTCCTTCAAACCCAATAGGAATTCCGATTTCAGGGACTCAACCTTCTTCTCCAATTTCATCTGCATCGAAAAATCCCCAATTATAAAACCTATTTCCAACTCCCTCAGAAATTCTTACACTTTACGCAATCGAAGAAAAGAAACAGAATATTTTACCTTACAAACACCACCGTACAGAGATTTAATTTGTCCTTCGAGAAATTGCCTCTCTTTCTGCAAATTCTGGCACAAATTCAGTAACGCCTTGAAAATCTTATCCCATTTTTGTTCGCGATTCGGAGCTATAATGGGGACTTTGCGTTTCCCCATTCGCGGAGTATAAAATTAAACAGATCTTTGAAGAAATAGTAAGAAACAGAAAACGAGAATTAATAATAATAATATAGTCGAATCTTTAAATTTCACAGCGAAGAAGAAGAGCAGAGAGAGAGAGAAATAAGTGTGATCGAGCAATAACAAAAAGCCCAACGGTCGAAATTAAATTTGAATTTTATAAGTTGCAGCACGCTATGAGGAGAGTCAAACGCCAATTATTGTCTACGGAGTTGCTCCCATTTTCCGGTTTCTCACTTCTGCTTAATCTTTTTTCTTCACAAAAAAGAGTTTATGTAACCGATTATGCCCGGATTAATTAGACTTTCAGGTGTCAAATTAAATGCTTATAACTATCTTAAAAAAATTCAATTAAAGTGATTCACCACAGTTTAAGTTATAAGCTAATATAAGTATTAAATAATCATGGATTGAAATGAATTGAAAAGAAATTGGTAGAGAGAGAATTTTTTAGAGTGAGATGGAGAGAGTGGGTTCGGGTAGTATCATCCATTTTTTCGAGCGTCATCCGGTGAGGCAAATAAGAAACCCTAGGTACCCCAGTCTTAGGACAAAATATGTTTCGGAACAACGAAGTATTAATTAGAACAAAGTATGAGATTCGAAGAACGGATGTGCATCATTCTTTTTCAAAAATTTCCTGGAAAACAGTGATATGAAATCCTTATTTTTGAGGTTTAAAGAGGTGGAGAGAGTTCGAGATGTTTTTATACCAGAAATGAGAGACAAGGAGGGCAAAAGATTTGGATTTGTCCGTTTCGAGGGAAATATTGATCCAGTAAAGATTGAATAGAAGTTGAACGATATATGGATAGGAACATACAAGTTAAGAGTGAACATTACAAAGTTTTTCAGATGGCCTGAGCGGGACAGTCCGTCGAAGGTGGCTACGGATATGGTGGCTCCCTCTAGAGCTATGGATAATAATCATTATGGGACAAGGAATGAGAGCAAGTCGTATGTGCAAGATATAAAATAACCAAGAGAGGTACCATGAGAGGCAGCATGTCCAAGAAAAATCTTGCAGAGAGGAGAACCTTTGAATGTTGAATCACCCCCCAACCAGAGGAAATGGGGGGCTACGATACGAGTCAACAAAGGAAGATAAGGATTGGTTAAAAAAATGTTTATCTGGAACCTTGAAGGAATGTTTTCCATGGTCTGAAGCAGGAGAAAAAAATCCTTGAAGCATGCGATGAGAACCTTCATATCTCTTTTCTGGGCGGCGATCTGGTCCTTATCCAAGCGGCTAATAAGGAGGAAATTAAGGATGACGAGTTAAGCGGAATATCAAAATTGTTCGAATACATTGAACCATGGTGCAAATTCGACGTCTGCAATAGACGGTTGATTTGGACAAACTGGTTCGGGGTCTCTCTCCACGCGTGGAATCCAATGTTCTTCAAACTAGTTACATCAACGTTCAGGACACTAGTGAAGATCGATGAGGAAAAGCTGAATAAAATAGTCTTGTAGAGGGCAAGAATCCTAGTCAGGACGACACTATCGGAGATACATCAGGTTCTGTTTATGGTGACTATGGATGGGCGATCGTATAACATCTGAATTTGAGTAGAAAATGAATCGTTAATTGACGACTCTATCGAATATGACTCAAATGACGAGGACGTCGGGGGTTTGGAGGAAGATGATGAGATACACGATATAGACGAGTTGCCAATCACCAAGCAATCACCAAGAGTACGTGCATGGGGGTTCGTGATGGGCAAGTCACCATGCCAATATGTGCTAACCCCGAGGAAGATAATAATGATGCGTTCGGTCCCACAAAGACGACGCATATTTTGTCAAGTGGAGTGGTTTCAATTATTACAGGATCAACTTTCGAGGTTTCTGGTTTGAATGAGTTTGTGGGGGCATACTTACAACCAATAACTGATATGGTGGGCCAAAGCCAGAATAATTCCCATGAAGCGGACCCAAGTTCAGAAATTGTTGGTGAATTGAGCTTGGAAAGTAATAATAAGTCGGATTTGGGCTTGGACAACAATCAAACAAATATTGCTGCCTTTTCTTTTGTTGGTCCTTGTGCAAACGAGTCTCACACGTGTATGGGGGGGGGGAATACACGTGTGTACAGTGATTTTTAAAACTTTTCTTCACTGAGATCAGACGGGTCAGGATGTCCTGAGAATTTTTCCCTGAGAAGCACAAATCGCCCTGAGTCAAAGTCTACTGAGACAGCGATCCTGAGCAGCTTTCAGAAGCTTCAGATTAGCCCAACTGATCCTGAGTTTTATCAGAGATCCTGAGAAGCTTGAATCAGATAATTATCTTACTGAACACTCAGTAGAGATGGTTCAGTTTGGTAACTATCTGTTCTAGACACTCAAGGGTGCGGAATGGTTGGCCCTAAGTTTATACTCGTTTTAACTTACTGAAAATCTCTTCCTTTTATAAAGCAGTGGTTAAGGCTGTGATCAATTCTAATGCAAGTTCAGTGGATTGATTCCAACTGAGTATCAGTAAAAACAGTATGCTTTTAGTGAAAATATGCAGCAGATAATATGCAGTACAAAAAGCAAACAACACATCAATTATAGTGGTTCAGAGACTCAAGCTCCTACGTCCACTCTCTCTGATCTTCAGAGAAATTCCTTAACACACTTCTCCTAAAGCTTTCAGGCTGACTCACTGCAGCTTACTAACTTTTCTACCTTGAGTTTTCAGGCTGACTCACTGCAGCTTACTAACTCAATACACACAAATTTTCAGACTACCATAAGTAGCTTACGAACTTCTTCTCAAGAGCTTTCTGGCTGAACTCACTGCAGCTTACTCACTCTTTACAACTCTTACTAACCAATAATTCAAACACACTCAAACTACCTTATCAAAGGGTTTGAGTTTGGTTGGTTTCCAACTAGGGAGAGATATCCTTTTACAATAAGTACAAATGCAAAGGCTAGGATATCTCTACTAAGCTTTGAATATATCTATCAAATCTAGGCTTAGTGAATGAGCTCTCTTCAATGTGAAACACTTGGGAAATTCTAGGTTTTTCGAGTGCTTCAATTTGTAAGAATACGAATGAGCTCTTGAGTTGCTTTGATTTTCCGTAACCTTGCAATGGTGAAGGTCACTGGTATTTATAGGCAACTTCTCCAAGGCCACTCTTCGAAAAACTATCTGTTGGAAGAGATAGCATCAAGAGTTTCCTATTCTGGTTATTGATGAACGACTATTTTGAAGGTTTGAACACACCCTTGCATGTTTTAGAAAATATGCAACCATGTAGCCAATCACCAATTTCTGTGAACTGGAAGATATCAGTCTGACATTTCTTCAGTGAGATGTCGCTTTTAGTGTCAGTAAAGTACGTTGATGTTGCCTCCTCATTGGTTGAGATCTTCCTTTGAGCAGAGACAAACAAAACGACTCTTTTTAAGTTGACCTTTCTGAGCTGATATGTTCCTTAATGTCCACAAATGTCTAACATTCTATTTGTTTGTACTAGGAATGAACATAACACTATTTCATTAAGATAGTGGTTCAGGGTCCTTTTTGATCAGTACAAAAATAGTCTTCAGGATCTTCGGATCTTCAGGATATTCCTGAGCTACTCTGAGTCTTCAGTGTCTTCTGTCTTCAGAGTCTTCAGGATACTTCTGATTCTTCAGAGTCTTCTGAGTCTTCAGGATACTTCAATTCCCTGATCTATATCTGCTGACTATACATGGTGCAGATAATCCTGATTCCTAGTATCTATTGAAACCTGATTCTGATTCTATATTATCAAGATGTCCTGATACATGTCATACTCAGGGGTTTTGGGATATAATCAAAATCTTTATTCAAAATCATCTCCCATTAATTTCCCTCTTTTTGATGATGCCAAAACCATCTTGTTACATTTGAGAAAACCTAACCTATACTCAGGTTTCAGTTGACTATTACATTCAGTTGGCATATCAGATAAGTAAGACCATGTAAAAAAGATAATGAGATATTATCTTGAACACAAAAGATAAACTTTTAATTGATGAAAGATAAGAATTGCATTTTATAATGAAAAACAGACATACATAGTCTTCAGTCTTCTTCGATCTCATCCTCTGGTACTTCTAAGTTGAACATCCCATAGTATCTCTTCTTCAATTCATCTTTTTCCTTGATGATCTCTGGATTGTTTCCTGTCAGGCCTAGCTGAAGAGCATACTGAGCAATTTCCTGAGAGATGGCTGCTTCATTCACAAAGCCATTCTCAAATCTAGGAGCAGGGTACATGTATGGTCCTGGAGCCACAATCTGAGTGTTGCTCTCATCTGCCAGGTTGATCCATTTCTGCAGATACTCAGGATAGAATGTCAGCAAATATTCAATAAATGCCTCATTCTTGTCTGAGTTGTTCCCCCTCCATTCTCTCAGAATTTTATAATAGAACTAGAAGGTTCTTTTGATTTCCTCTCATGCATCATTGATCTGTAAAGGCATCCATTTATCAATGTGCGATCATTTCTGAGTCTTCTCAGTACCTCTCCTCTTGCCAATGAACTTCCTGAATATACCCCTTCTCTTCTGCTCTTCTTCATTTTTCTTCTTGATCAGTGGAGCCCCTGAAACCGAAGCAGCAGTTCTTTTCTCTTTTTCAATCTGTAGGGCTTTCAGAGTCTTCTTTGTATTGAAGGTCTCTGGTTGTGTATCAGGTTCAACTTCCTCAGGTTCTTCCTCAGATTCATCAAACTCAACCACAAGCTTCCTTTGAACAGGTTTTGAAGCTTTTGCTTTCTTTTTTCTCTCTTGTTCAACAAAAGCAATTGCTTTTCTCTTCTCATGTCTAGCTTGTTCTTCTCCTGCCTTGCTTGTTTCAACCTTTTTTCTGTCAAGCATCTTTTCTTGTGTGATTTCCTGAACAATTTGTTCTCATGTCTGAGTGAAGCCAGATTCTTCAACTTCTTTGAACTTCAATTTTTCTGTGGCTTCAATCTCACTCAGAGCATCAAAAATCTTCTTTGCATCAGCTTCTTCTCTGGCTTTCTTCTCCAAGGTCTGTGCCAACAACTTATCCAATTGTCCTTTCGAATTTGGTCTTTCCCCCTTTTTAGCATCATACCTTGGGAGAAGTTGGGATAATGTAGTATCCATATGGTATTGCTCTTTGCCTAAGCTCCGCACCTCCCCAGCCAATTGATCATGCTCATCTTCCTGCCTCATCATGTAGTTTTTGGCCATGGAAAATTCATCTGAAAGTGGAGAAAACTGTTTTGAGAAGGCTTCAGGCATCATCTCTGTCATTTTGGACATGAGCAGAGTGCTCATTTCCTCAACAACGGTCTTGATTACTTGCTCATTCTTCTCAACCAGTTTGGCCTCAAGATATGCAGTTTTGGCATGGTATCTTTGCTCCATATTTGCATTGAGTTCTGTCTTTACTCCATCAATCTTCTCATCCAGTGCAGTCATCTTATCTGAGAGTGTTGTTTGAATTTGCAGCATGTTAGATGATGAGCTTAGATTTTCCAACTTTTGAGATTGACTTGCCAAAATTTCCTCCATCTGAGTCACTTTCTCCACCATTGGCACCACCTTCTTCAGCTCATCCAGTATTGGGGTGAAATCAATCACTGGAGGTAGTACACCTGTCTCCAACTGAGCTGGGTGCTCCAAACGAGCCTCAGTCTGAATATCATAAACAACAGATTTAAAGCTAGGTACTTCAGTAACTTCGGCATAATGTATAATAGTGCCAAAAGGTACCTGGAGAGTGCTAACTTCAGTCTGAGGTTGTCTGACATCAGTCTGTTCAGCATCAGTTTCCTTCTCCATGTGACTCTCAGTGCGTTTCTCTTTCTCAGCATCTTTCTGAAGTTCCTTTTCTTGCTCAGATTGCTTCTCTCCTTCACTTCCCTGTTTCCCATCTTCTTCTTGATTATGAGAACTGGATGCATCTGTTTCATCATTCCTTCTTTCAGCTACCTTCTGTTTCACAAGTTCGTCAAAATCATCCACTTTCATTCTGAGCTTGGTTTTCCTGAAACCTGAGAACTCTGTCAGGGCAGCAGTCTCAGCACTCCACCAATCTTCTCCTCTGAAAGAGGCAATGTTCAGCATCTCTGGGAGTGTCTGATTCAGGATATAAACCGTTGTCCTGAGCCTGAAGAAAATATCCTGAAGGTCAGGATAAGCATTCAGCTCAGGGTATCTGTCCAAGATGAATCGTTCCCCCTTGCTTCGCCATTATGTTTCTTCTGCTTCGCCTTTCTTCAATTCAGGGCTCTCTGGAATATCAGGCTCGGATTGGGTGAGTTAAAGTGCTGAAGGATCAAGAAATGGTTCTTTCAGGAGAGTATCCAAATTTAGCAGATCCTGAGATTCTGTCTGCTCCTGAGGTCCTTTGAAAATCTCCTGAGATATTATATCAGTGCTCAGGGAAGTTCCAAGTACCTCTGAGAATACATGTTCTTCAGTGTCCTGCTCCTGAACATTCTTTACTACTTGAGCAAGCATCTGTAGTGGAGATTTTAATCCTTGCTGAGCTTCAGTTTGAGTTTCTTCAGCATCACTGGCCTCTTTCTCTGCAATAGTCTGAAGTCTTTTTCTCTTCTGAGGAGCCAATGTCTTTTTCTTCAGTTTATCTCCAGTTTCCCTCTTGATCCTCAGAAGATCATGAGATTGCTTCGATCTTTCCTCCTGTCCTGAAGCCTCAGGATGTTTTACTGATGCTGTCCTGACAGGCTTCTGGACAATATCAGCAACCACAACATCATCCTGATCAGAACTAGAATCATCCTGATCTTCAGATTCCTCCTGAATCATAGAGCTTTGGTTTCCTGATGGAGCAACCTTTCTTTTCTGAGATTTAGGCTTCCGGAACATGATCCGAGTCCTAGAAAATTCTACTCCTGTTATCAGAAATATATTCTCCCTGGGCAAGGTCTCGATCAAAAAGCTGATCTTCGTCCCAAACAAGACCTTTTAGTTTTGGTGAAGAATGCAATCCACCAAGAATTTCAACCAGTTGAAGTCCATAGAGGGTGAGTCCTCTATCGCAGCCATGAGCCTCAACTTATTTCTGCTCACCTGCTCCAGACTTCCAGAGGTGCTCATCAAGCACTTGGCCACAATGTCAATTAAGACCCTGTATTTTGGCTTTAAACACCGTTTATGCAAAGCCCCTTTCAATTCCACCTTGGTTTCTGCAAAACGGTCCAAAATTTCTTGTTCTCTTCCAGACATATACAATGCTGGATCTTCTCATTTATCACTTAATTCAAACTCAGAGTTGATATCGTCTAAGGACAGTATTACCTGTTTAGAACAAACCACTCTGCTTTCGATTTCGCATAAGTTCCAAAACTTAGCTGCGAAACCAGTCCTCCCCGTCCTCCTTCTCGAAGGTTAACAACAAATTGCAACACTTCTTGGGCTAGTTCAGATTCTGGCATATTGCTCACCAGTCTTGTCAATTCAGCCATCCGCAACATGTTTAGAGCCTCTTCTTCTACCTGGGTTACTTTGTTGTCGATCATGGCTACTATATGTTCAAAGTACGGCTTCTCTGTTTCTGCTAGAACTTTGATCATCGAGTAATTAGGGAACTCCATTATGATAGAAACAAAAGAAAATTCTGGGTAGAGTTATGAAGGGTTTGAAGATTTGAAGGTTTAAGGATTTGGGAATTTTGATCGTTTAAATGTGAGAAATAAACGAATGAGGGCTAAAATTGGCTTATATATGATCTGTGAAATAAAGATCAATGGTTGTGATTAAATCTCGATAATATGATGAAGGGTTGAGATTTAATCTAAGATTTAAAGAAAATCTCGAGAAAAATGGATATTTTGGCTATTTTTCTGGACAATAGGCAAGTAGCAGTTTATAGGTTGACAAATGGACGATTCTTGAAAATCGAGGTGACTATTCATCTTTTTCATTCAAAGACATTCCCGCTTTAAAAGTTCAGGTCTTTTGTCATTTATTTCAAATGATTACTGAGTAATCCCTTGCGTAATAAATGCTACTGAATTTAATGTATGTATCAATATATCTTCAGGATTATTTGAATACGTAAACCTTACTGTTGGTCCCGGTGCAAACGAGTCTTACACGTGTATGGGGGGGAATACACGTGTTCAGTGTTTTTAAAACTTTTTTTCATCGAGGTCACTTGGGTCGATAATCTCAAGATTAGGTTCTCGAGAAGCACAGATCGCTCCGAGTCAAAGTCTATCGAGATGTTGATCCCGAGCCGCTTTTCGTAAACCTCGAGATAATCCCAACCGAGTCCCGAGTGTCGAGATCCCGAGTTGCTTGGATCGGATAACTAACTTCATCGAACCCTCGAAGAAACGTTCGGTTTTGGTAACTATCTGTTCTAGCTACTTTCGATTGTCTTGAATGGTTTGGCCCTTAGTTTATACTCGTTTTAAGCTTTGCAGAAAACCTTCCCTTTATGAAATAGTGATTAGGCTGTGATTCACTTATGCAACTTCAGTGGATTGATTCCAACTGAATATCAGTGAAAAGTATGCTTTCAAAATCAAGTCAATGCAACATATAAGCACAGATAAGGAAAGCAATAAAGAACACAACAATTATAGTGGTTCAGAGACTCAAGCTCCTACGTCCACTCTCTCCGACTCTTCAGAGAAATTCACTATCAACTTATGAGCTTTCTGACTACCTCGTAGTTTACTTACTCAACTCGGCCCTGAGTTTTCTGACTACTCCACGTAGTTTACTTACTCAACCCGACCTTGAGCTTTCTGACTACCTCCGTAGTTTACTTACTCAATGACACACAAGCTTTGGACTACCCTCAGAGCTTACTAACTTCTCCTCTAGAGTTTTCTGACTACTCCGCGTAGTTTACTAACTCTTTACAACACTTCTCACCAACAAACACACTCCAACTACCTTCACAAGGGTTTGGGGTTTCTAGGTTGGTTTCCAACTAGGATGAGATATCCTTTACAATGAAGCACAATGCAAAGGGTTAGGATATCTCGACTAAGCTTTGGATAATTCTTATCAAGCTAGGCTTAGTATAGTGAGCTCTATTCAATATTGAAGCACTTGGGAAATTCTAAGTTTTTCGAGTGCTTTTAACTTTTACAAGAATAAGCTTGAGCTCTTAAGTTGCGTATAAATTTCCGTAACCTTACAATGTAGAGGGTCACCAAGATTTATAGGCATACACCAAGGTCACTCTTGAAAACTATCCGTTGAGAGAGGCGACCGTGAGTTCCCTCTTGTGGTGTGTGAAACGGCTATATTTAGGGTTTGAAACTCCCTAACACTTTCTAGGCAATAGCCTTCCATGTAGCCGGTCTTCACTTTTTGCAGTCTGGAACTTTTGTACATCTGACATCTTTTTTTGAGAGACTGTCCTTTGTCGATGTCAAGATGGTATGATGTTGTCTTTCTCTTTTTGACTTTTGTCTCCAGTTAAAGGTAGACACCTTCAACGGCTCTTTTTGGTTACAAACTCTGAGTTTGATATAACCTTAACAACACTTCTGACTTAGTTCCTTTTTGCGCATTTGAATGTCTTGGCGGATATCTAACTTTCTAAGGAATCGCGATCTTCTCAAGATATTGCATCCTTGGATAGATATATTGATTGCCTCGGAACATTCTGGAGTTCATATCGAGCATTCAAGACATCACCGATTCTTCAAGAATTATTGTGCCTTCAGTATTCTTGATCTTTAGTTTCTCAGTCTTCAGTCTTTGTGTCTTCAGAGTCTTCTGAGTCTTCATGGTCTTCTGAGTCTTTGTAGTTTATCTTGGACCGATATCTTTGAGTCTTCTCGCCGAGTCTTGATTTTTCAAGATCCTCTCGAGTCTCAAGAACTATCCTAAACTATATCTGCTGACTATACATTCTGCAGATAACATCCTGAATATTCTAAAAACTGAATCCTGACTCAACTTATCAAGATCATTCTGAACATGTCATACTCAGGGGTTTTGGGATCTAATCAAAATCATAAATCTTTATTAAAATTCATCTCCCAACACTTACTGAATATTGATCCTGACAAAATTTGTCCTGAGTCTCAGTTTCCATTATGAGAAAATTTTGTCCTGAGTTATTCCCCCTGAATAACTACATGCTCTTGAAGGACTTCTCCCTTCAGTGAAATTCATTCACCTGGATCCAACATGCCCAATTCAACTGATAGTTCCTGAAATCTTGATTCAGCTAATGGTTTAGTCAAGATATCAACTCTTTGTTTATCAGTATGAATTTTCTCCATTCTTATATCATTTTTCTCAACATGATCTCTGTTGGGAGATGAATTTAATAAAGATTTTGATTAGATCACAAAACTCCTGAGTATGACATGTATCAGGACATCTTGATAGAATAGAATCAGGATCAGGTTTCAATAGATGCTAGGGATCAGGATTATCTACACCATGTATAGTCAGCAGATATAGATCAGGATTTTTTTTATACTAAAGACTCAGAAGACTCTGAAGAATCAGAAGATACTGAAGAACTGAAGTTTCAGAAGTATCATGAGAACACTGAAGACTCAGAAGAATCCTGAGGATTAAAAGAATCCTGAAGACCCGAAGATCCTGAAGACTGTTTTTGTACGGATCAAAAGGATCCTGAACAAGCTATTTTTATGAAATATTGTTATGTTCATTCCTAGTACAAACAAACAGAATGTTAGACATTTGTGGACATTAAGGAACATATCAGATCAAGAGCAAAGAGTTGTTTGTTTGTCTCTGCTCAAACAAAGATTTCAACCAATGAGGAGGCAACATCACTGTACAGTACTGACACAGAAAATGACCTTTCACTGAGGAATGTCAGGTATGATATCTTCCAGTTCATAGATATTGGTGATTGGCTACATGGCTACATATTTCCTAAAACATGCAAGGGAGTGTTCAAACCCTAAAATAGCCGTTCATCAATAACCAGAAGAGGAAACCCTTGATGCTATCTCTTCCAACAGATAGTTTTTCAAGAGTAACCTTTGGAGAAGTTTCCTATATATACCAATGACCTTCACCATTGAAAGGTCACGGGAAATTTCAAGCAACTCAAGAGCTCATTCGTATTCTTGCAAATTGAAGCACTCGAAAACCCTAGAATTTCCCAAGTGTTTCACATTATAGAAAGCTCATTCACTAAGCCTAGATTGAAAGAAATATACAAAGCTTAGTAGAGATATCCTAGCCTTTGCATTTGTTCTTATTGTAAAGGATATCTCACCCTAGTTGGAAACCAACCCAAACCCAAACCCTTTGATAAGGTAGTTTGAGTGTATGTGTTTTGTTGGTGAGTTAGAGTTGTAAAGAGTGAGCAAGCTGCAGGTTAGTCAGCCAGAAAACTCTAGAGAAGAAGTTAGTAAGCTACTTGTGGTAGTCTGAAAACTTGTGTGTGTTTAGTTAGTAAGCTGCAGTAAGTCAGCCAGAAAACTCAAAGTAGAAAAGTGAGTAAGCTACAGTGAGTTAAGCCTGAAAGCTTTAGGAAGTGGTTAAGGAATTTATCTGAAGATCAGAGAGAGTGGACGTAGGAGCTTGAGTCTCTGAACCACTATAATTGCTGTGTTGTTTGCTTTCTATACTGCATTTTATCTGTTGCATGTTTTTCACTGAAAGCTAATTTTACTGATATTCAGTTGGAACCAATTCACTAAACTTGCATCAAATTGATCACAGCCTTAATCACTATTTTATTAAAAGGAAGAAAGGTTCAGCAAAGCTAAAACGAGTATAAACTTAGGGCCAACCTTTCCGCACACTTGAGTAGCTAGAACAGATAGTTACCAAACTGAACTAACTCTACTGAGTGTTCAGTAAGATAATTATCTGATCCAAGCTCCTCAGGATCTCTGATAAATTCAGGATCAGTTGGGCTAATCTGAAGCTTCTGAAAGCTGCTCAGGATCATTGTCTCAGTAAACTTTGACTCAGGGCGATTTGTGCTTCTCAGGGCAAAAATATCAGGATAACCTGACCCATCTGACCTCAGTGAAGAAAAAGTTTTAAAAATCACTGAACATGTGTATTATCCCCATACACGTGTAAGACTCGTTTGCACCGGGACCAACAATAGCTAATGAAGTGATGTCTGATATCAACATGCTTACATCTGGTGTGTAATACCGGATTTTGTGTAATAGCAATTGCGCTATTATTGTCACAAAATATGGGTACTTCATTGGCTATAATCTTATAATCCCTCAATTGTTGTCTGAGCCAAAGAATCTGTTCACAACAGCTTCCTGCAGCCAAGTATTCACCTTCAGTAGTACTAGTTGCTTCTGAGGTCTGTTTCTTTGAAAACCATGAAATTGACAAGTTCCTGTAGTAGACTTCCTGTCAATTCTACATCCTCCATAATCAGCATCAGAATAACCAGTTAATTCAAGGTTATCATCAGCCGGATACCATAATCCTCTATTCACAGTGCCTTTAAGATACTTCAAAATCTTTTTGGCAGTCTCCATGTGACTAGCCTTAGGATTAGCTTGGTACCTTGCACATATCCCAACAACAAATGTTATATCAGGCCTACTTGCTGTGAGATATAGCAATGATCCAATGATCCCTCTATAATCAGTGTGATTTACTGATTTGCCTTCAGGATCAGGATCCATCTTGTAGTTAGTATTCATAAGAATTCTAACTGCATTGCAATTCTGTACACCATACTTAGCAATCACATCTCTGGTGTATTTTGCTTGATTGATGAAGATTTCTTCCTTAGTTTGTTTCACCTGAAGTCCAAGAAAGAAATTCATCTCCCTCATCATAGACATCTCAAACTTTCCTTTCATCAGGGCTGAGAACTTCTCACACATCTGATGATTTGGAGAACCAAATATTATGTCATCCACATAAATTTGAACTAGTAAGATATCTTTCCCATCTTCTATTCTGAACAAAGTTCTATCAACAGTTCCTTTAATAAAACCATGTCCAGTAAGAAATTGAGAGAGTGTATCATACCATGCTCTGGGTGCTTGTTTAAGACCATACAAGGCTTTCCTGAGCCTGTAAACTTGGTCATTCTGTCTGAAACCAGGAGGTTGTTCCACATAAACCTCTTCTTTAAGCACAGCATTCAGAAATGCACTTTTCACATCCATCTGATAGACTGTGAATTTCATGTGGGCAGCATATGCAAGAAACAATCTGATGGCTTCTAGTCTTGCAACAGGTGAAAAGGTTTCATCATAATCCAAACCTTCTTCTTGGGAGTAACCTTGTGCAACTAGCCTTGCCTTGTTTCTTACAATGTTGTTGTTTTCATCTCTCTTGTTCTTGAACACCCACTTAGTTCCAATCACATTGTGCCTCTTAGGTCTGTCCACTAGCTCTCAAACTTCATTTCTTGTGAACTGATTCAGCTCTTCTTGCATAGCAGTAATCCAAAATGAATCTTGAAGAGTTTCTTCAATCTCAGTAGGTTCTTTTTCAGATAGAAAACAACAGAATAAAGCACTTTCTCCATGAAACCTTCTTGTTTTAACACCTTCTGGTAGATCACCCACAATCTGACTTGTAGGATGACTATCCAACCATCTTCTCCTGGATGTTCCCCCTTCAGTAGTGTCCTCAACATCAGAAATGTTAGGTTCAGGTATTTCATCAAACTCAGGGAACAACAAAAAAGGAGAGAGTGAATCATCTTCCTCAGGGGAAATTCCATTCAGAACATTGTCAGAGACATTTGTTCCCTCTTGGTTGATAGATTCAGAGTTTGCCTCAGTTGTGACCACATCTTCATTGGCATTACATACCTGAGTTTGAACTGGTGTATGGTCAGATTGGTCAGCTTAAGTGTGTTGGCTTTCCTTCAGTGGAGAATTTTCATCCCGAGTCCCATCATCCTGAGTATTTCCATCCTGAGCTTCTTTGTCTGAGTTTGATTCACTCCATTCATAGAAAGTGATTGACTTCTTCTTTTTAGGCTCAAGGGATGTTTTATCATTCATTTTCAGGCTAAGTCTGGTGATTATCTTGGTTAGTTCTCCTAAGTCATGTTCCTGTTTCTTCTGAACACAAGTAGATTCATCAAAAATAACATGAGGTGTTTCTTCCACAATAAGAGTCCTACAGTTGTAAACTTTGAAGGCTTTACTGACTTCAGAATATCCTAAGAATATTCCTTCATCAGCTTTGCTATCAAAAGTTTTCAACTGATCTTTACCATTATTGTGTATGAAACACTTGCAACCAAACACACGAAAGAAAGAAACAAGAGGCTTCCTTTCATTTCACAGTTCATAGGGTGTTTTTCCTTGATTCTTTGTCAGCATGGATCTGTTCTGAGAGTAGCATGCAGTGTTGATAGCTTCAGCCCAAAATCTCTTAGGAATATCAGCTTCAGCAATCATTGTTCTTGCAGCTTCTTTCAGAGTCCTATTTCTTCTTTCAGCAACACCATTTTGTTGTGGGGTCCTTGCAGCTGATGTTTCATCAGCTATTCTATTTGCTGCACAATAATCAGATATAATATGGTTGATAAATTCAGTGCCTTTATCTGATCTGATTTTGACCACACTCAGATTCTTTTCAGTACTGAGTCTTTTCAGTAATTCTGGCAGTTTTGTCTGAGTCTCTTTCTTACTGAGTAAGAATATGACCCATGTGTATCTAGAGTAGTCATCAACTACCACAAGTGTATATTTATTGTCATTAGTGCTCACAGGTGTTACTGGACCAAAGAGATCCATATGCAACAATTGCAGTATTCTGTCAGTAGACACTTCTACTTTGCTTTTGAATGATGCTCTGATTTATTTTCCTTTCTGACAGGCATCACATATATGATCTTTACTGAATACTTCATTGGGTAACCCCCTCACAAGAGCTAATCTTGCAAGTTTGTTCAGGGTTTTGAAGTTTAAGTGATTCAGTCTTTTGTGCCACAACCAACTGGTATCAGTGGAACTTTTTGCAACTAAACATGTATCTTTATGAGTTAATCTCCAATCAGCAGGATACACATTTTCCTTTCTAGTACCTGTCAGTAGAGTTTTATGTGAATCATTGTCTTTCACATAACATAAGTTCTTTGAGAACTCAACATTGAATCCTTTGTCACATAATTGACTGATTGAAAGCAAGTTATGCTTTAAACCAGAAACATATGAAACACCATGGATATGAACGGAATCAACTTCAAGAGTTCCATATCCTTCAGTCTGTCCTTTGGAGTTGTCTCCAAATGTAATCTGAGGGCCTTTTTGCTCAACATAGTTAGTGAGTAGATGCTTGTATCCTGTCATATGTCTTGAACATCCACTGTCCAGATACCATGCAGTAGGTGCCAATTCATTTCCACTCATCAGGGCTATGTTATCTTTATTCATCTCAGTGCCCTTTTCCTTCACCTGAAAAATAGATCAGGCCTTAGGTACCCATTTGGTGTAGGGTCGTACCAAGTTAGTTGTACCTTTTGGAGCCCAGATTTGCCTGATAACTCTAATTACTTTAGAGTGGCTGATTTATCTCCCATAAACATCTACATACACATTCACCACCCTATGTGCCTTGGCAGTACCCGGTGTATGAGTGTCAGCCTTAGCATGAACATGAGCCTTAGAGTTCTTCTTGGGTTCAGGCCTCTTATTCCAATGCACTGGCTTTTGTGCAGCTGGTCTTTGCTCTTCTGACTTCGGTTCAGGAAACCTTTACCCTTGGGCAAGTGGGGTTTAGGTTGCCTGTACTGAAATTGTGGTCTTTCAGTAATCTGAGGACTTGGTCTTTTCAGTTGAGAATATCTCTGCTGAGTGTTTCTTTTTTGAAAATTCATCTGATGGTTCAGTGCAGATCTCCTTAGGTTGGTATTCTTAGCCTGAGGCTTTGAAGTAATGGCCTGAAAATTTCCTACTGAGTGTTCAGGTTTTCTAGCCTTTTCCTGAGGTTTGGGCTTTCTTCCCTAAACCTTAAGTTTTTCTGAAACCATAGGTCCTTTACCCTTGTCTAAAACTTTGGGTTGTTCTTCAGTAAGAAGATTAGTACATGCCACTGGTTTAACAAAGACAGTCTTGGTGCTACTAGAAGCAACATTCAGAAGACCTTGTGAGGTTCCTCCTGGATTATATCCCAATCCAGCCTTTATAGTTGCAGGTCTTTGATAACTCTGAATTTCATCTATTACTTTAGATGCAGAATTCAATAGAGCTATCTTTCTCTGCGCACTATCCTCACTTTTCTTTAGAGTGTCATGCTTTTCAAAGAGGTCATTAAACTCAGTTCTGATAAGCTGAATCTCCTCAGTGTATTTCTCTAATTTTCCATTCAGGATCTCTATCACTTTCTCCTTTTCTGAGAGTTGTACTTTCAGAACATCTAGTTCATCAGTAGTTCCCATTAATTGAGAAGTGATTTCAGCAGTATTAGAGTCTTTCCACTTCAGATTCTCAGCAGTCAGTTCCTTGTTCTGCTCTTGAGTTTCTATGAGCAGTTCTTGTAACACAGAATAGTCCTTCATAAGATTCTCAAAAGAATCCATCAGGTCAAAGTTACTGGTTACAGATGAACTTGATAACTCAGGTGCTTGTGTAGGAGCAACAACAGAGATAGAAGAATTTACCTCATCCATAGCAACAAGGCAGACATCATCATTGTCACTATCTGAGAATATCTCATCTGAAGAACTGGATCCTTCTTCAGATTGTTCTTCTTCTTCAGCAATCATAGCCTTTTTGCTAGAGATTTTTCTGTCTCTCTTGGCTTGTCTCTCCTTTCTTTCTTTGGCACTCAGCTCAAGACAATCATACAGGATTTCTCTTTGGCTTTGAAAGCCACATTCTTGCTAGATGAATAATCATCTTTGCTGTCAGATTTCTTAGTTTTCTTGTCAATCACAAATTCATAAGCTTTCAGTTCAGAGAAAACTTGTTGATATGACATAGAATCAATGTTTTTGGTGTTTTCAATCACCACAGCATGTATATCCCATTTCTTAGATAATCCTCTAAGAATTTTCAGTGCCACTCTGTGGGTATCTTTTCCCAAGAGCATTCAGATCATTCATAATGCTAGTGAATTTGACTTCCAGTTTGTCAATGGATTCACCATCTTCCATTTCAAAGCTGTCAAACTTTCCAATAGCAACAGAAAGTTTGTTCTCTTTAATATGATATGTGCCTTGACACATGATAGCAAGTGTGTCCCATATCTCTTTGGCAGTTTCACAGTGAGAAATCATCCCCATAACACCATCATCAATAGTGTTATATAGAGTATCTTTGGCAATGTAGTCCAAATTGACTAACTTTCTCTCATCACGAGTAAGCTGGTCACCAGGTTTTGGAAATTCATCTCTGGGATCATTCCTATCAGTATCAGTAACTCTGGGATTCACAACAGTGTATTTGAATGGTCCTTCAGAAACCACTCTCCACATTCTTTCATGCTTAAAATACAGATGTGCCTGCATTCTCAATCTCCATAGGTCATAGCTCTCAACAGAGAACATAGAAAATTTCTTAGAAGGCATGATGAATGAGCCTTGTAAGATATCAGCAGTAAGATCTATTCAGTAGACCACCAAAGTATTTCAGTTAATAGACTATGGCTACCAAAGCAAGTGGTCAAAATGAACCACTGCTCTGATACCACTTGATGGTCCCGGTGCAAACGAGTCTCACACGTGTATGGGGGGGAGGGGGAATACACGTGTACAGTAATTTTTAAAACTTTTCTTCACTGAGATCAGATGGGTCAGGATGTCCTGAGAATTTTGCCCTGAGAAGCACAAATCGTCCTGAGTCAAAGTCTCATCGAGATCGTGATCTGGAAACTTCGGAAGCTTCAGATTAGCCCAACTAATCCTGAGTTTTATCAGAGATCCTGAGAAGCTTGGATCAGATAATTATCTTACTGAACACTCAGTAGAGATGGTTCAGTTTGGTAACTATCTGTTCTAGCCACTCAAGGGTGCGGAATGGTTGGCCCTAAGTTTATACTCGTTTTAACTTGCTGAAAATCTCTTCCTTTTATAAAGTAGTGGTTAAGGCTGTGATCAATTCTAATGCAAGTTCAGTGGTTTGATTCCAACTGAGTATCAAGAAAAACAAAGTATGCTTTTCAATTGAAAATATGCGTGAGATAATATCAAATTAAAAAGCAAACAACACAAAGAATTATAGTGGTTCGGAGACTCAAGCTCCACGTCCACTCTCTCTAATCTTCAGAGAAATTCCTTAACACACTTCTCCTAAAGCTTTCAGGCTGACTCACTGCAGCTTACTAACTTTTCTACCTTGAGTTTTCTGGCTGACTCACTGCAGCTTACTAACTCAATACACACAAGTTTTCAGACTACTATAAGTAGCTTACTAACTTCTTCTCTAGAGCTTTCTGGCTAAACTCACTGCAGCTTACTCACTCTTTACAACTCTTACTCACCAACAATTCACACACACTCAAACTACCTTATCAAAGGGTTTGGTTTTGGGTTTGGTTGGTTTCCAACTAGGGTGAGATATTCTTTTACAATAAGTACAAATGCAAAGGCTAGGATATCTCTACTAAGATTTGAATATATCTATCAAATCTAGGCTTAGTGAATGAGCTCTCTTCAATGTCAAACACTTGGAAAATTCTAGGTTTTTTTGAGTGCTTCAATTTGTAAGAATACGAATGAGCTCTTGAGTTGCTTTGATTTCCCGTAACCTTGCAATGGTGAAGGTCACTGGTATTTATAGGCAACTTCTCCAAGGCCACTCTTTGAAAAACTATCTGTTGGAAGAGATAACATCAAGAGTTTCCTCTTCTGGTTATTGATGAACGACTATTTTGAAGGTTTGAACACACCCTTGCATGTTTTAGGAAATATGCAACCATGTAGCCAATCACCAATTTTTGTGAACTGGAAAATATCAGTCTGACATTACTTCAGTGAGATGTTGCTTTCAGTGTCAGTAAAGTACGTTGTTGTTGCCTCCTCATTGGTAGAGATCTTCCTTTGAGCAGAGACAAACAAAACGACTCTTTTTAAGTTGATCTTTCTGAGCTGATATGTTCCTTAATGTCCACAAATGTCTAGCATTCTGTTTGTTTGTACTAGGAATGAACATAACACTATTTCATTAAGATAGTGGTTCAGGGTCCTTTTTTATCAGTACAAAAAACAGTCTTTAGGATCTTCGGGTCTTCAGGATATTCCTGAGCTACTCTGAGTCTTCAGTGTCTTCTGTCTTCAGAGTCTTCAGGATACTTCTGATTCTTCAGAGTCTTCAGGATACTTCAATTCCCTGATTTATATATGCTGACTATACATGGTGCAGATAATCCTGATTTCTAGTATCTATTGAAACCTGATCCTGATTCTATATTATCAAGATGTCCTGATACATGTCATACTCAGGGGTTTTGGGATCTAATCAAAATCTTTATTCAAATTCATCTCCCAACATCTTTTATTGCGCTCCAAGAGGCGGATTTAACTCTGTCGGCATGCGCGGCCCATCTTGTAACTTTGGCCCAAGAGGTGAATTACATAAAGAAAGATACAGATGTTGGGCCTTCCGCTGCCCTCGTGAAGTCTAGCGATACGAACAAATTTGATGACCCAAACTCATCAAATTTTCAAGTCAATGTCTCAGTTAGCCTTATCTCCTCACCGAACAAAGCGGCGGAACTCTCGATGGATATCTCATTATCCATTCATAGCTCGCCAAATCTTGATGCAACGACCACTATACTCCCAGAATCTCCTCTTCTGTTCCGTCTAATTCTTCGAGACATTTAGACCGCGTGGCATTGTAGGCTGATAATCACGAAATGAATGAGAGCTTTGAGGAAAGAAGATTATTTGACACGAATGGGAAATTTAGAATAATCAACGGGGCAAGATACACTTGAGAAGTTGGGAAAAAGTTGGGTCTCATTTCAAAAGTGACGGATGAAGTGTTGTTGATTAAGAAGATGGAGGCACTGGAAAAAATAGATATGGAAAAGGTCAGGAAAAATAGGAAGAAAAATAGAGCTGTGAAAGACAATATGAATCAATGATTGCACTCAGCTATAACATCAGAGGTCTAGGGAAGAAGATTAAGAGGAGAGAAATCAAGACACTAATCAGGAACCACATGGTAGACATTTGTTGTCTTCAGGAAACAAAAATGGAAAGTATGTAGACCAAATTTTACAGGACACTTTGGCATAACAACAATTTCGATTGGGTGTTTAAAGCATCGGATGGGCACTCCAGAGGTATTCTTACTTTATGGAATGATTTAGCTTTTTGTAAAACTAGTTCTTCGCATTTGAATGGTGCATTAATAGTGAATGGGTATTGATGAATTGATGGATTAGTGGGATGTATCGTTAACATTTATGTGTCTTTTTTGAGTACTGAAAAGACGGCCTTATGGGACTCACTCTTGGCTGTAGTTGAACATTTTGAGGATGAATTTTGTATGTGTTGTAGGAGATTTTAATTCGGTTAGGACAGAAGTGGAAAGAAATTGGAGGGGAGATGGATGTGATTATAGAGAGATGGTAGCATTCAACAACTTCATTAATCAAAGTGGGCTTATCGGTCTCCCCCTTTCCGGAAGAAAGTACACTTACTACCAGCCGGATAGGACCTGTAAGAGTAGGCTTGATCGCATTCTCGTTAACAACGTTTGGGTAATCAAGTGGCTTGATCAACAGCTTAAAGGCCTACGGAGGACAATCTCAGACCATAGCCCGATTTTTCTTGAAGTTTCGTGCAGAGATTGGGGCCCCAAAACTTTTTAGGTTCTTCAATTGCTGGATGTCGCACCCAAACTTCAGAAATTTTGTGAAAACTAAATGTGTAAAGTATCAGGTCAGCGGGTGGTCATCATTCATGCTCAAAGAGAAGTTGAAACTTCTGAAATCTGACTTAAAAGAATGGAATATGTCGATTTTTGGATATCTGGATAAAATCATTGAAGACAAGGCGCTGGAAATTGAACCGTTGGACAAGGCGGATGATATTTTCGGACTCGATGAGGAAGAAGCAATTAAAAGAAAGAAATGCACAGTGGAACTCCTTAGAAGCCTACATTGGAAAGAGGGTATGTTATACCAAATGGCAAAAACTTCATGGATTTTGGGGGGGGATTCAAATTCAAATTTCTTCCACAGATGGATCAAAAGAAGAAGCAAAATAAATGAGATAGATGGGTTAGTAGTGAACAATTCATGGACCAGTTCGTTGAAGGAGTTCGAGCTGAGGTCTATAGACATTTCAGAAATCATTTTCGATCCAAACACAAGCCCGTTCTTTCCTTCCCGGTTGATATCTTCAGAAAACAAATTGATGACACTAGTAACTTAATGCTGGAAGCCCAATTCTCTGAAGAGGAAATCAAAATGGCAATATGAGAGTGCGACACAGATAAGAGCCCGGGATCGGACGGTTTCTCCTTTGGGTTCATCAAGGAGAATTGGGAGTTATTGAAAGCTGAAATCATGGGGTTGATGAATGAATTTCATTGCAACGGGAAGTTCGTACGTGGTATGAACCCCTCTTTTATCGTTCTTATTCCGAAAAAGGATGGGGGAAAATCTCTTAACGACTACCGTCCGATTTCATTGGTGGGCTGCCTCTATAAAATTATTTCAAAAACTTTGGCAGCCAGACTTATCAAGGTTTTGGAGAAAGTGATTTCAGACACACAATCTGCTTTTCTGAGGGGACAACAGATTCTTGATGGGGTGGTGGTCTTAAATGAAGTCATTGATGAAGCAAGAAGAAGAAGATGAGTAGAGTGGTATTCAAGGTCGACTTTGAGAAGGCATACGATTCAGTTGATTGAAACTATTTGAATGATATGTTGATTGGGATGAAGTTTGGAAATAAATAACTATTCTCATGGAAGCTTTTCCCTTAATCTATAAATTTTCCGTATATTTTTAAAAATAAAAATATTAAGTACGTAATTAAATATCTAGGGACTAATCTGAGAAATATTTCACCGTGAAATATAGGTTCAAAGGAGAAGGAGCTGAAAATTCGCGGATCCTGCGCGGGTCGAATCAAGTCAAGCAATTTTTTTCTAAATATTCGCGCAAAGGCAAAAAAAGGAAAACTCATTCCCACTCTGTGTTACTATAAAGACAAGTATTTGTTACTGTAAGGGTAATTATGTGTTACTACTTGGTGATGGAAAAATATATTTTTACTAATTTAATAGTGTAATCTGGTGGTTTGATAATTTTCTTAAGGTAGTAGTTGGTCACATGTAGAGGTGTAAACGAGTCGATCCGAGTCTAGTATTGCTGAGCTCAAGCTCGACTCGACTGCACTATCGAAACTCAACTCGAACTCGGTCGAGCTCAAAATTTTAAGCTCGAGCTCGACTCGGCCAAAAACTCGTTAGGCTCGAGCTCGACCCGACAACTCGATTACCTGTACAATTTTATAAAATTAAATAATAAAAAATATATTTTTCCCAAACTTTTGTCCAAACTTTCGATTTCAAACAGACAAACACAATGAAATATTTAAATAACTCAAAGTCTCAAATATTCACCGTCATTAACCACATCAAAATAACTAAAAAACTAGTTTATGTTTCAAGCTAGAAAAGAAAAAAAAATTAACAATAAAGTGACGGCATTCAAGTTCCTCCAACAAAAACTCAGCCTCTCGTCCTCCCCCCAACACATTCCTCCAACAAGGTTTACTTCATTCCAGTTGTCCCAACAAGATGGCTCGGCCAACACTATACAATATACGAATAAGTAATACAATTATGTTTAATAGAAAATAAAAAATTGAATGAACCTGCTCCTTTGTGCAATAAATATAAAAACTTCAATTGCAAAAGTAAAATACTCACCTAAAAGCCAAAATCTAACCAATTAATCAAGATGGTAAAGTTATCTCCAAAGACTTCTTCTCATTCTGCAAAGATAGAATAAAATAAAACAAAACAAAATTTTGTTATTATTAAATAATAAACAAATATAAAGAAAGGTATAGTGGAAATAATAAACATATTTTATTCTTTCTTTTCAAACCATGAAGACTAAGACACAAGTCACTTCCACAAATTAAAATTTTAATTGTATCAGAAGCCAATGATGCACGATAAGTATCAATAACTCAACTCCTCGTACTAAAAGTTGCTTCAGAAGCCACTGTCGATACAGGAATAACTAGTATATCTCGAGCCATTTTGGACAAGATTCGATACGTCAAATTGTTCGCTTTCCACCATTCTAAAGCATCAAATCTTGTATCCCCTTCACAAAGTAAGAAGCCTTCTTCTAAATATGCATCCAATTCAGATTTTTGTGGTTGAATAGTTTGATTTGTTTTCACGAACTGTGTAAATTCTGACCAACCTGAATTTGAAGATTGAATTTCAGTATCAAGGTCTCTTGTACCACTTTCTCTACTTTGAACAACATTATCGGACTGCGCTTCAGCAACATATTCAGCATATAGATTGTACAAAACTTTTTTAACATTGAGGATATTTTGTGCACCTTCATCTTTGGGATACATTTTCGGGAAGGAATAGTTGATAACCACCATTTTACACCTTGGGTCCAAAATGGCACCTAAAGCCATCACCAAGTTACACTCACCCCAATATTTGCCAAAAATTTTCTTTCATAGCCCCAACCATTTCATGAAGATCAACATCTTCATATTGATGAATTTTGTCCAACAAAATTTTGATTCGGCAAATTTCATTGAGAAACAAATTTGAAGTTGAACACTCACTTCCAAAAATGATGTTAGTGACTGAATTGCACACTCTCAAAATGGGAATTAGTTTTTTTACTTTCACCCAAGCTTCATTGCTTGAACAACTTTGGTAACGTGGCTCTCGCTCCTTGTACCATGAAAACACCTCTTTTAACAAGAGTGCAGTAGTTAACATCTCATATGTAGAATTCCACCTTGTTTAGTATTCAAGAATAAGCTTCCTATGAGGCAGCTGCAGTTGTTGCACAATTTCTAAAAACAACACCAGTCTTGCTTCATTATAGTTGATGAAATTCACACTATCATGTATTTGCCCAAAGATATTTTCAATTTTTGATAGTCCATCTTGAACCATAAGCTTCAAAATGTGGGCATAACACTGCACATGAAACAACTTTCCTCCACAAAGAAATTTCTTGTTTCTTGAATAAGAATCTTTCAAAGTTCTGATTGTTGAAACATTGTTTTAAGCATTATGCACTGAAAGTGTGTACACATTATTCTCAATCCTCCATTCTTTTGTGCACTTATAAATACAATCTGCTATCTCAACACCACGATGAGGAGGAGGTAGATGCAAAAAATTAAGCACCCACTTTTGCAATTTCCAATTGGAGTCAATAAAATGCCCTGTTAGAATCATGTACTCTAACTTTTGGTTTTTAAATTGTGTTCCGTGAAACTTTTTACCACATGGGCATCCCACGTCTTTGCATCATATTGAAACCTTCCTCCTCCACAGTTGTAAAGGGATGCTCATGCATTAAAATCCAATGTGCCATTGCCTCTCTCATTTTTTTCATATCAAACTTACCATCTGTTAGTGCAGGTGTTATTACTTCTTGATCATCCTCGTTTGTTGCTTCACTTGCTTGAAAATTTATCATTCTTTGTTGCTTCTGAAAAATTATTCGCTTAAGACATACTTTCAAATGTCTTATAAGATGGGAAGTACTCTTGCTTTTGAGTATTGCAAGCTTTTTGCTGCAATGGTTACACACTGCTTTCCTACCATCCTTCGGAAAATCAACGTCTTTAAACTCCAACCAAATCTTAGAAGTCTTTTGTCTCTTTTTCACTTGAAATTGAGAGTCATCTTCTCCAGCAACAATAGTGTCATCATCAACAATAGTTGCATCATCAGTTGAATTTGTGGTATCACAAGGCGATTAATTTTGTGGTGTAGGAGATTCACCAAGCATTGGTGAGGAAACTTCGGGTGGAGAGAACGACATATTTAATTAAACAATAAAAATTAATTAGTTTCATGCTAATAAGAAATAATCATATAAGCTAGATCATTTCCTACTTTAGATTATAATTCTAGTCTCTCTGTATTTGTAAAGTTATTCATGGAAATATTTGTAGGTATAAGTGTGAGATTAAAGCAATGTTGAAAATATTTTCACAAAATTATTTAATAGGAAAAATTACTCCTAAAGACACTTTTCAAAGTGCTCTTACTCTAAGGTACCATGCTTTTTAGTAATTATTCTAAGATGTCATTTATATCAATTTTACCCTTAACTCAAATTACTTTTATTTAAAAATCAAAAATAAAAACAGTATGCCACTTTATCAGATTTCCAAAAAATCTTCCCACCCCACTCCTCCAAACCCTAATATCTCTCTCTCTCTCTGTGCCCTTATCCTTCATCTCTCTCGGCATCAATCCCCCGCCCAAAAATGTTGGCCTTCCAAGCCGGCGTCAATCCCTCGTCCAAAATCTGGGATGAATCACTGTTTGGGCTAGGAACAGGCCTACCTCCAGTGTCCTTTCTCACCGCAGTTAAAAAATTTCCCCTTAGTTGGCTTCTTAACCCAACTTTTTTCCTTTACATTCTCTTTGCCTTTGGCAACGCTTGAGTTCGCTTAGCTTTGGCCTTTTGCCTTCTTCTTATTCTTACCACACCTTGGCCTAGAAGAAGAATATGGACCATTTGCCACCAAGGCTTGATTCTGGTGCCCCAATATCGCCTCAGCCGAGACTAAAGCTTGCAGCAGATCAGGCAATGTGAACTTCTGATTGTTCATTTGGTAATTCAACCTGAACTGCTCAAAACTTGTCGGCAGAGAATGGAGTATGAAATCAATCTGGGTCTCAATATCATATTTAACACCAAGAACCTCAAGCTTGTTGAGGTGAGCCATCATCTGGAGAACCTGATCCCTTACGGGCGTTCCCTCCAACAATTTTATCGAGAGAAAGTCTCTCATGGTGATCTGACGAGCCACAAGGTTCTGATGTTTGAACATCGCTTTAAGACTATTCGTGATGTCTGCAGTAGTTTCAAAGTTTTGTTGCTGGTGCTGCAACACATCTGACATAGAAGCCATCATGGTGCACTTAGCCATCTCATTTGAACGCTCCTAGTCAACATAATCTTTCTTATCCATTTTGCTAGACTCATCAATTGGCATTTCGGGTTTAGGGACAACAAGATCCCAGTTATGATATTGTGCAGTAAGGACAATAGTAAGTTTTCGATTACAATCAACGAAGTTTTCACCAGTAAGCAAATTGTTTTTAAGTATATTGAACAGTGAATTAAAAGGTTGCGACATGTTGAGACTGAAAATAAACATACATCTTGTGTCAATATCCAGATTAACACAAATAAATCACATAATTTGATCACATGAATCATATTAAAATCTCAAAAAAATATGAACATGCATCAGCCAACATCTCAAAACAGTTTAAATAAGCCACGTGGGGTGGGTCATTATTTAAACACATTTAAGCAGGTTACAAACAAAGACAGTTACAAACCTTTAATTTACAAATTATTAGTTGGCTCCCACTTGACCAATATAAAATTGACAGTGACTTCGGGGAAGTATATGCATATCAACTTTATACCTAAGTATACAGAATTATTATTTCATTTTGAACGAGTCTCGTGGGGAGGGTCATTGTCGCCACTAATAATAATCCACAATCATCCTTTAGGAATTCATTCATGTGAAAAACTATCTTTTGGCCGTTCCGTGGGAGAAATTTCTCCAAAAGAATTCACAAATAAATAAATCATGGAGGTCAAAATTAATCCAATTTTATTATCTAGAATAAAATTGTCAATTAATTATTTAAGTATACTTAGTAATTTTCGAAAGCGGGATTTTTAACAAACAATATCTCATGCATCACATATTCAAACAAAATAAATAGGCGCGAAAATAAAGCATTCATCAAAACAAAAAATTAAACATATTGGGCACATATATCCAACTGTCATGGTTAATTTTTCTCATGTCTTGATCTTGAGAAATCGTCTTCGTAGCCTTCATCGTTCGTCTCGAAAGGGCTCCCACTCAACCGCAACAATTCTTTAAAACGTCTTTCGTCAAGGTTCGAGCGGCGTCCGGACGCCGAAAGTAGCTCACGGCGAAGCAGCGTATCGCGTGCGCCCTAAGCGCGTCCACGTCGAGCCAAGCCATCACGCTCTTTGTCGCTCGGCAGCTTTGGCAGCATGCCCCGCGCACCCATGTCTGTGCACGCCCATGCGCGCGCCCATGCACGACCAGTAGCTGCCTCCGCGCGCCCGTCCCATGCGCGCTGTGCGCGTCCAACAGTCATCTCGCGCTCCCATCCCGCGCGTACCGTGCACATCCAGCAGCCCGACCCGCGCGCCCATCCTGCGTGCACCGTGCGCGTCCAGCAGCCCACCCCAGAGTTGTACGCTTCCCACCTTGTCCCGTGCACATGCCGGCTTGGCCTTCGACCTAGCCCACGTGCATGCACTTGGCATGCTTACGTCCCGGTTTTAATTCATCGTCTCCGTCTTCGTCCCCAATCCGGTTACAATTTATTTATAAAAAATAAATAAACCTACGATCTAGACTAGTTTATTACATTGATCATAATCAAGCAAAAAAAATAACTAATCTACTCGTGGATTTTCTCACGAGAAAACCGAATTCGAACTAATCGAATTAAAAACCACAATTATATGCATGCATAATTAAACATTCATCAAATATCATGGCAATTGGATGCCTGCAAAAAAGATCTAGCAATTCTACTATCCAATTTCAAATTTAATGAAACAAATGAATTAAATTACAATTCAAATATCAGAGCCTGAAATCGTGGATCTATACCAGTTGTTGGGGAATTAATTTTCCAGATCTATTCGAGATGAATATTTAAATACAAATTTAATTCTACAATTATTACTAGCATGAATTAATCCTATATTAATTCAAATAATAATTCAACAACAAATCATGCATATAAACAAGCCACATAAATCCTACGCATGCGGAATTGCTAGGAGTTTACGTGAACTAACCTCTTGACGATCAAGACAGCAGAGAAGATGAGCAACGTTCCACGAACAAACCCAAAGTCTTTCTCAAAGTATTCCCACATTCTTGTTCAATAATCCAGTTGGAGGATGCTCACGAACAATTAACAAAAGGGAAAAATAAAATTATGTTGCACCACCTTTGTGGATTTCTAATTTTTCCAACACATGGAATTATATTGGGGATGAAAAAAGCATCCCTATTTATAAGCATAGAGGGGGGACGAAAATTAGGGGTTTATTGGCTCATGGGAAATTTCTTTGTATCTTCTTCAAGATACAATTTTGAATATATCCAATATATTCTATTTCTCAAAATAAATCCCAACAAAATCTTCTTCTCTATTTTTACAAGCAATTTTCGAAAATTTCTCATTAATGGGAAGAAATAAGATCTTTGACTTTTCTTGAATTTATGGGATAATCTTTTATTCCAAGAATACATATCTTTTTCCATAAAATCTTTCCAAGAAAATCTTTTCTCTCTCTTCTTTTAATATTTTCGAAAAATATGAAAAATTAGGAAACAATAATTTCTTTTATTTTAATCACATTTTTCAGATTGAACTTTATCTTTGGGCTACTTGAGGGACCTATAGGAGAATTAAGATTGGATCTTTCAATGGACCTTGAATTATCAATATTGAGCCACAATATTCAAGCCCATTAATATTAATTAATTCCACTATATAATTAATATCAGATTATCCATCTTAACCCATATTACTGTAATATGGCTCCCGGTTATTATTTTCCATGTTAAAGATTATCTAGTCCATTAATTAATTCAAGCCACTAAAATACTTTTTATTAATTATTATATTTTTCCTTGGAGTAAGAACAACTCAACATTATTATCCATTTCGAAACTAATTCAACTTGCAAGATTTGGTATGACAAAACTCCGAGCCCACCAAGGGACAAATCACATGAGCGTCTTTGCACCACGATTCTCCATATTAAATCTTAGCAATCGTCATGTAACTAATAATATTGCTCAAGATACAAAGTATTGAATCATATTGATTCTCTACCCAACATAAGTCAAAGCAATAATTATTAATTACACACTATCATATTTAAGGGACCGACATTAAGATGTTGGGGAATGTGTTACACAGATCTATTCGGGGTGAATATTTAAATACAAATTTAATTCATTAATTATTACTAGCATGAATTAATCCTATATTAATTCAAATAATAATTACAACAACATATCATGCATATAAAAAGCCACGTAAAACTTACGCATGCGGAATCTACGGGTTTACGTGAACGTACCTCTAGGGATGGCAGTGGCTTTGGTCGGACGGACTAACCAAAAGGACTTACCAAATATTCCCTTAGCCCTTGCTCGACAATCCCGTGGAAGGATACTCGCGAACAATTAACAAAAGGAAAAAATAAACTTTGTTGCACCACTTATGTGGATTTGCTAATATTTCCAGCACATGGAATTGTTCTTGGGAATGAACTAATCATCCCCTATATATAGGAGGGAGGGTGAACGAAATTTGTGTGTTTTTTCAATGTGAGAAAAGACTTTTCTTGGTCACCAAGAAATCTTGAATATATCCCATATATTCTTTTTCCCATAATTAAAATATTCCACAAAAAATCCACCTCCTCTATTTTATGGAATTTTCGAAAATATTAGTGTGCAAGAATCCAAGATTTGGATCTTCTTGAATTTATGAGATATTCTTGTATTTCAAGAAATACATATCTTCCATAATATCTTTTCAAGAAAATTAAGAAAATCTTTCTTGCCCACTATATTTCCAAAATTTCAAAATTTCACTATGTATAACCAAGTGGGAGATTTCTTGAATTTAATGAGACAATCTTGTATTCCAAGAATACATATCTTCATTCCATAACAAAATTCAAAGAAAATCTTTTTCTCCCTTTTTATCCATAATTTTAGAAAATAAGAGGAAATATAAGCAACAATATTTATTTTATTTTAATCACCTTTTTCGGTTATTGGACTATATGTTGGGCTACTCGGGGGGCCTTTTAGGAGAATTAAGATTGGACCTTCTAATGGATCTTGAATATCTAATATTGAGCCACAATATAATTCAAGCCCATAAATATTAATTAATCCCACTACATAATTAATATTGCACTATCCATCTTAACCCATATTACGATCAATATGGCTCCGGTCATTATTTCCGTGTTTAAGATTATCTAGCCCATTAATTAATTCAAGCTTTGAAATAGCTTTCCGTTAATTAATATCTTTTGTCCTTGGTCGAGGAACGGTTCAACATTATTATCCATATGGAAACTAATTCCACTTGCAAGATTTGGTATGATAAAACTTATGAACCTCCCAAGGGGGGCAAATCTAGCAAGCGTGTATTTTGCACCACGATTCTTCGTATTAAATCTTAGCAATCACATGTGACCAATAATATTGCCCAAGATAAAAAGTATTGAATCTCTCGATTCGCTACCCATGATAAGTCAAAGCAATAGTTACCGATCCCCGTGATCCTATTTAAGGGGACGAAGGTTAAGAAACAACGAACCACCGAGGTCTAATTCTTCCTTGTTAGATCTGAAGAATTTATCCTCTGTAGGTCCTATTCAGCACATCAGTCATGCACTAGTGTAATCTCTTGGTCAAGACAAACCAATTTGAGCCTTACACCTCAACCTTTCGCGATGGTTGTTCATTTCCATCTAGGTCGTGAATGGCGACTTATAGTTACAAGGGATCGTTAATTTAATCTTTCGTGATCGGGTATCACTAAATTAACTACTGATTGTAACACGTCATTTAATTATTGAACAGTTATGCAGTAAATATATATAACATTCATTCATATTTAAAGCATCAATGATAAACAATTTATTTCAGTAAATAAGTCTGAAAATTCAGTTTCGATTATACAAAGTAAAAAGCATACTTTTCAGTATAATCCCAACAATCTCCCACTTATACTCAAAGTCTGCTTTTAAGTATACTACAACACGTCTCGAGTAGTCCGTGACATCTAATGTCACCTACACGAACCTAATAATTTATCCCACTTATACTCAAAGCAGATTGGCAACTGTCTTGACACCCATTCCACTCACATGTCTCTCGAATGTATTCAGAGGCAGACGCTTTGTGAATGGATCTGCTAGGTTGTCCTTAGACGCTATCTTTGCCACATCTATATCTCCTCTCTTAACGATTTCTCGTATAAGATGTCTTTCCTTTAATGTGTTTGTTTGACTCGTGGATTCTTGGTTCTCTTGAATTTGCAACTGCCCCTAGCATATATTGCTAGAAAAATTCAGAACACCATCCAAGTCCACTAAGAAGATCTAGAGCCCAATCGGTTCTTTCACTGCTTCACAAGCAGCTACTTACCCGACTTCCATGGTTGAGTCAGTGATGCATTTCTGCTTCACACTCGTCCATTGGATGGCTACACTTCCCAAATGGAAACACACTAACTGAGGCAGATAATTTCTGGAATCTATATCTGATTGGAAATCCGAGTCCGTGTAGCCGATGGGGATTGGAGTATCTGACTGATAAATCAACATTCTATCCCGAGTTCTTTTCAGATACTTCAGAATGTTTTTAACTGTCGTCCAATTTGCTTTCCCTGGGTTACTCTGATATCTTGCTACCATGCCTACGGCAAAGCATATATCCTGTCTCGTACACAGCATTGCATACATAAGGTTTCCTACAGCCGAAGCACAAGGAATGTCTTTCATGTCATCTATCTCCTTTTGCGTCTTAGGGGACATTTTCTTGGATAGATGGATTTCAAGTCTGAAAGGTACGAATCCTTTCTTGGAATCTTGCATGCTGAATCGTTTTAAAACCAGTGTCAATGTATGAATATTTGCGATAACCCGATCATCCTTTTCTTGCGATCTCGAGTAATCTTGATCCCAAGGATGTGTCCAGCTTTCCCTAAGTCTTTCATATCAAAGTGTTTTGAAACGTCATGCCCTTAAGTCTGACCACACTTTCACATCGTTCCCGATGATCACAATGTCATCTACGTAAAGTACTAAGAATACCAATGCAGTTCCGACATGCTTTTTATACACACAACTTTCAAACTCGTTTTGATCAAACCTATAAGACTTTATTACATGATCAAAACTTTGGTTCCAAGCTCTGGATGCCTGTTTGAGTCCATAAATGGACCTCTTGAGCTTACAAACTAGGTGTTCTTGGCCTGTTTCAATGAAACCTTGGTGTTGTTGCACATAGATCTCTTTATCAAGACTTCCGTTAAGGAAAGCTGTCTTGACATCTATTTGCCAGATTTCAAGGTCGAAGTGCGCAGCAATCGATAAGAGAATACAGATGGACTTAAGCATGGCTACGGGCGAAAAAGTTTCCTCATAATCGATCCCTTTCTTTCTGAGTATAACCTTTCGTCATTAGTCTTGCTTTAAAAGGTTTCAACCTTCCCGTCTGATCCTCTTTTCCTCTTATATACCCACTTGCATCTAATGGGTTTGACCCCATTAAGTGATTCGACTAGCTCCCACACTCTATTATGAAATATAGAACCCACTTCGGCTTTCATTGCTGTTTGCCAAGAATCTGCATCCTTATCTTGGAGTGCCTCGTCATATGTCCATGGGTCTGATTCCGGGAATCAAGTCCGAGGACTCTCCTATTCCCATGAATCTCTCGGGCTGTCTAACAACCCTCCCACTATAACGAGGCTCCGATTGTGGAAACGTATCATTTGGTATATCATCTAGTACAGTCGGCACTGAGGTTTGCCCTCTAAGCTCATTTAAGGTAATCTCACTTCTGGGTTTTCTTTGGTTCATATAGTTTTTCTTCCAAAATCTAAAGTGGGTGCGGATGTCCACCTTTTGATCTTCGGAACTATAGAACATACACCCTTTTGTTCCCTTGGGGTATCCTACAAAACAGCCTTAATTCTGATCGAGAATCCAATTTACCGGTTTCCTTGTCCAACACGTAGGCCGGACACCCCAAAGTTCTCATGTGTATCATACTAGACTTGCGCTCGGTCCACAATTCTTTGGGGTTCTGGGAACTGATTTGGATAGCACCAAGTTCAGAATGTAAGTCGCTGTTTTCCAAGGCATGACCCCAGAACGACTCGGGAAGATCCGTATAACTCATCATTGATCTAACCATTTCCAAAAGAATTTTGTTGCTTCGCTCTGCAAACCCCGTTTTGTTGAGGGGTTCCGGGTGCGGTGAGCTGGGATACAATCCCTTCATCAGATAAGTAGTTCAAAAACTCATCGCTGAGGTATTCGCCTCCACGATCAGATCGTAGAGACTTGATACGTTTTTCCATATGATTCTCTGCTTGAGCCTTAAATTCTTTAGAATTTCTCAAAGGTCTCAGATTCATGCTTCATAAAGAAAATGTATCTTGAATAATCATCAATAAAATTACTCATAACCTCCTCTTGCTTTGGTTGACATTGAACTACGTACACCTATGTGAAAGATCTCTAACACTTCTTTAGCCCCATTCCCCTTGGCTCCAAATGCCATCTTGGTCATATCACCCTCCAAACATGATTCGCAGGTTGGAATCGGTTCAACTTGGAGAAGCCCTAGTGAACCGTCTCTTACCAACCTTTGGATCCTCTTTGGATTTATATGACCCAATTTATAGTTGCTAAAGAAGTGTCTCGTTCACGTCTGATGAACGCTTTCTTTTCTCGGAAACAGTTGATGTGTTATAGGATACATTTCGTGAGTGGTGTGCACGGTTAATTGTATAGAGATTTTCCATCAATGTCCCGTAATGGATACACTCATCATTTCAAAAATGATGTCATTCTTATTAGAAGAAACATAGTGTCCTTTAATCGAATTTTAGAAACTGAAAGTGAATTCTTTCTAAAACTGGGAACATAAAGATAATCTCAAAAAAACTTTATCTTCAAAAGATATGTGCACTTCTCCCACTTCTTTAACTGCTACTCATGTAGCATTGCAATGTTTGCTACTTGCGTAGTATTGCAATAATCATTACTATCGTAGCATTGCAATATCTCCCACTTACGTAGCATTGCAATGTCTTCTACTTTCGTAACGTTGCCCAGTGTGATGAGGATCTCACTCCCACTATGTTGCCGGATCATTTAGAACCCGTGAAGCCAACATGATTAGTGGATCTCGTATCAACCACCCACGAATGAGAAGTATACGCCGCTAAACAAGTTTCAACAACTAGTGCGTGAGAATTACCTTTCTTTCCGTCCCTTTTGGGGTTGGAACAGGCAAAACCTCAATTGTCCTCTCTCACCGCAGCTTAAGCACTTCCTCTTTGGATTTTCCTTGACACAATAAGCATTCCTCATCTTACCATTGCCCTTGGCAACAGTTGAGTTTTATTGCTTATGGCCTTTGGTCCTCTTCTTTATCTTGCCTACCCTTAGCCTAGAAAATGAAGACGGACCACTTGCCGTCAAAGCTTGAGTTTGGTGCCTCTTCATCATTTCTGCCGAGACCAAAAGCTTGCAACAAATTAGCTAGCGAGGCCAAAATGCTCAAAAAACTTTTTGGGCAGAGAGTGAAGTACCAAATTCATCTGAGTCTCCAGATCATAATCTGACTTTCGAATCTCAAGTTTGTTCGGGGATGGGCCATCTATTTTGAGGACGAATCCCTTACGGGTTTTTCCTCCACCATTTTCAAATGACGACATCTCTCGCAAGGTGATCTGACGAGTCCCGCATGTTTTGACTCGTCAGTTGGCTCATCTGATTTTTGTGTGTCAAAATCCACTTGTGCTTTTGTGCAGTTAGGACAATTATAATTTTCCAATCAATATAGTTTCCATACATATTGTATTGACTTTAAGTATAATAATAAATGGATTAAAAAGGTAACGACATGCTGAACTGAAATAAACAACTATATGCAATATCACAAGTATATCACAAGGTTCGATCACATTCATCATATTTAAAATCTCAAAAAAAAATATGAACAATGCATCAGCCAACATCTCAAAACAGTTTAAATAAGCCACGTTGGGTGGGTCATTATTTAAACACATTCAAGCAGGTTACAAACAAGAACAGTTACAAACCTTTAATATCCAGTTAATAGTTGGCTCCACTTGACCAATATAAAATTGACGGGGACTTCGGAGAAGTATATGCATATCAATTTTATACCTAAGTAATAACCATGATTAAATCTGAGATTACTATTTCGCTTTGATCGAGCCTCGTTTGGGAGGGTCATCGTCGCCACTAGTAATAACCCACAATCATCCGTTTGGAATTCATTCATGTGAAACCTATCTTTTGATCGTCCCGTTGGGGGAATTTCTCCAAAAGAATTCACAAATAAATAAATCATGGAGGTCAAAATTAATTAAATTTTATTATCCGGAATTAAATTGTCAATTAATTATTTAAAACATACTTAGTAATTTTGAAGTTGAGATTTTTCAATTTGGCAACCCTCATGCAAACACATTTAAACAAATTAAATAAAGCATAAGATAGCACAAATAAAATCAAGCAAAAGCAGAAAAAATAAACATATTGGGCACAAATTATCCAATTGTCATGGTTTGATTTTCTTGGCTTGATCTTGAAGAAACCGCGTCTCGAATTTCTCCCTTTCGTTCGTCTCGAAAAATGCCCGTCTCGAACGCCCGCCGCCCGGCTACGCCCGATCGGGATGCTGCGCCCACACGGCGGCCCGCTGGCCCTGCGACTCGGCACCGCCCGGTCACCGCCACCGGTCTCCCGACCCTCGGCGGTTGTCAGCGTCGTCGGCGGCATTGTCGGTGGCGACGTCGCGTCATATCTCGGCGGCGTCTTCGCCCGTCCGTCCCGGCACGGGCGGCGCGCGCGCCGTGCGCACGGCCTTCATCCACCAGCGTCGCTTTCGGCGGCGCCCGACCTGGCCACAGCTGGCGTGCCCGGTAGCGCCAGCGCCGCTACGCTTTGGTTCTAGATTTAGATCCTTTAATTCTTAGATCTCTTCCGTTCCGATCCGGTTACAATTTATTTACAAAAAATAAATAAACTGATCTGAACTAGTCTGATACATTGATCAAATCAAACAAATCCTAGTCTACTCGTGGATTTTTTCTCAAGAGGCAAAACAAATCCGAAGCGAATCGAATTAAAAAAAAAACCCACGGTTTATATGCATGCAAAATAAAACATTAAAATCCATGACAATTGGATACGCAAAAAGCAGATCAAAGCAGTTCTACTATCAATTTAAATTTTAATGTCCACTTAATTAAATTACAATTTAAAAATTCAGAGCAAAACGTGTGGCTTTGATACCAATTGTTGGGGAATGTGTTACACAGATCTATTCGGGGTGAATATTTAAATACAAATTTAATTCATTAATTATTACTAGCATGAATTAATCCTATATTAATTCAAATAATAATTACAACAACATATCATGCATATAAAAAGCCACGTAAAACCCACGACGCGGAATCTACGGGTTTACGTGAACGTATTCCTCCGGGATGGCAAAGTGGCTTTGGTCGGACGGACTAACCAAAAGGACTTCCCAAGTATTCCCTTTTAGCCCTTGCTCGACAATCCGATTGGAAGGATACTCATGAACAATTAACAAAAGGAAAAAAATAAACTTTGTTGCACCACTTATGTGGATTTGCTAATATTTCCAGCACATGGAATTGTTCTTGGGAATGAACTAATCATCCCCTATATATAGGAGGGAGGGTGAACGAAATTTGTGTGTTTTTTCAATGTGGGAAAAGACTTTTCTTGGTCACCAAGAAATCTTGAATATATCCCGTATTTTTTTTTTTTCCCATAATTAAAATATTCCACAAAAAATCCACCTCTCTCTCTATTTTATGGAATTTTCGAAAATATTAGTGTGCAAGAATCCAAGATTTGGATCTTCTTGAATTTATGAGATATTCTTGTATTTCAAGAAATACATATCTTCCATAATATGTTTTCAAGAAAATTAAGAAAATCTTTTCTTGCCCATTATATTTCCAAAATTTGAAATTTCACTATGTATAACCAAGTGGGAGATTTCTTGAATTTAATGAGACAATCTTGTATTCCAAGAATACATATCTTCATTCCATAACAAAATTCAAAGAAAATCTTTCTCCTCTTTTTATCCATAATTTTCGAAAATAAGAGGAAATATAAGCAACAATATTTATTTTATTTTAATCACCTTTTTAGGTTATTGGACTATATGTTGGGCTACTTTCGGGGGGCCTTTAGGAGAATTAAGATTGGACCTTCTAATGGATCTTGAATATCTAATATTGAGCCACAATATAATTCAAGCCCATAAATATTAATTAATCCCACTACATAATTAATATTGAACTATCCATCTTAACCCATATTACAGATCAATATGGCTCCGGTCATTATTTCCCGTGTTTAAGATTATCTAGCCCATTAATTAATTCAAGCCCCGAAATAGCTTTCCGTGAATTAATATCTTTTGTCCTTGGTCGAGGAACGGTTCAACATTATTATCCATACCGGAAACTAATTCCACTTGCAAGATTTGGTATGATAAAACTTATGAACCTCCCAAGGGGCAAATCAAGCAAGCGTGCTTGCACACGATTCTTCAGATTAAATCTTAGCAATCACATGTGACCAATAATATTGCCCAAGATAAAAAGTATTGAATCTCTCTACGATTCGCTACCCATGATAAGTCAAAGCAATAGTTACCGATCCCACGTGATCCTATTTAAGGGACGAAGGTTAGAAACAACGAACCACCGAGGTCTAATTCTTCCTTGTTCGATCTGAAGAATTTATCCTCCCAGAGGTCCTATTCAACAGATCGGTCATGCACTAGTGTAATCTCTTGGTCAAGACAAACCAATCCGAGCCTTACACCTCAACCTTTTCGCGATGGTTGTTCATTTCCATCTAGGTCGTGAATGGCGACTTATAGTTATGGGGACATTAATTTAATCTTACGTGATGGGTATCACTAAATTAACTTCTGATGTAACACGATCTGAATTATTGAACAGTTATGCAGTAAATATATATAACATTCATTCATATTTAAAGCATCAGTGATAAACAATTTATTTCAGTAAATAAGTCTGAAAATTCAGTTTCGATTATACAAAGTAAAAAGCATACTTTTCAGTATAATCCCAACATAAGAAATAACGAGCCACTGAGGTCTAATTCTTCTATATTTAGTACTGAAGAATTTATCCTCGTTGTAGGTCATATTCAGAGCATCATAATGCACTAGTGTAATCTCTTAGTCAAGACAAGCCAATCTGAGCCTTACACTTCAACCTTTCACGATGGATTGTTCATTTTCATCTAGGCTGTGAATTTGTACTTATTTACAAGGAACTGTTAATGTGATCTTCTGTAATCTGGTATCACCACATTAACTACAATGTAACACGTACTATTTATTGAATAGATATGCAGTAAATATATATAACATTCATTCATATTTAAAGCAACATGTGATAAATAATTTAATTTCAGTAAATAAGATAGAAATTCAGTTTGGTTATACAAAGTAAAAGCATACTTTCCAGTATAACCCTAACAATAAGCTCGATTAGGCTCGCGAGCCCATCGAGCCTAGTATTTAGGAACTCGAACTCGATAGCTACTTGAGTAACTCGAACTTGACTCAACTCGATTATACTCAAGTCAATTTTGATCTTTTACTTAATCGAACCCGAGTAGCTCATGACTTGGCTCGACTCACTTATACCCCTAGTCACATGTCGGAGGAGAAAACAGATAAAAAAAAAAGAGGGGGGAAGCGAGATGAAAATGGAGAGATTGTCGTTTTGTTCATACAGTAACACACATTTCTCTTTACGATAATATATTTGTGTGTAAATTAACATAATATTTAATACCTGCAAGTGTGTGTTTTTGTTTTTTCAGAGTGTTGTCAAATATGTTATACAAACATACACGACAACATATAACAGCTGAAGACTTAAAAACACTTTGCAAATGAATTCAAAATGTTGTATAGATTTAATTCAGTGTATACGAGTCCCATGGCTAAAAACTTCACTATAACAAAGTAGTGACACAAACAAGGACCTTTTACAAAATCTTAAAAGGTATAGTGTAAAAACACACTTCTCTAAACTATCTTTTTTACAGGTAAGGTAGCGATCATATTCGACCTAACATACAAGACAAAAAGACCCAATGTTGATAGGAATGATTTTAGGCATTCGACCAACACATATGGAGAAGACATTGACCCTAACAAAAACTAGATGCACTAAGCACTCATTAATGTCTTGTTTCTTGTGTGTTCCTCAATGTTTAGTGTTTCATGCAGTGTGTATTTATAGGCCACAAAATTCAACTACATATCCCATCCACTAGGCAGTTTGGACAGCCTAGGAAATCATTCCCCACTAACTCCATGTTCTCGATAATTACCCATGTTCTCCACAACTCTCACTTTTATTTTATCTGCAACCGCTTGACTTAAACACTTTTGTAAGTCATCAACATGTACACAAGAACATCGTGGACAACATAAAATATTCGAAGTTAGTGTTAGGATAAAAAATAAATTGATGTTGTCAGAAATGTTGAACAACATTTTGGACAACTAACTAGATCTCAACAGTAAACCTGTAGACTTAGTAAACTAATACATGAAAGTCATATATGTTTTCTGTAAACAATGAGACAACATAAATGCGAAATATTTTATTATGGTACGTCCAAATGGTGATCTCCATGTATCCTATAAAGTAAGATCCATTATCCATTATGTAACTTCCTTTAAACATGATTAGTATCTTCCCATATACTTTTAACTTGCTTCCACTATTAAACCAACTGTTTTCCATTATCCAATATTTCTCTAGAATATTCTCTACATATTATCCTGCAAAACACAACAAGAGAAATACCAAACATAATTACAAGATGTTGGTTGTGAAAGAAATGACAAATTATTGATGTTGTCACACATTAGTTATCACATTAAAAGCAACATCAACAAAAACCTAACATAAAAATATGTGTACTGAAAAAATAAGTATGTGTTATTTGTCCTTATAATAACACATATATGTATTTATATATAGTAACATATATTTTTTATTATAATAACACATACCTCGTAGTGAGTTCTGTTGTTTTGCCTTTGCACAAATTTTATAGAAATAGTGTGAGATTAGAGAGATTTCGATATAAATTATACTCCCTCCGTCCACCAATCTTATGTCTGATGCTTTTGGCACATGCTTTAAGAAAAAAATTGATAAAGTAGATAAAGTAAGAGTATTATAGGGTATTGGGTGGTCCATTTATAGATAAAGTGATTATTTGTGAGTAAAGTACAATGACATTTGATGTAATTAAGTGGTGATTGGGGGAAAAAGATAAATCAACTTTTGCCAAAAATGGAGTGTGCATAAGATTGGAGGATGAACGAATAAGGCAAGTGTGCATAAGATTGGTGGACGGAGGGAGTATCTTTTAGGATTTGATTAGTAGCATATTTTTTAAGATTTGATTATTAGCATATCTTATTATAAAATCTATAATATCTCATATAATGAATGATTTGGATTAAAAAAATTAAATGTATAATTGAGATTAAATTTAAAATTAGAGTTATTGAGATTAAAGACATTTTGAAATAGTGTGATCTGACTTTGCCTAAAAGTTTATCTTTGTCTATATATTAAGTGTTGAAGATGAAGATTGAAGATTGAAGATTGAAGATCGAAGATATAATGTTTTATTATCATAAATACTCAACTCGAGAGGCTCGCGAGCCTAATCGAGCTTGCACAGTTTTTACTATTATGCCATTAATTTTACTAAATATATATTTAAATTTTAATAATATATTTTATACTAGAATGTAGACCCGAGTATTACTAGGTATGAAATAAAATAAAAATTAATACTATTATCTTTTAAATTATATATTTAAAAAGTACTAATTTTATTAATTTAGCTCAACAATAGTCATGTTTTTTAAATTTTAAATATTTTATAAATACAATATGTAGGTTTTATGATTCGAAAATTATAAATCATCAGATATTATAATTTTAAAAAGGGTTTATAATGATTATATTAAAGATACATGTGGGTGGTAGTAATTTTATGCAAACCTAATATTATAATTATTTAATATTTTTATTTTAAGTATAATATTAAAATAATTATGTTCAAAATTTTATATTTCAAGGTATATATATGTTGGATGCAGGGGCGGACGCTGAAATGTACTCCAGCCAGAACAAAAAAATACCGATAAGAAATATATAAAATAATTAATTAATAATTAATAATTTAAATTACAATTGACCATGACAGCTTGTTAAATTAGCATTCCTCCATTCATTACAGTGTCTAATTTTTACACTACAAACAAATATAGAATTGGAATTTCTAACATGGTACGAAATTTTCCTACAAAATAGTTACATCTTTTTTTTTTTAAGGGAGTTACATCCTTAAATACCTAACAAATTGCCTATGATATTTTAATATTCTAGGCAAGCATATTGCCTCTGATTCTTAAAGGCAAATAATTAACCTTTGAGCAAATTGCCTACATATTTGTAGTTTCCATAGGCAATACATTCAGTAATTGGGGATTGAAATTGTCTATATAATTAAGAAAAATTTTGGTAGACAATCATAACTATTTAAGGACTAAATTATTTTAGTTGGAAATTCCATAGGTATGCATGTTGAATTTTTTTTTAGGCAATTCTCTTTTTTTTTGTAGTGTTAAAAGTATTTATGAAATTTTAAAAATTTTGAGGAGTACATACGGTATTTTCAAGATCGAAATTTGAGGTGGGACAATTGTCCCACCTTGCCTCTATATACGCCAATGGTTGGATATGCGAGGATAATGCTAATTTATTCCATATATTATTGATAGACATATCATATCTATAACTCTTATCATCTTTCTGAAAATATCAATTACTCCCTCCGTCCTGATTTTCAAGTTAGGTTTAATTGATTATGTTGCATCTATTTGATAGATATGAGTTGAGTGAATTAAGTTATGTTTTTGTATTGAGTGACAGGAATTATTTAGCAAATTTTGATGATTAACCATTAATGAAATTTATATAATTGTTATATAAGTGTAACCACGTGCTCCTTGAAATAACAGATTAATCTTAGAATTATATATGTTTCATTGATATAAGAAATACACATTCAATTACTCATAATAATCTGTATGATTGGTTTTGGTAATTAGAAATATAGGATAAAAACTATTGGAAATACATTATGTCAATTTGCATTTTAATGGAAATAAGCTAATCTTCAATTCATTATCGTAACTGAAGAAACGAAATTGATTAAAAATGAATCATAAGCAGGTGGATGAATATAAGTAAAAATAAAAGACAAATTTATGATTTGGAGTGACGTAGGTCCCGAACGAGTTTTAGTGAGGCAGAAGTCTAGAGGGGATGGGTGAATAGACTTTTGAAACTTTTTCATGGATCAGGTGTGAATAGCAAGTATGCCTGATCAGAGTGTGTGTGAATAAGTTTGAACTGATATCCAACTTACTGATCGCCTGAGGGCAGATCAGTTCGGTGTCTATCAGTTTAACTGATGTGCGGAAGATAAGATTAACCCATGCGAAAAACTAGTTTTCTCAAATTAGATTCTGAGTAATCTGTATTGGATCAGATGACAAAATGTCAAACTGATCAGATCAGTTGCTTGGTGCAAATCTGATCCAGACTTAGAATATGCATGTAATACTTAAACAAGTAGTGTGCAGAATGTGTAAGGCAGGTAAGCAGATTCAGGCACACAAGATTTTTATAGTGGTTCAGACAACTTGTCCTACGTCCACTCTTCCCTATCAGCAAGGGCACCAACTTAACCAACTGGACTTAGTTTAATGTGTTAGTCCAACACAGTACAACAGATGTTTCAAGAGTTCTCACTCAACCAATCCCAGAAATCAGAACTAGAAACCCTAGTCTGAAATCTTGCTAAACAAACTTAACCTAACTTTTGGTTTGGGTATAAGATTTGTTGTGTTCCAACTGTAAATCTATCCTAGTATTTGGGTAGCCTAAAGCTAAAGGATAAGATTTCTGTGCTAAGAACTATGGGATGAACACTTAGAAAATATTCTTGATTTTGTGTTGTTCTTATGAAATTGCGGATAGCTTGAGCTTAATGATAATTTTCGTAACCTTACTATGAGGGTTTGATCTCATATATATAGGCACGAAATCGAACTAGCCGTTGGAGAGAAATTCATATTTCGGTCTATTTAAGGTAGGATTGCAGGATGGATATGACTTGCACAGAGGCGGTATGGCCGAAAGCATGCAATCTTGTCCTTTCTAGCCGTTTGACTATGAAGCGCCCGAATCCATAATGTCAACTCCAGACATACGTGTCTCGCTCTCATTCGTTAACAAGTACACTTATTCAGTGTTTGATTTACCAACTCAGTTTGACATTCTTCTTATCTGATGAGCTCGTATGACTTTGGTGAATCTTGGGTTGTCACCTGATTGAGCTGACCTGATCAGTTAAAAACTGATTAATCTACATGATTGAGTCTTCTGATGCAGGTTGTCTTAGCACAACTTGCAGACTCTATTTCGTTCTTCTGATGTAGATTATCTGAGGTCTTCTTTGTCTTGTTCTTCTGGTAGTCATCTGATCTTCAGGTCTTCTGAGTCTTCAGCTTCATGTCTCCACTTGATCATCTGACTAATCTGACTTGTTTGTTCTTCTGATCTTCTTGTCTTGTCTGATCTTCTTGACTTGTCTGACCTTTCTGATCTTCTGACCTGTCTGATCTTCTGACCTTCTGACTAGACCTATACATATTAAGTTCCCCCTCAATATGTGACCTATTTAATACATCAATTGTTCTATACAGTCATTATCAACTGGTCACCTTAACTTGATTTCTAGATCATCAGTCAGCTAACAGGTCTGTCTGGTCCTATTACAAGTGTTTTGGAACTTTCATCAAAACTATAATTTTCCCAACAAGTGATATTTATAGTTGTTCTCATTAAATTTGATAGTGAAAGGCGGTCGGGTGATTTACGAATTTAAGTTATTTGATTCTTTTTGGATTCGAGGTAAGTAGAAATTCATCAGCAAATACAATGCATAAACCTATTATTCTATGATTTATGTGTGTTTAGCTGGAAATACGTGGATATTACTCAGATTATGAGACTTGATTGTTGTTACATGATTATAGTAAACTGAACATGTTGGTTCAACAATGTGTGAATCTTGGGAGAGATCTGGTGTTGCATTGCATAAAACGTATCATGCATGAACATACTGATGTCGAGATATGAGTGATCAGAAAGAGGCGAGGTGAGGTGTTTTGGCCACATTGTGGTCAGTGTATTGAGCTTACTCCGGCGTGTATCCGGAAGTTTTATTCTGGCGTGTATCCGAAAGTTTTATTCCGGCGTGTATCCAGAAGTTATATTCCGGCGTGTATCCGAAAGTTATATTCCAACGTGTATCCAGAAGTTTTTATTCTGGCATGTATCCGAAAGTTATTTCCGGCATGTATCCAGAAGTTTTATTCCGGCGTGTATTCGGGAAATTGGGGCCCCCACCAAGTGATTATAAATGAAGAGAGAGAGGGAGAGTGGGAGAGAGAGAGAGAGAGAGGGAGGGAGGGAGGGAGGGAGAGAGAGAGAGTTTAGAGAGGATGTTGAAAGAAGTTTTTATCATGCATAATTTTTACTTACTGAGATTTATATGTCTCACCTAGTTTATGCATTGTAGGTAGTCATGAGATGTGGTGACGTGACAACCTTACTGGACAAGTTGTGGAGCTCTTGTAGGTTTTGAGTGGCTGTGTACATAGATGACGACCTATTGGCCATACCGTGTCTTATTTTGCTTCCGTTGTTATATTTTGTCTCTGTTGGGATATGTGTTGTCTTGTGTCTTGTTATTGGGGCTTGTACGTACTAGTGGGTGTTGGTTTGAAGTTTGATTGTGGGTTGTTAGGTGTTGGGTTGGAGTGTGATCGTGAATCGTCATATATATATATATATATATATATATATATATATATATATATATGAATACGAACATGTTATTTTGAGTGTGAAACGATGTTGATGTTATGTTGTTTAGGAAGAAAAAAATTGTAGCAGGGTTACAGATTGAATTTTATTTATATTTATATTAAGTGTGGTTAAATAAGGGTGGTCGTGACACTCTAATTGGATTTGATTGGTTTAATTAACGCAAATCATTTAATTTGATTGATTTGTCATTAATTCCCTTATATTTACAACCAAATATCAGTTCAATTCACCACATACGAGTATTCGAGTTCTCGTAAAATTTGACCGGCTTGAACCGTGTGTATATTAAATATTAATTATTTAATTATTTAATTTTAGAGTATGTGTGGCCTTATGCTTTTCTAGAAGAATAATATTAATGTTACTCTTTTTGCTCTTATTCTATTGAGTTTTTAATAGTTTAATCATTTATCATCTACTTAGTTTTACTTATCTTGCTTCCTTACAAACTAATCTATATATTTCAAAATATAAAGATTGTTTAATTTAAGGTGATGTCTTTTATGCACTAGGTGCATTGCGCAACTTAAGTGCATGTCTATGTGTAATCAAGTTGAATATTTAAATACAACAAGTTAAATGTTTTTAAAATACACTTGAGTGACATGGTGAATATGGTGTGTATGTTTACGTATTTATTAAATTAAGCTCAAATAAGCCTATAATATACGATGTTCATTGAGAAAAATATATTTAAATAAAAGGACTGAGAACTTTTTGCTTTAACTCTGACTTTGACTTCGCTATTAGCTACAGTGTGTACAGTTTTAACTTTTTTTTCTCACTATTAGCTATAAAATATACCATTATTATCTTTATTACCGGACTTCCGGCGAAGGGTCTCCGGGAGACGGCGCACCTCCCTGTGTGGGTGGTGTCGCCCGGATCTGAGCGAAAATGGTAAAACCCCAAATATGTGCCCAAACCCTAATTTTCTCAAACCCTAATTTCTGAAATTAAAGCCCTAATTTTCGAAATGTTGCCCTAATTTTCATAATCTGAACCATGCTCTTGATACCATATTATGCTATATTCAAAAGACATAATGTAGGAGAATTTTCTATGTATTGAATTAGGTCAATAGTACATATATATATACAAGTGAGTATTATCAATACCTTTACATGTTCAATCATCTTTTTTTTTTGCAGTCAATTATCGCGTGGCCCTACTCATCAATTTTTTTTATTTTACTTTTCCTTTTATCTTTTTATGTATATATTTACTTATTATTTGTTCTTTCCAATATTTATTATTTAATATTTTAGAGTATCAATTTAATTTTTTATTATTTAAAATTTTAAATATTTTCTCTTTGCATTATTTTTTTCCCTCCATTTTTTAGTTTCTATTTCAATCCCAGTAAATTTTTTGAATTTTAAATTAAAAAAAATGCTATTATATTAATTTTAAAAATTCATACTATACCTTCTCACATTAAATGCACAAAATATACATTAGAACAATAAAATAAACATTATTTTTTTGAGTGAACGACTTTCCACTCCATTTGTTAGGGTAATGTTACTAAAAGGTCCAAACATATATTTTTAAGTACTAAGAGATGCAAAATGGACTATTAAAAGTCTTAACTACCCTTCCTTCCGACTTTTCAGAAACCCAATCCCCCTACTTGATTAGACGTTATTTTGTCTTCCCCATGCAAAATAATTGATTCACTCAACCTCCCACACACCCCAAACAAAATTATTTCAGCTTGTATTTTTCACTGAGAGATATTCAAAACTCAAACACACAGCTTGTATGTATGAAGCAATAAAACAGATATGGAGAAATTACATACATTACAAAAATTATATACATTACTTGTTCGATAGTAAAATTTCAAAAAATTACAAAAATTAAAATCTATAAAATTTCAAAATTACATATTTTCATCCTCGTACATGCACATATGCATCAAATTTATGAACAAGTTATCAAATAACATGAACATGTTCATCAAAACATGAACTTGTTCATAAAAGAAAAGCCTAAAAAAATGGCGTAGAACCTCATCTTCATTTTCTTCCGGCTTCCACCAACAATGAACCCAGAAAAATCAAACTTTCGGGACCTCAGATCCATCTTCATCTTCTGTTTTCATATGAAATTTCCAGAAGCAAAATGCTTAGTAATCTACAATCTGCAAACAAAACAAAAACACAAAATCAAATCAAAAACAAAATTCAGACTCAATCAAAGAAATTTTCTTCCCCATTTTCAACGGGTATAAATTTCAGTAAAAATAGCACAAACCCCATCTCGAAGCTCAAAAAATCGAAGAAAAATTGCATAGTAGTGGGTATTACATGCGAAGTAAAGATGAGGAAGATTAAGACGACGTCGTCTTCGACGTTGTTGCCTCCCACCACCGACCCGCAGCCTCCCACCACCGATCTGCTACCCCTTTATCGGAAACGCCGCAAAAAGCCTAGATCTGCCACCATCTGCCGCCGTATCCGCCACCATCTATCGCCATCGCCGCCGTTAAATTAATACAAATCTTAGAACTTGGTTTCGGTCGGGCGCCGCCGCAGATGGTGTAGCGTCGGGGTCGTGGAGTCGAGGTTGTCTATGGTGGCGTCAAACTCGGTGGTGGTGGAGTGTGCTATAGGCGGCGGCCATTTTTCTGGGAGAGAGAAGATAAGAAAGTTGGGGAAAGTGATGAAGAAGAGGTGGGTGGGTTGGGAAAGTGATAAAGAAGATGTGGGTCGGTTGTTTGTATTATAGAAGAGAGAGGAGAGGAGTGAGAGACCAAAAGGGTATTATAGAGTTTTTATCATTGATTTTTGACTTTCTGAAGATTTTTTAATTTTTATTTTGGACCTAATAGGACTCTTATAGCCCATTTTGGATCTCATAATCTTTATTTCTATTTTTTTTTCTCCATTTTTTTAATTTCTATTTCAATCACCCAAATTTTTTTAGAATTTTAAATTTATCAAAAATGCTATTATATTAATTTTAACAAATTCGTATTATATCTTCTCACAATAAAATGTATACTCAAATAATAAATGCACACTCGAAATATGTATACCCGAACAATAAAATATACACTCGCTCAATAATTATGCTACATAAGCATTCCCTAATTTTTTATTTAAAGATAATCAAAATTAAAATTGGCTAGGTTTTGTATGCACCCGGGTGTACTGTATACTCATAGTGTATTTATAAGCGTGCAATTTGTTATTTTGAAAAATGCGAATTATTTACACAGAAAAGTGCAATTGTCACTATGCCAAAAACGCTGATAGATAGCGGTTTTTAACTGCTATTAAAATAGATAAAAAAAACCGCTATAAAACATGGTGATATTAAAAATGATGCTACAATAGCGGTTTTTGACCGCCGTCGTATCCCAAAAAAACCGATACTGTAGGTTTATAATCATTAACCTCATAACACATACGAGAGCAGTTTTGCACCACCTATTACAGCAGTTAATAACCGTCATCGTAAGTACCTACAAAAGCGGTTAATAACTGCTATCTTTCAACACACCTTTCAAATTTTGCAATTTATAACCGCAGTTATGTAACCCTTTTTAACAGCGGTTGAATGAATTCCCTTTTTTTATTTAAATCTTTAAATAATAATTTACAAATTTAATTTAAAATAACAAGAAAATTTTCATAAAATCAATAAATCCAAAAATTCACTATAGTACCAACCAATCATCACAATACTGTTCAAATGCATTACAACATCCATATAAAATCAACCATTACATAAAAGATGTTGCATCCAAAATATAATAAACATTAACATATCAAAGATGATGTCATTTCAACCGTCAAAATTAGATCACCGCATCTCGGTACATCCTTTCATTTTTCAGAAATCTTCTTCTTTCATTAAGATTTATTTCCGCTTGTGTAATAAACTAAAACCAAGAACAATGTAAGCAAAATGAATCTAAAAATAGCTAATGTACAAATAGATGTAAATAATTTGAGTCATGAAATAATGTTAAAACATTTTCAAATTACAATTAAAGACTCATAAGTGAAAGGCAGCATCCAAAAATTTTCTATCTTGTAAATCTACAAAAGGATTATTAAGAAGAACACCAACCAAAATACTAACTTACTGACAACCTTAAATTATATGCCAACATAAATAATGTATGATAAGATGAAATAACTAAAAATGGGTGTTTAAAAACAACCTTTACATAGCATATTTTCTGCCCATGCCTAGTACCTACTAGAAAAATACTCACTTCACAACCTGCATATATTTTTTCAAATAGAGGAACTGTAGGAACAGAGTTCCATAGATATGTATAATTTTGAAGAATATATCCTGCACATCAATCTCAATATTTACCCTTTTTTTTTTTTTATCATGTTTCTGTTTAGTTGGCCAACACTCTAATCCATGAAACATAGATGGTTTTATGTTGTTTCTAAAAAATTCTAGTAAAAAATTTCAACTAACAGAAGATTTATCCATTTCTTCAAACCAGTAGATTGATTCTTGTACATAACATCTTCATTAGTTTCCCCATTTTCTTTGATGCTAAATCCTGGTTACTTTAAATTTTTTTTTTTGATGTTAATTCAGGCCACCCTATTTTCATACTAATTATCCTATTGTTACTTCTACTTAATTCTACGCCATATTCAATTTAAATGACTAATATACATTGGATAATGCAAATGAATACTTATGCAATCAAGTTTGTTACTAATTGTCAAAAATATAGATAATTAAATCAAGAAAATTATACCCCAAAAAATTATCTAAATATATGGGAATACAAAAATCTGATAAAATCATAAACAATATTCTTACTGGAAATGTATCAGCATAATAGTCAAGAGGGACATGCAAATACCCAATACAGAGTCCATGTGGCAACGACAAAACCAGCAAGTAAATCAAAGCACCTGAACCCTACAGGAAATAGTATTAATGAGATTCTCAGGTAAAAAATTCAACTGTATAATGATTTTTCAAGTGCAATAAACAATCAGCCTGAAGAACATAGTGCAATACCATGACCTACTTAAATGGCATTAGACCTACTTCAAGTGATGGCGTTAAGATTATGAGTATCGTTGTAAAAAATTGAGATTGGGTCCTTCGAAGCGTTAATATATCAAATTTCAATGACAAACAAAAAATAGTTGAACTTGCACTATTTTGGAAAATGTAAAGTCATAGTTTACCTGTTAACTACTCGCTTCTTAGGCTTTTGTAGAGAAAATACTAGCTGAGATCCTTTTTCTCTTTTAATCATAAGGGCACAAATAATCTCAAATAGATCTGAATTACTTGTTTACTAGAAGGTATTTGGAACAAAATCTTTTTATTTATTTTATTAAAAAAAAAAAACTACATACATATATAATGCTAGTTGTGTGCATGGATATTATATGAAAATGATGTATCCTTCATATTTATAACTATTGGTGCACATTCATATCCATGTGTACTGCATGAGTGGTGATGCATGTAAAGAAGGAGGACTAGATGCTACAGATTTGCACCATCTTATCTACTCTTACTCTATTTTAATGTACTAGGAGTTACATTATAGTCTTGATGATCTTATCTTATGTTGTGGAAATCTGTTTAAAGACACAAACAAGCAAGTTCTATCAATCACAAATATTTTTCTTCTATGACAAAGAAAAATGGAATAAAGAACAAGCACATCGGTGGTTTGACTAGATACCAAATTCCAAATTATAAGTTATATAGAAGGTAATATTCTTTTTCACTTTCTTAGTTTCCATTTAACTTAGTAAAACATGAGTTGCCATTATAAATTATAAAAATATCATACTAGAGACTTTCAGCAACTAAAGCTTATCTAGCTCTAAACAGTTGTGTAGATTGTTGATTTTTTGCACAAAAGATTATACCATTTATGTAAGCCTCTATCACTACAGCCATAATTTTTGCAGTATATTTTGCAATTAATGGTACTAACAAAAATCAAATTAAATATCCCAACACATACTAAAGCAGTACAACATATGCATCTCAGAAATTTCAAAACCCATTACCCTTCAGATGTGACCAACTTGAATAATACTGTCTGGAAGTCCATGGGAATCACAGTTCCAGTCTCCCTCTGGAACGTCTTCAACCTAACCTCAGAAGCCTGAAGAGGTCGAGAAGAAAAGGGAAGTTTATCATGGCTGAATTAAAATACAGAACTAAACATGTATAAGGCTGCAAACGATTTCTTTTCTACCTCCCTACATCCCTCCTCTACTAAAAAATTATTAACTATTGTTTAAATTAAATTGGGAATGCATAAAAAAATTAGGGCTTACATGGGAGAAAGAAGGTTGAGGACTTGTGAACGACGTACGATGGACTGGTGGACGCTGGACGACGGACTGACGAACGTTGGACGATGGACTTGTCGATGTCAAAATGACAATTGAACGATTGGAACAAAAAATTGCCAGTGTGTTAATATGGGAACATAGTCGCATGCTTCTGTTTGTAATAGTTGTACTTTTTTGTTTTGTATAGTCGCACGCTTCTATTTTGTATAGTTGCACGTTTCTAAAATGCACTATGAAAGACACTGCGGTGCATCCGAATGCACATAAGACCCACTCATTAATAATTTCAAAATTTTCAATTTTTTATTACTAATACATACTTATTACATACAAAAAATGGGTGACAATTAATAATTACAATTTACTCAATCAAAAAATGTATGATAGCTCAATACAATGTACAATTGCTCAAATATAATGTACATGCTCTCAATAAATTATAATGTACAATCGCTCAATATAATGTACACACTCTCAACAAATGTACACTCGCTTCAATTGTCCGGTCCCACTTATTGAAATCCCTTTAGATCGCATTATAGTGCTGGAAAAAAAATCAAGAAGAAAATTATTATACTGCAATAGTAGAGAAACCAAGTGCTAAATAAAGTGTTATGATGCACGATCTGATAACTATTACTCTCTCCGTCTCGGAAGACTCTGCGCCAACTTTTTGGTGCAGAAATTAAGAAAAATTGTTTTATGGGGAATAGTAAGTGTGTATGAGGGTAATAAGTGTGTATTGTAAGAGTAATAAGTGTCCATTTTTTGGTGTGCAAAGTTTTATAAGACAAACCAAAAATGAAAGTGTGTTAAGTCTTCTGGAACGGAGGGAGTAACAATTTCAACATCAATTCTTGAAATTCTTGAACCGGTCCATAAAGTACCAGTACACCACATTATTATTTCAGGCTGGCATCTTTGCTTTTCCTTCAATTTTAAAACCTTATGCCTGGACGAGAATTACCCGCCTTAATTAATTATTAAATCTTCTAAAAAAAAAAAAATACTCCCTTCATCCCAATTTTAACTGCATTCTTTTCATTTTGGACGTCTCAATCTTAACTGCACATTTCTTTAAATGGAAATACTCACTTTAACTCACATCCTTTAAACACTCACTAATTTACCATATGTCACTCTCTCACACCTTCAACACTTTATCACTTTATCATCTTTAATAAATATTATTCTACTCTTCTATAAAGTTGAATTCTCCTTTCTACCCCCAACAATTTATCACATAAAATATTAATAAATAACTATTTCTTAAACTCCAAGCACCACGATAAACCACCGAGATAAGATTGGGGCCGGAGGGAGTAATAATTATCAATTTGCTCTCATTCTCTCTTTGCTTCTCACTCTCACTTTCTCTATCTAAAAACATAAAAAAGTTAAAGAAAAGAAGAATAACAAAAAGAAGAAGACAAAACATCTCTACTTTGGTATTTTCATCGAGATCCACGACCACCCCCGACCTCACATTCTCTCTCTCGATCTCATGCCCACGCGCTCTCTTCCTCAATATACACTAACAGGCAGTTTGTAAGAAATTCATCTTCCCTTCTGTTTGAAGTGTTGTCTTGACTAAGTTCATAGCAGAAAATGTTCGCTTCGTAGTAGCTGTAGAAACTGGAAGTGTGAGAACAAGTGTTACTAATCTAAACAACAACGGATAGTGATTTGATCTCCTAGCCTTCACCAACCATTGACATAAATCAAAAATTGTTGTCAATGCCTCAAAATCTGGAAGTTTTCGCGCTTGATCCAAATGCCTCAAAAAATTTGAGTGTCGTGACTAAAACTCACTACAAAAAAAAACGGGGTGTATTGACGGTTTTGGTGACGGTTTTCTAACCATCGAGAAATCGAGGGTCGCTAACATTTAGCTACGGTTATTACAACTCCATCGCTAATTAGCGACGGCTTAGTACTGTTGCAACATAGCGACGGTTTTGGCGAAGGGCGTCTAGGTCTGGACCCGGGTTAGAATAATTGTCGCTAAACCGTCACTACACCATCGACAACATAGCGATGGTTTAGTGACGATTAACTTACGTCGCTATTAGCGACCGCTATTTTTCGTCGCTATATCCGTCGCTAAATCGTGAATTTTCGAAAAAAAATATGGCTCACGGTGGTTCGAACCTGGGCCCGAAAGGCGCCCGGGTGGGCACCGAACCACCCGAGCCTCGGACCATCTCAAACCCAATCACCAAGCATCTCATATATAAGTCACCAAGCCTCCCAATTAAATGAGGCAATTATTCGCTCCCATGGGGGACCGAACACGGGACCTTGAGCGGAGATCAATTCCACTCGGGCACTTGCTTTCTTGCGTTTACTTAATGAAATTAATTCTATATGTCCTAAAATTTGTTTTATTTACAATTTTTTTTTAAATTTTTTATTTCAATTATCTTATTTATTAATTCAATCACATTTTTATATATTAATTTTTTTATATAAATAAAAATTAAAATTAAAAATTATATTATATTATATTATATTAAAATTATAGTTTTTACTTATTTTTTAAAAAAAAATCTTGTCTTTTCTTTTAAACACGTAATAATTTTTTTCATCTAAACAAGTAATACTTTTCTATCTAAATAAATAATATTTTTCTATTTAAACAAGTAATACCATTTCATCTAAGCAAGTAATACTTTTCTTTAAACAAGTTATACTTTTCTATCTAAACAAGTAATACTTTTCTATTTAAACAAGTAATACTTTTACATCTAAACAAGTAATACTTTTCTTTAAACAAGTTATATTTTTCTATCTAAACAAGTAATATTTTTTTATTTAAACAAGTAATACTTTTCTTTAAACAAGTTATTTTTTTATTTAAACAAGTAATACTTTTCTTTAAGCAAGTTATACTTTTCTTTAAACAAGTAATACTTTTACATCTAATCAAGTAATACTTTTCTTTAAACAAGTTATACTTTTCTATCTAAACAAGTAATACTTTTCTATTTAAACAAGTAACACTTTTACATCTAAACAAGTAATAATTTTCTTTAAACAAGTTATACTTTTCTATCTAAACAAGTAATACTTTTCTATTTAAACAAGTAATACTTTTCTATTTAAACAAGTAATACTTTTTCATCTAAACAAGTAATAATTTTCTTTAAACAAGTTATACTTTTCTACCTAAACAAGTAATATTTTTCTATTTAAACGATAAATAAACGATAGAACAAAAATATAAACGATATTAACATTATACATACATAAACAAGTAAATTGTTCACAATAAATAATTAAAAAAAAGTGTCGCCTCATGAATAATCATAAAAAAAAAAACAGAGCTTCAATCACCGCCCCGGATAATAATCATTTGCATCATCCCCCAAATTAGTAGTAAAATTATTAGCAAAAAGAAAAGAAGGATCGAAACGGATATCATCGGCGCCACTGCCACCACCACCGCCACCGTCATCTCTAACCCCGGCCTCGCTGCCACTGTCACCGCTGCCACCACCTAGGTCATCGTCCTCATCGAAAAGGTTATCGAGGAAATAATCGGGTGGGCAATTCGTTCGATTGGTCAGTCGGGAAGCAAGTCTCCGCCACTTTCGTTCATTTTCTTCTCTAAGCTCGGTCGTCACCGCCTCTCTAATATATTCAACCGTCTGCTGAGGTGGCTGTGGCGGCTGCGGTGCTGAAGTAACATAGGAGTGCGAGGCAGTAGGGTTGTGTCTCCTCGATCGAGGCGCGGACAACCTACCATACCGAGCACCCGCTGTCTATCGATGTCGGCCTCCTCCACATAGATCTGATTCAAATTAATTGGAGGAGGTGGTGGATTTGAACATGACGGTTCACCCATCTGGGCCTGGGTGGCAGCTTCAACCCTCTCTCGCACCGCTCTCTGTAAAAATTAAATATTATAATTAAGATCAGGTGTAATAATTACAAAATACAACATTAATTACTTACGTCTTGGCGTGGGTGAATGCGGTTGTAGGTGGAGAGGTCCTTGTCTCCTCTTCGTAGGGGTGGCAGTGTCAGCGTCTCAATAGCGTTTAGAGGCGCCCGAGTCGTAGTTCCTGTTAACAAATAAAAATATTAATATTAATTATGAACTTATTTTACAATTAAATAAATTATATTACTTATTTCCGCCCGTGCAGTGCCTCCTGATCATTTGGGATCCGGGTTTGTGCACAACAATGCCCCCATCCCCTCCTTGCTGACTCAGGCGATTTTGGCGATTCTTCCAACACATCTCTACGGTATCTTTGGATCGCTCCAAACCGCCACAATCGGCCTTGACACACTGGGTCCATCTCATCCGTCATATCCGGGCCTTCATCCTTCCACGGCATGCCACCTATAAAAGCAAGTCCTTGTCAGGGCTTGGGCAAGCTTCTGAAGCGACTTGTAGAAATCGGTCGGTGTCAAACTATCCTCTCCGCCAAATACATTTTCGCATTTCATTAACACAAACTTTATTTAATTTATATATAACAATATATATATATATATATTAAATTAAAATAAGTAATCAATTATTGTATGTACCCTAAACTCGTCGAAGTAGAGTTGTCATTGTTCTTTAGACACGCCTATCCATTTGTGGGCCCCCACAACAATTTTAACTTCGCATAAAATGGAGTTGGTGGCTAATTAGGAAGCCTCGTGACCAGGTATGATCTTTGAAACATATTAAAAATTAATAAGTATAATCAAATAATTAATTGTATACCTAAACAAATTAGTAAGTAAAAGTTATAATTTACCTTCACGAGCTCGGATCGATCGACAATCGAGCGATTGGAAATTTGAGCAATGATGAGAGAGGTCGAACCCGAGCTCGACCTTCTTGGAGATGACCTATCGGCGGAGTCTTGTGCGAGTTGGACTGTCGTGGGTCGGTGGGTCTTGAGTTCACACGAGGTCTAAAGATCCTCTTTCTCCTAGTGCTTTGAGAACCATTTGTTGGGATTATCTTGAAAAGTATGCTTTTTACTTTGTATAATCGAAACTAAATTTCGGACTTATTTCTTGAAATAAATTGTTTGTCAGCGATGCTTTAAATATGATTGAATATTATATATATTTTTTGCATAAGCTGTTCAATAATTAATTATGTGTATTTACCTGCATGTAGTTAATTTAGTGATGCCGGATCACGAGAAGATTAAATTAATAATCCCTTGTAACTAAAAAGCACGCCATTCACGACCTAGGTGAAAATGAACAACCATCGCGAAAGGTTGAGGTGTAAGGCTCGAGATTGGTTTGTCTTGACCAAGAGATTACACTAACTAGTGCATGGTGATCTTGTTGAATAGGACCCTCTGAGGAGGATAAATTCTTGAGGCCGAACAAGGAAGAATTAGACCTCGGTGGTTCGTTATTTCTTAACCTTCGTCCCTTAAATAGGATCACGTGGGATTGGTAACTATTGCTTTGACTTATCATGGGTAGTAATCGAGGAGAGAGAGATTCAATACTTTTATCTTGGGCAATATTATTGGTCACGTGTGATTGCTAAGATTTATCTGAAGAATCGTGGTGCAAAATCGCTTTTGATTTGCCCCCTTGGGAGGTTCATAAGTTTTATCATACCAAATCTTGCAAGTGGAATTAGTTTCGGTATGGATAATAATGTTGAACCGTTCCTCGACCAAGGACAAAAGATATTAATTAACGGAAAGCTATTTGGTGGCTTGAATTAATTAATGGGCTAGATAATCTTAAAACGGAAATAATGGCCAGGAAGCCATATTGACTATAATATGGGTTAAGATGGATAGTCTGATAATATTAATTATGTAGTGGGATTAATTAATATTTATGGGCTTGAATTATATTGTGGTTCAATATTAGATATTCATGATCCATTAGAAGGTACAATCTTAATTCTCTAAAAGGCCCCAAGTAGCCCAACATATAGTCCAATAAGCTGAAAAGGTGATTAAAATAAAATAAATATTGTTGCTTATATTTCCTCTAAATTTTCAAAAATTATGGATAAAAGGGAGAAAGATTTTCTTTGAATTTTGTTATGGAATGAAGATATGTATTCTTGGAATACAAGATTATCTCATTAAATTCAAGAAATCCCCCACTTAGTTATTCATAGTGATATTTCAAAATTTTTTGAAAATAGGGGCAAGAAAGATTTTCTTGATTTTCTTGAAAAGATATTATGGAAGATATGTATTTCTTGAAATACAAGAATATCTCATAAAATTCAAGAAGATCAAATCTTGGATTCTTGCACACTCAAATTTTGAGAAAATAATGCCATAAAATAGAGGAGGTGGAATTTTGTGGAATATTTTAATTATGGGAAAAAAGAATATATGGGATATATTCAAGATTTCTTAGTGACCAAGAAAAGTCTTTTCCCACATTGAAAAATCACTAAAATTTCGTTCACCCTCCCTCATATATAAATAGGGGATGATTAGTTCATTCCCAAGTACAATTCCATGTCTTTGGAAATATTAACAAATCCATAAGTGGTGCAACAAAGTTTATTTTTTCCTTTTGTTAATTGTTAGCAGTATCCTTCCACGGATTGTCGAGCAGCGAGGGCTAAGGGAATACTTAGGGAATCCTTTTGGTTAGTCCGTCGACCAAATTTTTGTCATCGAGAATGCGTTCGCGTAAACCGTAGATTCCGCGTCGCGTGGGTTTCACGTGGCTTTTTATATGCATGATATGTTGTTGTAATTATTATTTGAATTAATATAGGATTAATTCATGCTAGTAATAATTAATGAATTAAATTTGTATTTAAATATTCACTTAGAATAGATCTGTGCGAATCATTCCCCAACAATTTGGTATCGAGCCCTTTATTTTAGACTCTGATTTTTTAAATTGTAATTTAATTTGTGGACATTAAATTTGAAATTGGATAGTAGAACTATTAGATACATTTTGCGGTATCAATTGTCATGGATTTTAATGTTTTATTTTGCATGCATATAAAAGCGTGGTTGATTAATTGATTAGATTCGGATTTGTTTTTGCCTCGTGAGAAAATCCACGAGTAGACTAGGATTTGTTTGATTTGATCAATTTAATAGACTAGTCTAGATTTAGGTTTATTTATTTTTTGTAAATAAATTTTAGCAGGATAGGAACGAAGAGACGAAAAAGAATTAAGGGCGAAATCTAGAACCGAGGCGTAGTGGCGGTGCGCCGCGTCTGGCACGCCATGAGGCTTGGCGCAGGCAAGATGGAGAATACAAGACGGGTGCGGGGTGCCGCCACTCGAAATGACGGGGCATGTGGCGAATGCGGTGAGCAAGTCTGCACCGCCAGAGCTGCTGGCTACTTAGAGACGCGGGCGGCGAGCGGCCCAGAGCGTCTTGGCGCGATCGCTTGTCGCCGCCGAGATCTCGTAACGACTGTCGACATCGGAGGCGCGGAGAGATCGTGGGCGCTGACCCGGGCGGTGCCTGGTCAGTCCTAAAGCCAGCGACGCCAGGCGGACGCGGCGTGCATCATGCCATGAAAGGAGCTGCTTATGGCGGTTCGAGACGGAAATATTTTTTCGAGACGATGTTTCTTCAAGATAAAGCCAAGAAAAATCAAACCATGACAATTGAATAATTTGTGCCCAATATGTTTATTTTTCATTTTGCTTGATTTATTTGTCTTTATCTTATGCTTTATTTAATTTGTTTAAATGTGTTTGCATGAGGGTTGCCAAATGAAAAAATCTCAACTTCAAAATTACTAAGTATGTTTTAAATAATTAATTGACAATTTTATTAGGATAATAAAATTGAATTAATTTTGACCTCCATGATTTATTTATTTGTGAATTCTTTTGGAGAAATTCCCCCGGGGACGGTCAAAAGATAGGTTTCACATGAATGAATTCCAAAGCGGATGATTGTGGGTTATTACTAGTGGCGGCGATGACCCTCCCCGCGAGGCTCGATCAAAGCAAAATAGTAATCTGTATTTAATCATGGTTATTACTTAGGTATAAAATTAATATGCATATATACTTCCCGAAGTCCTGTCAATTTTATATTGGTCAAGTGTGAGCCAACTATTAATCTGGATATTAAGGTTTGTGCTTGTTCTTGTTTGTAACACCTTGAATGTGTTTAAATAATGCCCGTGGCTTATTTAAACTGTTGTTTTGAATGTTGGGCGATGCATGTTCATTTTTTTTTTTGAGATTTTAAATATAATGAATGTGATCGAACCATGTGATATACTTGTGCTATTGCATATAGTTGTTTATTTCGATTCGACATGTCGTTACCTTTTAATCCTTTGTTATTATACTTAAAGTCAATACAATATGTATGGAAACTATATTGATTGGAAAATTATAATTGTCTAGCGCACAAAAGCACAAGTGGATTTTGACACACAAAAAATCGGATGAGCCAATGACGAGTCAAAACATACGGGACTCGTCGGATCACCTTCTTGAGATGTCGTTTGAAAATGGTGGAGGAAAAACCGTAAGGGATTACGTCCTCAAAATAGATGGCCCATCCCGAACAAACTTGAGATTGGAAAGTGCAGATTATGATCTAGAGACTCGAGATGAATTTGGTACTTCATTCTCGCCGAGAAAGGTTTTTGAGCATTTTGGCCTCGCTAGCTAATTTGTTGCAAACTTTTGGACTCGGCGAAATGATGATAAAGACACCAAACTCAAGCTTTGACGGCAAGTGGTCGTCTTCATCTTCTAGGCCAAGGGTAGGCAAGATAAAGGAGAGGACCAAAGGCCGTAAGCAATAAAACTCAATTGTTGCCAAAGGCGATGGTAAGATGAAAGGAATGCTCGTTGAGTCGAGGAAAAAAGGAAGTGCTTAAGGCTGCGGTGAGAGGACAATGGAGGTTTTGCCTGTTCCAACCCCAAAAGGAGCGGAAAGAAAAGGTAATTCTCACACACTAGTTGTTGAAACTTGTTTAGCGGGTATACTTCTCGTTCGTGGGTGGTTGATCGAGATCCACTAATCATGTTGGCTTCCGCGGGTTCTAAATGATCCGGCGGCGTAGTGGGGTGAGATCCTCATCTGCTGGGCAACGTTTAAAGTAGAAGACATTGCAATGCTACGTAAGTGGCGAGATATTGCGATCTTCTGCGGTAACGATTATTATAATCTACATAAAGTAGAGGACATTGCAATGTCTACATGAGTAGCGATTTAGCGATGGGAGAAGTGCACCTATCTTTTGAAGATAAAGATTTTTTTGAGATTATCTTTGTGTTCCCGATTTTAGAAAAAATTCACTTTTCGGTTTCTAAAATTCGATTAAAGGACACTAACTTTCTTCTAATAAGAATGACATCATTTTTGAAATGATGAGTGTATCTAATACGGGACATTGATGGAAAATCTCTATACAATTAAGCTGTGCACACCACTCACGAAATGTATCTATAACACATCAAGCTGTTTCGAGAAAAGCGTTCATCGGACTTGAGCGAGACACTTCTTTGGCATCTAAGATTAGGTCATATAAATCCAAAAGAGGATCAAAAGGTTGGTGAAAGATGGTTCCTTTGGGCGTCTCCAAGTTGAATCGATTCCAACTGCGAATCATGTTTGGAGGGTAATATGACCAAGAGGGCATTTGGAGCCAAGGGAATAGGACCAAGAAGTGTTAGAGATCGTTCACACGAGATGTATGTAGTCGATGTCAGCAAAGCAAGAGGAGGTTATGAGTAATTTTATTGATGATTACTCAAGTTATATTTTCCTTATGAAGCATGAATCGAGACCTTTGAAATTCTAAGAATTTAAGGCTCAGCGGAGAATCATATGGAAAAAGCGTATCAAATCTACGATCGATGCATTGAAGGCGAATACCTCAACAATGATTTTTTGAACTACTTGTCGATGAAGGGATTGTATCGACTCCTTTGCACGGGAACCCCTCAACAAAATGGGGTTTTGCGAGGCGAACAACATAATTCTTTTGGAAATGGTTAGATCAATGATGAGTTATCTGGATCTTCCCGAGTGGATTACAGGGTCATACCTTGAAAACAACAACTTACATTCGAACTTGGTGCTACCCAAATCGGTTCCCAAAAAGCTTTGAAAGAATTGTGGATGAAGGCGCGAAGCCCTAGTATGAACACGTGAGAACTTTGGGGTGTAGGCCTACATGTTGGACAAGGAAGCCCGTAAGTTGGATCCTCGATCGAGAATTAATTAAAATTTTTTGTAGGATACCCCGAGGGAACAAAAGGGTGTATGTTCTATAGTTCGAAGATCAAAAAGATGGACATCCGCACCCACTTTAGATTTTGGAAGAAAAAACTATATGAACGAAAAACCCAGTGAGATTACCTTAAATGAGCTTAGAGGGCAAACCTCAATACCAATTTATCTTAGATGATATACCAAATGATCGTTTTTCTGGCGGAGCCTCGTTATAGTGGGAGGGTTGTTGGACGGCGAGAGATTCATGGGAATAGGAGAGTCCTCGGACTTGATTAGGAATCGGACCCATGGACATATGTTGAGGCAACTCCAAGATAAGGATCAGATTCTTGGCAAACAACAATGAAAGCCAAGTGGGTTTTATGTTTCATAATAGAATGTGGGAGCTAAGTCGAACCACTTAATGGGGGTCAAACCCATTGTATGAAAGTTGGTATATAAGAGGAAAAGAAATTTGGGCGTGAAAGGTTGAAACCTTTAAAGCAAGAGGTAATGGCGAAAGGTTATACTCGAGAAAAAGAAAGGGATCGATTATGAGAAACTTTTTAAGCACGTAGCCATGCTTAAGTCTGTTGGGATATTTTAGTTTTGATGAATTATGCCAAAACATTATCAACTTGTGTTTTTGAAGCTAATCTAAGGATAACAAGTTGAGGGAATGAGAGAACAAATTGAGGGGAACTCAACGAAATCGGGCGTAGATGATCGAGATCGAGCCCGAACTATGAGCAGAGACCGATAGAGATCGGATGAGTAAGATGAGTTCTGGAGTTAAGCGATGAAATTTGAAAAAAATCAGAAGAAAAGATAAAGCTAAAGCCGGTGATCGGAAGAATCGAAGGTCAAAGATCGGATAGCCCGAGCCGGACTGATCGAAGCCGGATCGGATGACCGGATGACTGAAGATCGGAAGAAAAGGTTGCGGATCGGAAGAGGAGCATGATGAGACATTCGAGATCGAGCGTGATCAAGATCGGATATGAAGATGTCGCGGATGATCAAAGATCGGGCGTGATTGAGATCGGATGTGCTAAACCCGATATCTTAACCTAATATGCTAACTTTGATGTACTAATCGTCACGGATACAGCGATATCGCGACCGATGCTATCTTGATTTGATCATGTGATTTGTCGGATCAAGCGGTAGAAATCGATATCGGGGCAATCTGCATACGGTCGGAAAAGAAGTCAAGAAGAAGTCATCTGAAGTCATATTCTGAGAATCGAGGAATACTCGATGATCAAGTTAGCTGATGCTAGTGACACGAGGGTTGGTTATACGAAGACAAGAAGAAATGAACTCGATGAAAGTGTCGATATACTGATCGAAAGGTCGCCGAAGAGAAGTCGGTGTTTGAGATAGACCCGAAGGCTCGGATGGGCCGAAGACATTTTGAGACTCGAGAAGATCTGAAAGAATATAGCCGTTAGATTCGGTGGCCGAGGACCAATGAGAGGAAGACAACTTGACTGAAAAAAGGCGCGGAAGCTCTGAGAATAGTATGGATTTGAATGTGACTCTTCCAACGGTAACATTCAAATCCACACTATAAATGAAGTTCTTCCTTCATTCTAAAAAGAGGTGGAAGAGTGTTGAAAACTCTGAGCCAAATCATCTGCCTTTCCACCATAGAACCACGAGCAAAGAAATACCGCATACATTCAAGAAGTGTTCTACCCTAGATCTAAGCATAAATGCCATATCCCAAGCTTAGAAGATTTTTCCCAACCTTAGCATTGAAAATTTAAACAAATGTAAGGAAAATCTCACCCCTAGTTAAAACAAACAAACCTTTACCCCAAACCCGGGTTAACCCGGTTAAGTTTGTAGGTGAGTGTGAACTTCGGTAAAAATCTAGCAATCGAAAGGGAGGGTAAGCAATCCGTGAGGTGATAAGTCCGTTTGAGTGTGAACTCGGTAAACATCTATTGGGTGTTGGACTAACACGTTAAACTAAGTCGATTGGTTTAGTAGGTGCCCCCGATGATAGGGAAGAGTGGATGTAGGAGTTGCACTCGAACCACTATAAAATCGTGTGTTCTTTCTTTGCTTTATGTTTATACTTGTCATATGCATTCTATCATAAGCAAAAACAACACACATGAGTTTAAAATGCAAAAATCTGGGAATCACTCGCCCTCACTTTTTTTTATATGCATGTTGAAATGTTTTTGCTTCATGGCGCAAAATTGGTTTTTTAGGGACCATCAATTGGTATCAGGCGGGTAGTTCAACGGGTCACCAATTTTCAAAGTGACCACCTGAGGCGATCTTTTAAAACAAAAACCGATCTGTGTAAATGTATATATATTAATGTTTTGGCGTCATTATCAAAAAAATTGTTGGGATATTTTAGTTTTGATGAATTATGCCAAAACATTATCAACTTGTGTTTTTGAAGCTAATCTCTGAGATAACAAGTTGAGGGGAATGAAGAACAAATTGAGGAACTCACGAAATCGGGCGTAGATGATCGAGATCGAGCCGAAATTATGACGAGGCTTGATCGAGATCGGATAAGTAGAATGAGTTCGAGTTAAGCGATGGTGAGCAAAATCGGGAAGAAAAGATAAGCTAAGGCGGTGATCGGAAGAATCGAAGGTCAAAAGATCGGATGACGGAAACGGACTGATCGAGGAAGACGGATCGGATGACCCGGATGGCTGAAGGTCGAAGAAAAGGTTCGCGGTCGAAGGCGGCGGATCGAGGTCGAGATCGTGTGTCGAAGTCGGATATGAAGATGTCGCGGATGATCAAGATCGGGCGTGATTGATCGGATGTGCTAAGCTGATATATTAACCTAATGTACTAACTGATGTACTAATCGTCACGGATCTGGCTGATATCTTTGATGATCTTTATCTTGATTTGATCATGAGCTGATCGGATCGGTGAAGAAAATCGGATGCCGAGACCGATCTGCATACCGGATCGGAAAAAAGTCATCGAGAGAGTCATCACGAAGTCATATTCACTGAGAATCGACGTCTACCGATGATCCAGTTAGCACGAAGTCTTAGTGACACAGGGTCGGATTAATACGAAAAGCAGCCCGGAACTCGGTCGACTGAGTGTCGGATGATACTGATCGGACAAGGTCGGCTGAAAGAAAGTCGGTGACCGGCTCCGGATAGACCCAAGGCTCGGATGGGCCAGAAGACTTGAGACTCGGGAAGATCTGAAAAAGAATATAGCAGATTAGATTGGTGAGGACCAACGAGAGGAAGACAACGACTGAAAAAAGGCTGCGGAAGCTGAGAATAGTATGGATTTGAATGTGACTCCTTCCAGCGGTAACATTCAAATCCACACCTATATCTAAGTTCTTCCTTCATTCTAAAGAGGTGGAAGAGTGTTGAAAGCTACCTGAGCGAATCATCTAGCCTTTCCACCATAGAACACAGAAAGAAATACACGCATACATTCAAGAAGTGTTCTACCTAGATCTAAGCATAAATGCCATATCCCAAGCTTAGAGAGATTTTCCCAACCTTAGCATTGAGGCTAAACAAATGTAGGAAAAACCCCTAATTGAAACCAAACAAACCTTTACCCAAACCGGGTTGGTCGGTTAAGTTTTGTAGGTGAGTGTGAACTTCGGTAAAAATCTAGCAATCTCGAAGGGAGGTAGGCAATCCGTGAGGTGATAAGTCCGTTTGAGTGTGAACTTCGGTAAACATCTATTGGGTGTTGGACTAACACGTTAAACTAAGTCCAGTTGGTTTAGTAGGTGCCCGATGATAGGGAAGAGTGGATGTAGGAGTTGCACTCCGAACCTTTATAAAATCGTGTGTTTTCTTGCTTTATGTTTATACTTGTCATATGCATTCTATTATAAGCAAAACAACACACATGAGTTTAAAATGCAAAAATCACGGAATCACTCTGCCCTTTTGTTTTATATGCATCGATTTGAAATGTTTTTGCTTCCAACCTAGCAAGAAAATCGGTTTTCTTTGGGACCATCAAAGTCCATCCGTATTCTCTTATCGATTCTTTGTGCATTTTGACTTTAAAAATGGCGGATGGATGTCAAGAGCGGCTTTCTTAACGGAAGTCTTGATGAAGAGATCTATATGCAACAACCCCAAGGTTTCATTGAAGCGGCCAAAAGAACATCTTGTTTGTAAGCTCAAAGAAGTCCATTTACGGACTCAAAGCGGGGCATCGAGCTTGGAACCAATGTTTTTGATCATGTTATAAAATCTTATGGGTTTGATCAAAACAAGTTTGAAAGTTGTGTGTATAAAAGTGTGTGGGCTGCATTGGTATTCTTAGTACTATCGTAGATGACATTGTGATCATCGGGAGCGATGTTAAGGTGTGGTCGGGGCGTAAGGGCATGGCATTTCAAAAGCAGTTTGATATGAAAGACTTAGGGAAAGCGGACACATCCTTGGGATCAAGATTACTAGAGATCGCAAGAAAAGGATGATCGGGTTATCATGAAATATTCATACATTGACCTTTGGTTTTAAAGCGATTGACATGCAAGATTCCAAGAAAGGATTAAGTACCTTTCCGGACTTGGAATCCATCTATCCAAGAAAATGTCCCTAAGGCGAAAAAGAGATAGATGACATGAAAGGCATTCACGCGTGGCGTTTGTAGGAAACCTTATGTATGCAATCTTCAGGTACGAGGCCGGATATATGCTTTGCCGTAGAGTATGGTAGCAAGATATCGAGTAACCGGGGAAGCGAATTGGACTGACATTAAAAATATTCAAGTATCTCGAAAAAACTTCGGGATAGAATGTTGATTTATCGATCGGATACTCAATCCCATCGGCTACATGGACTCGGATTTCAATCAGTTAGATTCGAGAGATTATACGCCTCGGTTAGTGTGTTTCCATTTTGGGAAGTGTAGCCATCAAATGGGCCGAGTGTGAAAAGCAATGCATCCTTGACTCAACCATGGAAGTCGGGTAAGTAATTGCTTGTGGGCGTTGAAAAGAACCGATTGGGCTCTAGACCTTCTTAGTGGACTTGGATGGTGTTACGAATTTGTCTAGCAATATACGCTATGGGCGGGTTGCAAATTCAAGAGAACCAAGAGTCCACGAGTCAAACAAACACATTAAAGGAAAAGACATCTTATCACGAGAAATCGTTAAGAGAGGAGATATAGATGTGGCAAAGATAGCGTTTGAGGGCGACTGGCAGAGATCCATTCCAAAGCGTGCGCCTCTGAATACATTCGAGGGAACATGTGAGTGGAATGGGTGTCAAGACCGTTAATCCAATCGCTTTGAAAGTATAAGTGGGAAAAATTATTAGGTTCGTGTAGGTGACATTAGATGTGACTACTCGAGGCGTGTGTAGTATACTAAAAGGGACTTTGAGTATAAGTGGGAGATTGTTGGGATTATCTTTGAAAAGTATGCTTTTTTACTTTGTATAATCAGGCTGAATTTTTCGGAACTTATTCTTTGCAATAAATTGTTTTCAGCGATGCTTTAAATATGATTGAATGTTATATATATTTCTTGATAATGTTCAATAATTACGTCGTGTTCGTAGTTAATTTAAGTGATACGGATCACGAGAAGATTAAAAACGGTCCTTGTAACTAAAAGTCGCCATTCACGACCTAGGTGGAAATGAACAACCATACGAAAGGTTGAGGTGTAAGGCTCGATTGGTTTGTCTTGACCAGAGATTACACTAGTGCATGGTGATCTTATTTGAATAGGACCTCTGAGGAGGATAAATTCTTGAGTGAACAAGGAAGAATTAGACCTCGATGGTTCGTTATTTCTTAACCTTCGTCCCTTAAATAGGATCACGTGGGATTGGTAACTATTGCTTTGACTTATCATGGGTAGCTATTGGGAAATTTATAGTTTTGATGAAAAAGTTCAAAACACATGTAATAGGACCCGGTCGGACACATTAGGTATTGATGTTTCCATTCTTTGCTATAGGAACTGTTGATAATGATTGTATAAAACAACCGATGTAATAGATGGGTCACATATTGAGGGGGAACTCAATATGTATAGGTCGAATCGAAGAAGGCGATATCTCAAATGAGCAGAAGCGTTAAACCCGAGCTAAAGATCGGTCGAGTGATCTAGTCGATAACTTCGCCAGGTCATGAAGCTCAAACCTGGAATACTAGAAGATCGGATGACTTCGGAAGATAAGACGAAGACCTACATCGACTGAGTCAGCGGTTGAAGCTAAGTCAGCGGGCACCGAAGACTCTATCAGTAGACCGATCGGTTCGGTGACGAGGTCAGCTCATAAGATGAAAGGCCCCGATGTTTCGTCTTATCATCGTCTGCGATCTAAACAAGAAGAATACCAACCTTAGTTGGAGGAACAACAACGCAAAAGCAAGGCTTCCATCAATAAGGAAGAGACACGCGTATGAACGAGTCATATTTCGCGGGATTTGATGTTGCTCTCTCAAGCGGCTATAAAATAGACATTCACGCCTTCGCCATGCCGATTTCTGAAACACGCCACATCAAGCTGCCAAGTCTACCTAAAATAGCACGAAATTCAAATTGCTCTCCAGCGGCTCTTTGATTTCAAGGTCTATAAATATGGGATCACACTTGAGTAAAACGGAAATGCTTGGACAAACAACATAATCAAGAAGCTCAAACTATAGTCAGTTTTCCTACGAAGAACACAACAACAAGCTTATTTTATATTGTGTTCATCCCATAAGTTCTTAGCAAGAAATCTTTTCATCTAGCTATTAAAATTTCTTATGCTAAAGGAAAGATTTCATAGTTGGAACTAAAAACAACCTTACCAAACCCAAGTTAGGATAAGTTGTTTAGTAAGATCTCGATCTAGGGTTTCTAATCTTGATTTAAGGATCGGTTGAGTGAGAACTCTTAAAAACATCTGTTGGTGTCTTTGTGTTGGACTAACACACAAAAACTAGAATCCGATCGGTTAAATCGGTTAAGTTGGTGCCCCTTGTGAAAGGGAAGTGGGCCGTGGGGTGGTTTTGTCCAGAACCACTATAAATCTTGTGTCTTTTCTTTGCTTTGATTATTTGCTCTCACATCAACAATCTTAAAGCGCATACATATTCTAAGTTAAGATCGATTAGCACCAAGTCGACGATTTCAATATATTCTGTCATCGATTAAAAAGATAAAACTTGGAATGCGATTTATCTATGCGGTTTTCACACGGGTAAAACTTAAGCTTCAAGACACATTGTTAATAGATAGTTACCCGATCTTTTTTTGCTCAATAAGTTAGCTATCGGACCAAAGCCGATTCACTAAGACTCTGATCGGGGCTATCTGCTCTCACACGATCTGCCTGAAAAGTTTTTGAAGTCTATTCACCTCCTACAGACTTACGCCCTCATCTTTAGATTCGGGACACAAATTAAGTGGTATCAGGCGGTTGGTTCTTCGACCTTGACTACGTGTCATTGTGGTCAATGAGCCCGATCTTGAAAAACCGTTTTAAAACTCATTCATTTTCCAAAATCACCGGCATGGATAACACGTTGGGTATGTATCGTGATCTGTAAAGTTCTCCAATCGATGATGAGTATCTGATTGGGCCATATATATGTCCAACCATCTAGGCTCGTCGATGGCGAGAATGATGGAAGTCATCGAGAGAGGACCCATCATCATTTACTACGACAATCCTGCGGTCGGGAGGAGATCTAAGACTTTCCCCCAAGAAGTCTTATGCGAAAAAAACCCGTACGATGGACGCGGAAGAAAGAAAAAGCGCATACTCTGGACACCATTGCAAGACATATTATCATGAAAACAATGGATAAAGGTCACCAAAGAAAAAGATTAAGTATCTCAAATCCATGAAAGCAATGTGGGATATAAAATTTGAGATCTGCGAGGGAAATGAGCAGGATAAAAAGACAGGTAGTCTTCAAGCCTAGTGGTGAAGTTAGAAAGCGAAGATGCTTTAACGAAACCATCAACGAACTCGATGGAAGAATTACAATGTCTATAAACAAGCGAGAACTTGGTAGAGATGTCGATAAAGATATCAACTATAAGATCCTAAGGTCTCACCCCGAAGTGGGACATGAAGGTCACGGTAATCAAAGATTGCGGGGACATTTCAAGAATGAAACCTAGTAACTTGTTCTTGAGTCTTAAAGCTCACGAGTTTGACTGATTGAAAGAGGTCAAGGCGATGAAGGCGAGGTCCTCTTGAAACCTCGACTCCAAAATCGATTGCTTTCAAAGCAACGATGGCGAGAACAAAAAGGCCAATGAACCCGTTGGAAATATAATAAGTCGCGCGAAGCAGATCGCTCTGCACTTTTAAAGCTTGAGAAGTCGGACATACAACTTGGTAAGTGTCGAAGATTTTATAAGGACTATCAACATAGCGAGGGGCCCGAGATAGGAGATGGGACTACAGATCTCCGAAAAGAACCGGATCGATGATCGAGGAGGGATCACAGAGATGAAAGGAAAAAGAGATAGTCGGCCAGGAAGGAAGAAGAAAAATCAATCGGTAGAAGTAGAAGAGGACCCTTTATCGAAAGGGGAAAAGTCACCTCGATAGGTCATCGAAGAGGAGTAGTGATTCACCGGAAGAAAAAAGTTAAATTGGATCGAGGCGTCGCCCTTCAATTGAGAAGCCAGTCACGTAGTAGTACGCATCGAGACTGACGCCAAGAGAGAGGGAAGAAAAAGAACAAAAGAGAACAAACGCTATAGAGCGGAAGAGCTATGGACTGGCGTCAGAATCGGCGATTCTTATCGCCCTCCGAGGACTCCGGATGCTTTCAGAGAAGACTTACGCACGTCCCGTGGTCTGATCGACACCTATGAAAATGAAGATCGATATTCTCGTCGGGGCGATGATGAACTCTGCTGATGGCGAGGAGGGACGGTCAAAGGTGCCTCAAGCACAGCGTTAAACCCACCTGTATCATTACTTTCTTTGGGAGATTGACTGCAGTCTACTGGGCGTTAGCAGAAGATCTCCTCGATCGATGAACATCTTCATTATGGTGAGAATGATAGTGAGGACGGAAATGTCGAAACTAGCTGAAGAAAATGATCTCGGAAAACCCTGCAGACTTAGATCGTTGCTTCCCTTTCCGGAAGATGTAGGAATTTAAAATTCTCGAAGTTAAAAGCTTACGTCGAAGCGAGATCAAAAGATCGGATGGCAATCTTGAAGCGACAGGTGATGACTTCAAAATCTGCAAAAGCAAAATTGGAGTAGGCTATTAGAATCGTGAAAGTCGCGAAATCTCACGGGGATAATCTGGCGTAAGAAAATGAGGGTTTTTCAAAATCTAAAAATAGTTCAGAACATGAGCCTATTTTAGTAAAGATTGATAGGAAGGACTTGTTTATAAACCCTCCGTCCTCAAAAAGCCCATTGATTCATCTCGGAAAAGGTGTGTCGGGCAATTTAAAAAAAAGACACAAAGCTAAACTCGTATCTAATAGGGGTAAGACCAGTTGAAGCGGATTAAAGGCAAATGCTAACCAGAAAAGAGGCGAAATGGACCCCAAGCGGTAAGCGTCGGTAGGAATCAGCGGAAGAACCCGGTTCTTGCAGAAGAACCCTCAGCACGATCAACAGATCGGGGAATCCGGAAAAAACAACCTCAAAAGGGAAGTCTGTCACGAGATACGATCAGGTCGGTACTGCTAATAAGCATGCTTAGGTAAATGCTAAAAAAACCATCATCACGAAAAGGATATGAATCTTTTGATGGTAGCGATCGTACCTACCCCTATAGTCAGAAATTTAGAAACTCTTTGAACCCTTCTTGGATAAAAGAAAACAATGAAAAGTTAAATCATAAGTCTTAGAGTCATCAAGGGTTCACACAAGTAATCATACGTCGGAAAGCATATAAGGATAAGTATGATTATGTGTTGGCGGTATGGGGAACCGTCGGACGCCGGTCGTGATCGTCACAAGTGCTCTGTTTGCTGGATCCCCAAATCGAACCTAACCCCCGGGGACCCGATAAAATTGCGCAAAGCTTTGATACGATTGCGAGGTTGGCGTGGAGTGCGGCCAACAAAGGAGGTGTGCAAGCAACTGCTCGGTACATCGATAGTGGATGCTCAAGGCACATATTTGAAGCAAACATCTCTCGATTTCTACATAGAACGAGAGAAAAGGCCAGCGTGTCCTCTTCGGTGATGATGCTTTAGTTATACCAAAGGGTTCGGAACCTTAGAGAAATGATGTACAAATGCTGGAGTCTCGTATGTCGAGAAGGTTTGAAGCACAACCTATTATCGGTTTCACAGTGCGACAACGGATTGATGTTTGAGTTCTCATTTGATCAATACCACTATCAGAATCGGTCTTTCTCTTGATTTTATGTTGGTTCAAGAAAGGGCGATCTACCGGTGATTGAGCGGTTGTCCAAGAAAATCGTGATGCGATTGTTTAAGAGTTCAAAAAAGCGATTGGCTCGGCACAAAAGAATAAACCATCTGACTTTTTAAAACTCTTAATAAGATAACTAGGATGTCTCTAGTGGAAGGACTTCGAATGAAGTGTTCTCAAAGGATCGGACATATCTTGCATGTCGGGGAAGGGAAAAGCAGGTCAAAACCGTTTCAAAAATTTTAGGACGACATCAGTAATCTGTTTGGTACTTCATATGGATCTGTTTGGACCCGATTACACGGTCGATCGTGAGACGCCAAATACCTCTGATGTCGTGGATGACTATTCCAAGTTTACAGGTTATATTCTTTATAAGAAGAATGGGGCGACAACCAAGATACGAGTTACTAAGAAGATTACAAAATGAGAAGGAGATTATCGTAAGTAGTAAAAATCGGATCGAGATAAAAGTGCGCAATTTGAACTCTTTTGTGCGATTTTTGCTCTAAGTTCATTATCTGACATGAAACATCATTTTGCGAGGGCCTTCCTATGAGAATGGAAGTAGGCGAGGGAAGCAGAACTCTCAAAAAAATTTGCTTTCGAACAATGTTAAGTTGAACATAGAAACCAAAAGCGGATTTACGGGCGGAAAGCGATCAACCTTTGCGTACCCATCTGCGAGCAGGATGTCTCGACTAAGGCTCACTACAAAACACCCTATGAACTATGGAAGGGCAGAAAACCAAGTGTTTTCTTACTTCCATGTTTTAAAGTATAAGTGTTCATACACAATAATGGGAAAAGTCGGTTGAAAAAGACTTTTGAGGCCCGAAATCGATGAGGTATATTTCTAGGGTATTCCTCATCTATAGAAACTTTCCGGGGTCTACAACAAAGCGAACCTAATTTGGAAGAAACACCCCCATGTAACCTTTGATGAAGCATCTTACGATCCAGAAAAAATGCCTCGAACAAAAGTGCACGATCTACGAGAACACGATATTAGGAAAATGGATCGACTAACGATCAAGGAAAAAGGATGAAGTATCAATTTACATTCCGGATCTAGCTGATTCACCGGTCAATCTGATCTAAAAGAATGCGAACAATGTCGATGAAAAAATGATTAAATTTGAGGCGGTAACAAGCTAATTCATCCGGTTCGAGGAACCAGGGTTCTCCATGAGCAGGACGTCGACACATGATAAGGTCGACATCGGTGAGACTTGTTCTTTATCAAGTGGACCATAACCCGCACCACTCCCAATCGCTGTTAATAAGATTTTTGCTCGAAGCAGAGACGATGTTCTCCAGCAAGCGCCAAATCGAGCGAAGGACACGGATAACCGATCGTCAGCCCGATCGATATTGGAGACCCGTCGATAAAATTAAAAACTGAACTTATCAGTTAATTGAAAGTGCCATAATATTCTTTGTTATCTTGTCTATGAAGGAACCAACTACAATGGAGGAAGCATTCAAAAGTATGGCGGATTCTAGCCATGCGGGGAAGTGGAGCGATTCGAAGAAATAAGTATGGGAACAGTGAGCCGAACCGAGGTCATCAAGAGCGTAATTGGTACGAAATGGATCTTCAAGAACAAGAGAGATGAGAAAAAATGTTATCACCGAGAAATAAAAGGCAAGACTTGTTGCTAAGGGGTATTCCGCGATGGAAAATTGATTACGATGAGGCGCTGCGCGATCATTGCCTTGGCCAATTCATTTGTTTTACGGCTTATAAACTCCCGCAGAGGGTTCACGTGTGTCGAGATGGGCCGTAAAGTGCTTTTCTTAAGCGGGGTACTAGCAGAGAAGTTTATAGCCGAACAACCTCGAACTTTGAAAAAAGAGCAACCAAGTGTATCGTTTAAGAAAAAAGCTCTTTTATAGCTTTTGAACTCAGCTCCTTGGCTTTGGTATGATCCCTCTCTCGATTCTTGATTGAAAGTGGGTTCACTAAAGGAGCGTTGGAATGAGAACCTTTATTGAGAATAGAATGGAGAAGATATTACGATGGTTGATTCGTGGGCGACATCATCTTGGATCTCCTAACAAGAGCTATGTGAAGATTGGATGTGTTAAAAAGCGGAGAAGTCGAGATGTCCATGATGAATTCGGATGAATTACTTTCTGGTCTCAAGTTAAACAAAGCCCGAGAAGGGATATTCATCGCCAAGCAAAAGTGCACTAGGAATCTATTGGCTAAGTTTGGAGTTCAAAAATAGTAAGGAAGCGAAAATTCCTATAGTATTTGGATTCGAAGATGGATCAGGATAAGTGATTCGAAGCTCGTCGAAAGAATATAGGGCTCTCATTGGATCTCTATTATACATTGCCCGCCGGACCGGATATCACTTTTACTTGATGAGGTGTATGTGCGATTTCAAGCAAATCAATGATGGAAGCCACCTAGAAGGCGACTAGCCCAGTTCTTAAGTGTCTGAAAGGAACAATAAACCTTGGTTTATTCTACCCATCGAGATGATAATCTAGAACTTAGTGGTGATACGATTACGATTATGGAGGTTACAAGATAAATGAAAAATCAACCTCGAGGAACATGTGAGTTCTTAGGAAATGGTGATGCGTGTGTTTCAAAAAAGCGGACATCGATTCTTGACATCTATTTGAAGAAGCCGGAAATATATGGCTGCGAGGAATTTGTTTATTTATTGCTTTTCGGTCGGCGGTGAGGCCTAGCATTGTAGCTAAAAGCGTACCTATATTACAGTAATTAATAGTGCTATGTGCAATCCTTTCGAAATCGGTTCTCCTCTGAATGTTTAAAGCATGTGGATATCGACACCACATAAGAGATCACGTTGAAAAGAAGAATATCGGAATGGAAAAAGATTCATCTCTTGATACTCTGGAAATTCGATATTCTAGCAAGCCGGCTAAATGAGATCGGTTGATTTATCTGATGAGCTAGGACTTCTAGATCTTGGAATGTCACGAAAATGTTTGATGGAATTTCTCAGGAATGGTGGTTAAGACTAACGGATCCCGGGGAGAAATCAGGTTAAGGTTGAGTACTCTTGGCGATCTCGAGGCTTCGATAAGCAAATCGTCGGACTTATGCGGATCAAAGGAGGCGGTCGGATTTTAGTTTGCTCGGTTAAATCTATCGGTTTAAAGGCGGTCAGTTCGAGTTTATCAGTTAAAGGAAAATGCTTTCGGTTTAAAGGATTATCGGTGTCCAATTTGGTTATAGTATTCTTTTGTGAATCGTTTTAGGCGATATTCAACAAGCAAGATTGAGAGATTAAGAGCTAAAAATCGCATAAGCGAATTTACACAACGATGAAATAACCAGAACTTTTCATTGATAAAAACCGGAAAGGTGTGAGGTTGCATTCACGAGTTACAAGTGCAAGAAGGCCGGTCGATACGTAAATGTTAACCAAATCCTAAACCTATAACCCTAAACCTTCATCCTAACCCGGAAGTGAAGGAAGAAGATTTTAAACTCTCATTTTCCCCAATAACAAGGTGAGAGAGGCTTTAAGAACAAAATCAGTATTGCATAAAAAGATCGAAAAAATGGTAGTATGATAGGATTCTTGGCGAGAGCCTAAAGGGAGAGTAGTAAGACTCTCCGGTACATTAAATCGACCACATGTGCCAAAAGACTTAGTCGTCGGATCATATGGGCAATGTGTTAAGTATTATACCGGACTAAGTCATTAGTTGCAGTTACGTCATCCGGATAGACACCTGAGTGCATACGGTTAGGAGAGTGTCTTCTCGGTTACCTTATTGATCCATACGCCCTGATGGTAAAACTGCGGCAATCGTATGTAATCGAAGATGATGAAAGCGGTAATAAGGGATCTGAGGGTTGATTTGAGGAAGGTGAAACCATATAAAAGAGGTGTAAAAGTGTTTCTTGGGAATCTCACCGAAAACAAGGGTTCTAGAATCATTTCTTACAAAGAAGATAAATATGGTAGATGGGTGATGTTGTGTAAAACATTGGTCCAATTTATAGAGGCCAGCGAGGATCACGAAATCACGATTTCCATTTGAGAAGCCTATCCAGAAATTTGCATCAAAAGAATGATGATGTAGAAATCAGCGGCCCGATAATTGGATAAATTTACGGTTGATTGACCGAGATTGAGGCGATGTTCGCGTAATCGAATCACGCTACTTAGGGAATAAAGCTCTTTACTCGGTAGTTTGCGTGCCTTTATCCCAATTGGCTTATCGAAAAAAAATGGATGGGGAGTCAGCAATCGATTCTTTACAGTATGATCCGGATGGAGATCGGTGAGCTTGAAACTCAACAAATCGGATATATCGGTCTATACCGAAATATCGGTTGAAGAGACTTGGTGATCGAAGATCA